>OU343222.1:139244418-139303976 GCA_910596185.1 Chrysanthemum makinoi | reverse complement strand
AAGTGAGTTCCATAGGTTTAATTTAAAAAATATTCAAGTTAGACCATTGTTGTATTATATAAGCATCTCCGCGGAATGACACTTATATGCAAAAGGTTATTACGCTTAGTACCAAGTCTATGCATCAAACTACGACAGCGGTGCATGCATCAGGAAGCATGATAAATAAAAGCCCATCAAGGTATTTCAAAGACACTCAATCAATAATATATGGTAGATAATGCCTCGACGCTTGCCTATCCGGTCAAACTCGAACGGGGTGTCATCCCCATAGATCTATTCATATACATGGGCTTCAAAGTGGAATTTGACGTGTAGCATAGGGATTCAAAGTTGTTTCATCGAATAGTGTTTTCATTTTCAGGTCCGAAAAGAGTTTTGCATGTTTCTCACCCCATAGTTTTATAAAGCAAGTAAATAAGAGTAAAAGTGGGCTATAAACTCACCTTAGCAGGTATTAAATCCAAAAGTGGGATTTAGTGAATGTTGTGAAGCTGCACCACATCGCACCTAGATAGTGAGTGAGGCAATGTTTTAGTTCATTGTTTTAAGTATCTCTTACTTAAAATAGTTCAATTGTTTTTATAATTGTATTAAAACTAAACTTAAGTTTGTAAAAATGATTAAATGGTTTTACTAGTAAGTATACGAAAGTATATATACTTTTCATGTTGACATTAATATGGTTTTAAAATCCAAAGTTTGATTTGAAAATAATTATAAGGTTCCACTAGTAAGTATATAAATGTATATATACTTATTTAGGTTGACACAATTGGTATTGTCAAAATTATATGTATGTTTGATCTATTTTCTAATTGTATTTAGAAAATACTTGTTAAATTTAAGTCTTCCAAATTTAATGAATGCTAAGATTATATAGTGGTCTCTATTTATTTAACAAAACTTGATATTAATATATATATAGTTCTAAACGAGAATTTTACGTGATAATGATTTGTTTACACATTGTCTAAATGTTGACGAGATATTAAGTAAATCATGTTTTAAAGAATTTGTTGTCTCATATATAAAATATAAACATTGTTCTTGTTTACATGTCAACTCGTGTATGCTTAAATATAACTAGGTATCCTATTTTATGTCCGTGTGATTAAGTTCATTTCTCGTTGGACAAATGTTTTACGTTATATTTTGTGAACCCGATTAATCCCTCAAACAAATACCCCACAGCCATGGGTCAGGTCCGTGGATCCGTAGAAGGACAAATGGCTTCGCCCACAAGCCAAACAAACACCCCATGCGCTAAAGTATGGCCTGTAGCCCGGAATGGTGCATACGAGAAAAGACTTTGGCCCAATGATGGTTTAGAAAGGATTTTGAGTTGTGGCTTATAATATTTCTGAAACAGATTTGCATAAGGTTCAAGAGTCACGTTGCATTACTAAATTTTTAGTACTAACGTTTTCATACAACATAGGAGCATGATACATAGAAGCTTTTTCTTTTGACTCGAGACGCAACTCGACCTTAATATGCCTTGGATTGTGAAGTCGAGACTTCTCGACTAAGAAGCAAGCATATATGACTCATGTTTACCCGTTACAACAAGACTCGAGACATGGAGGGTGTGGGAGTTTCTACACAATGCACACTAAGGACTTAGATGCCAACTGATGTGTCGAACTTTTGATGTCTCATTCGAGTACTACTCGGATTTATTAGACTTCGATACCCTCTTACCCAAATGACCCTTAATCAAAGGTAAGGTTCTCGAGTTTAGAGATGAGGGTTACCCTAACATGAATTCTAGGATAACAACACAAGCACAATAGATTTATGATAGATACTCAGGACCACCCTTGTGGTCTTGTGTAATTCCACAGGTAGTAAGCACCCTTCGTGGGTGTTTTCCCTTATGACTCGTAGACGCAACATACATACTACTAACACTTATAATATCCTTTATGTCAAGTTTGGTTAGTAGGTATGATTCGAACAAAACAACCATGACTTACTCTGGTTGTGGGTCTTGACTCCTAACTAAATCAATACACATTATAACCATTTCGACAGATTAAACTTATGATGTCTTGGTGGGAGTTATGGTGAGACCTTTGACTCCTAAAATGAACCGAATACTACTCACACGAGTACATATACCTTAGAATTACGGTGATGATTTCATATCAGGACCAATTTTTATATGTCAAGGTTTGGGTAAGTGATGAATTTTATGACTACCAACTAGTGACCATATAACTTTTAACAACTTTAGCATAGGGATATGCTCACGCAACACATTCACTTACATGGGTGGCAATTGGAAAATCACGCATACATCAAATGGGTTTCACATTTTAGTCATACACCAGCCACAACAAAGATGAGGACTACTCATTAATCAACCTACAATCATGTACCAATACAACTATCAAAGTTTAACATCTCTATATCCATTTTCAAAGTACAATGAAAATCAAAAGGAAGGAAAAATGTTAGACCTTATCGAAATGTGATGAAACCGACGAGGATGAGACGCTAACTCAAGATCAAAACTAAACCTAACCTAACCTTCCTCTAATCGAACCCCAACTGTAATTTTACGTTCAACGCCACAAGTGAAAGGAGAGTTTTGAGTGAGTTTTGCAAATGGTGAACGAGGGAGAATCTCCAGGCTCAAACTAATGAAATAGAAAGCCTTGTAGAGGGTCTTTGACCTCACTTTTCTTCTTGGAATTTGGTGAAATACCATATTAAGCTTAAGGTCTTCTTTCTCTCTTCCACCTTGTTAGTGCAAATATTACGATATTTAATCTATACAGCCTCGTTTGTTTTGATTGATGACAAACATGTAACTTGTAATACATAACGTAAAATGTACAAGTTACTTGTAATCACACTTTGTCTCAACATACATTCAACACCTCGATGACTCAAGTCCTCATATGTTACAACACAAAGTTCGCATGTTTTTATGTGGCATTATGATCAAACCCATTAACAAATCATTTAGAATGTTTAAAATACGCTTAGAGTCACTAAGTATTTTAATAGGTTAACCATTCTATTTCGAACCTCATTTTACATTTTGCATTTACAACTATTTCATACAAATACTAAAGTTTACTTACACTTGACAAAATATATTTTATTTTGACAAGCACTCTTTTACAAAAGGTAACTAGACATTTTATTAACTAGTTACATAATACATTTTACAAGTTTACCTTGATAAACTTTTTAATCTAAAAATGGAAATACATGTTACATCATGTCATGCATCATCTTTGAAATCCTTGAAAGATCACTTAAATATTTTGGTTAGATTGACACTCAATATATCAAATGTGATCTTAGTAAGATTTGGTAATATCTTGGAAAGATTTGAAGAAAGATTTTTAGATTTTATGTCGTGCACCCACGCACCAAATTGCATAAAGGACGGAACCCTTTAAAGGGCTCCTTGGTCCGTGGACGCCCTCGACCACTTTTGGCTATAATAGAAGCCCATTGTTTTCCCATTTCTTCACCACTTCAAATCACATCTTCTCCACCTTCTTGCATACATTTAGATCAATCATTAACAATGTAACAACATACATTAAACACCCTAATGATCATGATCATAATGCTTCTAACATTCATCTTTGTTGTAAGCATACTCTTTTATCAACCAAGGAAAGTTTGGAGATTTAGCCATCCCCACTTACCACAAGTTGAAGATCTATCACAAGAAGTTTAGGAAACTTGTGATCTTCATCATGAAGGCTTCCTATCAATGGAAGTTCATTTAGAAGTAGTTATTCATATCCATTAGACATTTGTGTCATGGATCATTAGTGTAAACATCATTGCATCATAACAACACTTTCACAAAACTAGATTAGATGGTTTATGTGTTTGTGCCATAAAACACAAGGTTTATTATGTTGGGCCATAAAACATATGGGGAGTGGTTGTACCCTTGTAAAAGAACTCGACATCTAGCTTAGTGTCGGAAATATTGTATAGGCGACGTTAGGTTGGTTCTACCTCGAACTAGAACCCGTTATTTAGCTTTGTACCGAAAAAGTGTTTAACATTATTGTAAGGTTTTCTGCGCCGAGAAGGGAGCTTGTTGATTTAGTGAAGTAACTCTCGAGTTGGGTACTCGAGAGTGAGTAGGGCAAGGAGATCCGGACCCAACCACTATAAATTCTCGTGTTCGGTTTGCACTTTCCTTTCTTTATCTCTTTACTTTTATACTTGCACTATACTATTGTTTGTGATGTGGTTTGATGTTCATGATTGTGTGACAACTTGGTTTACCATACTTTATATTAGTCACAAACAATAATTGGTACTTTCATATTATAACAAGCTTCATGTTTATTTGATACTAAAGATCTAAAGTTTTAAACGTAACGATTCACCCCTCTACGCTTTCCACAATTGGTATCAGAGCCATGTAGCTCTTATTTTCAAAACAAATGGTTTTAAAATAGAGTACATGTCCATGTATCAAATTACCATTGAAGCTTAAAAATAATATGAAAATGTTTTGCTTGTTATACTTAGAAATTTTGTTGTTAAATGTAACTTTGTATACAAGCTTGAAGGTTTTCTTGAAAATAAAAGTTTGTTGAAAGAACTAGTAAGTATTGTATTGTGTGCTTATAGAAAATTTTACTAAGAAATATAATTTTAAAGGAGTGTTTGGGATAACTATAAATCTAGTTGAAAAATCACCAGAATGTTTAAGATAAGTAACGTAAGTAGATATGTTGTTAAATATGTGTATTATATGTTTACTATGAAATCTAGTAAGTCACACACGTTTCTCTATGTCAAATACTAGTTTTGGTGAATTGCCTTTAGGACCACTGCACCAAATCTTATAAAGGGCGGATCCCTTTATTTGGTTCCGTGGAATCCGTGTGTACAAGATGCTTTTGGGCAACTTCAAAAAAATCATAACTAATTAACCGTAAGTCCGTATGAGTCGAGCCACCTATCATTTTAAAGGGAATTGAGTCTACTTTAATTTAAAAATACTCTCATAGCCTGAGTCTAATTTTAAATAAGTGAAATATACCAAATACTACAGTATGTCTAAAATATTGAGTTTCGCTTTAACATAAAAACTCAAATTTTGGAATCAAGCAATTTAAGTTGGTATTCTTAGAACTTTGATACAACTTCCTTTGAAACTAAATAATTTGGTAATATGTTTAAAGGAAACTAATCAAGCTTGGTATACATCGCCATATTTAAACGCAAAATGACTAAAAGTGTCTTTCTTGTTATGCTATGCTAAATGACCACTTGTTTATGTTGTTTGCATATATGTTGCTTGCTTAGTTTTCAAATTGTTGTTTACACTTGTTTGTTTGCATAATATAAGTGTCAATCTTGCCATGTTATTTATTCGCTTGTTTGACGATTTCTTGTTTATGCACAATAGGTTATTTGATAGATTTTGTGCACTAAGTTGGAAAATTGTTTTACCATCGCTTGTAGAATTAGATCACTTCATTTGCATAGGTTATACTAACATCTCGCATAACTTATGAAATGTCATAACTCACTTAGCAATAAGTACTAAGTAAATTAGTCAAGTACTTTGAAAATGAAGGTTTTAAGAGAGTGTTTGGTACAAGGACAAAAACAATGTTGTATGATGTAATTTATATGTTTTCACTGCGTAGGATGATAAACTAACTTAAAACATTGATGTATGCTAACTGGTTCATGTAGGGGGATAACACACGGGTGTTATCAAATTTTACCCATTTTCACTTTTATGTGAAAATCGTTAGCCCTTGGTCAAAGTCTATGCTCCACTATGTTTATATATGTGTTATTGACTTTTCCTAACTAGAAATGATTAATGTCACATGTTTTAAGCAAAAATTAGTTTCGAAAACTCCCACACCTAAAAATGGGTCTCAGAAGTTTTCTGGTGTTCATGATTAGACGGCACCAAAAATTTGGTACCGTCTGTTATGCATTTTGGTACCGCCGTTCTCTCAGACAGGACCAAAGGCACCAAATTAAGGGTTCCTACTGTAAAAAATTGGTGCCGTGGATTCTACATGTAAGTTGTTTAATTTTACTAAATCTAATTTACCAAATTTTGTTTCTAGGATAGTTGTTAATGCATATCTTTTATACCTCACTCAACACATCCTCAATGAATTAACTTAGGATGTTTGACATGATCTTAGACACTTCCATCTCATTAGAAACTACTATCTTTGTATGAATTAACATCAAGTGCATGAATACTTAGTTCCATAAATCCACATTCAGATGGTCATTTTCACACCTTCACTGCTACTTTCCTTGCTTAGCATTTCTCAAAGAAAAGTCAAAATGACTAAATCCTCAACCTCAAATAATTCACTTAAGAAAACCACTAGGATTAGCATTCGATCTTGTTGCTTTATTAACTTGAACTCTTCATCCCTAACTCATTACCTCTCAACATCTCATCACCCATTCAAGATGTGAACTTTCTAAACTTAAGTACTCCACCACCAAAATCACCCACCATCATCCAAAACACCTTCACTACCAAAGTCTCCAAAACTTGTACTTTGTGCAAACACCACCAACATCTCCTTACCCGCTTATGATGACTTAGATGACTTACCAAGACTAACAAATCTGACTCATTACTTTGCAAAGATATCATACATAAATCTATCATATGACTATAGATATTGTTTTGAATCTACATGTATTGCCTCACTTGGTTAAACATGAAAATAATGTGTCATCCTTCAAGACGATAAGTATTTACATAGAGTCATAACTCACATGTATGTTAAAGACATACTATCAAGTCTTGTTATCCTTGAGTTCAATCTAAGCTTTATAATCTCAACAAATTATGATTGACAACTTAAGTATTTCATCCGAAATATTCAAGCATATGCGACTTACGATTGTAGTCATTAAAAGTCATATCCGAAAAATCAACACCCAAGTATTTTAACAACACATGTTGAAACACTTATCCAAAACAAACAAACACATCAGTCCACTTATCCCTCTTAGACTCCTACTATCCCTCTTCCATCTTTTGGCACCATTAAGCATATTGCTCATGAACTTCCAAGAGCATCCTTTAAATCAAACGTGCCCTTTCAAGGTGAACCTATACCTCAACCCCTAAGCTTCATAGACATAACCAAAGCTTCAAGCACTTCACCCACTAGTTGTAGCAACCAATGAACCATAAGAATTATTATCCGTACTTTTTATGTTCAACATCTATGGACAATCAACCTAAGTATTCACATAGCACAACAAACCCCTACATCACCACATCCTTTTTAGACACACTAGAAAACCTACCACCTAGATCAACCAATCCACCATCCTTACCATCATTTGAATTTGTTAAGTGTATTGCTCAAAAAGCCCTTGTGTCCAACACTTGTACTGAATCAAATGCACGCTTGAACAAACTCAAACATTCCTTCCCACATATAAGGACTTAGATAATTCATTATGGCTAGAACCTCAACTATCAAATAAGCATGGTGCTTTTGGTAATTGTTGTCAATTTCCACTAGGTATAAGTAGTACTACCTTCACAAATTATCAAAGTATTAGTAATACTTTGTCGTTAAACTTCTCGCATAAATTTCAGTAAACTCAAATCAACATTTTAACAACATATGTTAAAATGCAATCTCAAAGCCAACATCATACACCCCAAGCAACAATGACTCTTGAGGAGTATACATAAGAAACTCGAGTGAATTCATCTTGTCATCATCTAGTGAATATAATCTTGAGACCAAGTTTATTTAGATGGGACTATCCGATTCAAACACTTTGGCTTCATATCTTCATTTAGGAAAACATGATGAACATTATGACTAAGATTCACGCGTTAAGCTTTCATTTTGTTAAAAGGATATTGTATATCCTATGCATCACTCTTATGCACATAAATAGTTGTGTTATAAGAGATTTCATTACACCTCATTGGCTAAATGATCTTGAAACAAACATCTACAAGTTCTATGAACTAGCATATCCAATTCATCTTGTCATACTTGTTTTCATAAGCATGATAACTTTATCCCATGGATAATCTCATTTGTTGAAAGATACTATTTGTATCTATTTTCTTTCAAGTGTACATCATAACCTAACCTTGCTCAAACCGAAAGCACATCCAAGGTTAAAACTACACATCATTAGAGCATACACAAGATCTATTGAAGTTGGTAACCTCACTTAGATTCTTGTTAAATAAAGAGCTCTCTTGAGAACGTTTTTAGTTTAACATATTCCATTCTCTAGTCTTAGATGATCAATTCACATTTAAAGTGCACACTTCAAATAAAAGATGTCATCCATTAGATCATACAATTAGCTGTGTAATTTGAACAACTTATTCTAAACACAAGATTAAAACACATTGTTTATCAAACACACCATTGTTAAAATTCATGTGTATAACATGACGTCTTCATCACCTTAGTTATATTGCATATTAGTTGTGTCACATTAAGCCAAGTATTGGTAAACTATCATCTTTTATGCACTTTAATAGGCAAAAGTAGGAGTTCCCATCTTTCTAACATGAGAATGACTATTGGAGAACCTATTGCACTAGAAACTCAATTTGACCTAACGGTTGAATTGCTTCCGGAGAGAAGGTATGTGGAATCACCCATAAAATGGTTTGTTTAGCCTTAATTGAGCACCGCCAGTAATAGTCTCATATTCATTCTCCAACTTGAAAAATATGTTTTCCTATACTTGCCAAAAGTAAGTGTTAAAACATTGATAGTTTGCTCATTTTTAGAATACTAATCAAACATGTAGTATATATGACTTTTCTTTTAAAACCACTTGCATTGCACTTACATGTGTTGATTACATGTTCTTGTTTGATACGATAAGTTGATTTGACATTATCTTAGTGTTTGATAACTAGTCAAATGTGTAAACCTTAGTACGTTTTATCTTCATAATGCTTGTATTCTTGTTTCATGCTACTAAACGTTTAAACCTAAACTTTATTTGCATGATGCTTATCAATTATTTTTAGCATGATTAACATGTTACTTATGAACTCATAATATGGCATTCTGATACGTGATAATTTTGATATGATATATTTGTGTTTGAAAGCTATTAGTTAGCATTCATTACATCGATGTGTAGTACGATCCAAATGATACATGCTCTTGTTTAAAATGATCAATTGTCTTGACATTTTCTTGGTGTTTGATACCTACTTGATTAATTGTCAAATGTGAAAACCCTAGAAAGTTTTTGTGATGCTTTATGCTACTTAATGTTAAGCGTAAACATGATTTGCATGATATTTAAGGTTGAAGAAATTTTGTCATCTATATAATGTTTCACATGACTAATGTGTTATTTGTGAACTCATAATATGTCATTGATGTATCCATGTTTGAAAGCTATTGTCTTTTGTTGACATTCCTTAAACCTATGCACAAGATGGTCTAAATGATACATGCTCCAAATTGTTATGTCTTAAACATGGCTTGCATAAATCTTTCATCTTGTTTTTTTTGCTTCTTGTCACACTATTTGTTTGCTACGTGTGTGAATATAATATGTCAAAGTGCTTTTGGTATGACAATCTTTAGAAGCTTTTTATCTTACAAATTAATCACATAGATTATTGTATATCCAAGTATGCTTAAGTGCCTAAGTCTAACGACAAAACAATCTCATAATGAAATGTCTTGAATAAAGTCGTATTCTTGCATAATATGATTGTTTTGATGCTATCTTGTGTGGTGATTTCTTGTCTACTAAGTGCAATGTGTTGTATTTGCTTATATAATATGTTATCATTTGATTTCTATCATGTTAACATCTTTTGTCACTAACAAATTTGTTTTGTAGGTTGATAACAAATTATTGTTATCTCACTTGGTTCTAACTTTTATATGCTCATTTTGCATAATCCCCTTTATTGCTATGTAGATTAGTACTATGCTTTATGGGACCCCTACACTTGCATATAGTTTAAAAGCATATAGAATTAAGTTCTAGAGGGTTGGCTTTGCATTTTTGTCTTTCAACCGACCTCCTTCCAAATCTCATTTTGCTTCGCCAAAAATCACCTCCATCAATTTTTAGTTATAACAATAGTCTAATCCTCTTCACTTCCTATTAGGAAACCACATGCCTCATCATACGATCATCTCGAATTAATCGAGAAGAGGTACGTGACTTTAAGGATGAAGTTCATTGTATGCTAACCATCATCCAAAAAAACATCACTAAGCTCATCTCTTCGTTAGTCCAATAACCTCCTAAACACTTTGTTGTCATTCCTTATTTGATACATTACACATTATGTTGATGTTCACCCATTTAGGAGAAGGGGAGAGAAATTCACATAATTGTCTTTTGTCAAATTTTGTGTCTCTTAGACTCTAAAATACCAACACATAGGCAAACACCACTTAGCTAAAACTGGTTCATGAAACCACAACTAGTTCAACCTTTTTCGCACCAATACCTCATCAAGTGAAAACGATCATGTGTTTTACAAAACGTCTTCATCTCCACATATAGGATTTTCCTTAAACTAGTACCTTACAAATTCACTATCTAAAACACCATCATAGGATCTTATCCTTTTCTCACTTATCATGCATGTCCTTGTCAAGTAAACGATATATTAATCAAAATGTACCATCTCCAACACGTTGGCCCATCCAACTCTCACTCATATGATGTCATTCTCATCCTCATATAGGTACTCATTATTAGTATTTTTCATATTGTCTTCACTTCTTTTCAAAGTGATAATCATCCATGTCGGTCAAAACCATGCTAATACTACCTTTCCATTGTCACCTAGAATAGGTCATTTTTATAATTCGTGTCAATCAATGAACTAATTTATCTTCATCACTTTTATTTCTTTTGGTATCTTCATTTATATATTCTTAGATAGAACACATTATTGATTACTCTTGGGTTGAAGCATATGAGAACTTGCTCAAAACAATAGGTTGTTAGCATCAATAAATCATTCAAATCATAACCCTTATGCATCATTGAAATGCAATGTCCATTCATATTTCTTCTTTTATTTGTCAAACGAAAGGATTGCATGAATCCATATTTTTATATTTGCTATACATATGAGTTTCTAACTCCTTAATAGCTTCCTACCTAATCACCACCACCTTCCATCACCACTTTTACTAATCATCACCACCATGGATTAGTGAAAACTTACTTTGTAAATCTCAGTCATCTACCATCATCACATGAATCCTACTAGTAAACCGACACCAACACTAGCACCACTAGTGGCACACCCGGGGGGAGACTTCATATCTTCTTTCTAGGAACTATTTTGTAGGCTTTTATCATATTATATTCTTACTTTTCTTATGATTGTAATTAGGAGACTACACTTCATGAGATCTTTGATTATATCATTTATCACATATATACATCTTATTTTTCTTTGTGAAAAGATGAAATATATTGCACTAATGTTTTTCATTGTAGGTTCATCATCATATACACTCAATTGTATATAATTTACTCATCTAAGGATGAAGTTTGCATCAATTATTTTTCTTATTTTAGGTGCTTCTTGACATCCTAGAACAAGGAGGAATATCCTTTAAGCACTCATATTGCATCGCCTATACACTTGGTTGTATATGACATATTTGTCTAAAGACAAAGCTTCTATTATACTAATATTTATTTTGAAGGTTCATCTTGACGCTCCGAGCAAGGGAGCTTCCGTCAAGAATTTATCAATGCATCTTATATACACTTTGTTGTATATCACTTACTCGTCCAATGACTAATATAGTTTTGCACTAATATTTGTTTTGTAGGTTTTAATCATACCCTGACGCCTCAAACAAGGGGAGCAACTCAGGGGAGCATGAACGATTTAGCATCATTCTCACTTTTCAACAAGTATTTGTGCTTCGATAAAAAGTGGAGAAAATAGGCAACATTGCGCATTTTTCTTTTTCATATATTTCTCATAATTTTTGTTGCATTAAACTAACCTTGATGTAGGTTAAGCCTCTTTATTTGATCCATGGATCCGCTACCAAACAAGGGACGGATTGAAGTGGACAATTTAACTTCACTAGGGATGATGCAAGCTCACTTTTGGGGAGAAATAAAGTTAAACTCAAGGACACGCCTTTTGTTTTGAAAAGGGGAGAAGAGTGTAAACGGAGAAGGTAATGTAAAGGTAGTAAGGATAAAAGTAACCTTTACATTTTACTTTATATTACGTTTACATATATTTGTCATCATCAAAAAGGGGGAGATTGTTAGTGCAAATATTACAATATTTAATCTATACGCCTCGCTTGTTTTGATTGTTGACAAACATGTAACTTGTAATACATAACGTAAAATGTACAAGTTACTTGTAATCACACTTTGTCTCAACATACATTCAACACCTCTCAATGACTCAAGTCCTCATGTTACAACACAAGGTTGCATATGTTTGTTATGTGGCATTATGATCAAACCCATTAACAAATCATTTAGAATGTTTAAAATACGCTTAGAGTCACTAAGTATTTTAATAGGTTAACCATTCTATTTCGAACCTCATTTTACATTTTGCATTTACAAGTATTTCATACAAATACTAAAGTTTACTTACACTTGACAAAAAATATTTATTTTGACAAACTCTTTACAAAAGGTAACTTGACATTTTATTAACTAGTTACATAATACATTTTACAAGTTTACCTTGATAAACTTTTTAATCTAAAATGGAAATACATGTTACATCATGTCATGCATCATCTTTGAATCCTTGGAAGATCACTTGAATATTTTGGTTAGATTGACACTCAATATATCAAATGTGATCTTAGTAAGATTTGGTAATATCTTGGAAAGATTTGAAGAAAGATTTTTAGATTTTATGTCGTGCACCCACGCACCAAATTGCATAAAAGACGGAACCCTTTAAAGGGCTCCTTGGTCCGTGGACGCTCCTGACCACTTTTGGCTATAAATAGAAGCCCATTGTTTTCCCATTTCTTCACCACTTCAAATCACATCTTCTCCACCTTCTTGCATACATTTAGATCAATCATTAACAATGTAATAACATATGTTAAACACCCTAATGATCATGATCATAATGCTTCTAACATTCATCTTTGTTGTAAGCATACTCTTTGATCAACCAAGGAAAGTTTGGAGATTTAGCCATCCCCACTTACCACAAGTTGAAGATCTATCACAAGAAGTTTAGGGAACTTGTGATCTTCATCATGAAGGCTTCCTATCAATGGAAGTTCATTTAGAAGTAGTTATTCATATCCATTAGACATTTGTGTCATGGATCATTAGTGTAAACATCATTGCATCATAACAACACTTTCACAAAACTAGATTAGATGGTTTATGTGTTTGTGCCATAAAACACAAGGTTTATTATGTTGGGCCATAAAACATATTGGGAGTGGTTGTACCCTTGTAAAAGAACTCAACATCTAGCTTAGTGTCGGAAATATTGTATAGGCGATATTAGGTTGGTTCTACCTCGAACTAGAACCCGGTATTTAGCTTTGTACCAAAAAGTGTGTTTAATTTATTGTAAGGTTTTCTCCTACGAGAAGGGAGCTTGTTGATTTAGTGAAGTAACTCTCGAAAGGTACTGGTGAGTGGAGTGTATGAAAGGAGATCCGTGACCAAACCACTATAAATCCTCGTGTTCGGTTTGCACTTTCCTTTCTTTATCTCTTTACTTTTATACTTGCACTATACTATTGTTTGTGATGTGGTTTGATGTTCATGATTGTGTGACAACTTGGTTTACCATACTTTTTTATATTAGCACAAACAATAATTGGTACTTTCATATTATAACAAGCTTCATTAGCGATTTGATACTAAAGATCTAAAGTTTTTAAACGGTAACGTATTCACCCCCCACGTTTCCACACACCTATCTCACACCTGGCGGCCTCTTATTGGAAGGATGGGGAGGAAAAAACGACATATGATGCCCTCATAGCCATCTCTTAGACACTCTGATTTTGTTTGCAACTGGGGCGGCGTGGATGTTTAGCGAAGACCCAACAAGGACAAACACCAAAATACTTGTACAAGGAAAAGGGAGATGAAAGGTCTTTATCGTTCCATTTTTAGTCATCTTCTTTGTGGGTGCGCTGACCTAGACGAGAGTAGAGTAAAGGAGAGTGATAGGATTCTTATTTGGGAAGAAGGTTTGTGTTATCTCTCATGAGAGAGAGAGAGGTGTGAGACTTTGAGACTAGGCAGAAAATGATAAAAATAAAATAAAGTAAGAGGAGGGGGCGGTTATATCATGGTTAGGTGGGTAGGATTATTTGATTATTTCCTAAATAAGTTTTGTAAAATTTTAGTTTATGAGGTGAGTTAATTGTTAAATGTTAGATATTGTAAGTAGTTTAAATTGTATTGTGTATTATGTGTCTCATGAAATTAACGCCGGATCAAGTATTAAAGTTTGAAAATTTTTATAATGTAATATCTTGTAGATATTATTATCTTGGTAATATTTTCCATTACGGGGTTTTACCATTGGTTTTGTTTTGCCCTTATCATAGTGTTTCAGACGCTGCGCAAAGGTTTGCCATGAGGAAACGAGATAACCTCTCGTCTTACAAATTTAATCATAAGACAATTATTTCACAATATGCAAATAATCAAATGAATGCAAAAGTAATGCAATAGGTTATCAGATGAAGTTATCTACTCAAATGATCAAAGCAAAGCTTATGCATGCTTAATGACTAGATTTAGTAATAATAAATTACCATTTTTATTTAAATATGAAAATTTACTGTGGTGTCACATGCTAGTTTATTTTATATTTTAATCAGAATCGTCGCATTATAGATTGGAAAAAAGAAAAAAAATCTAGCCGCAAAAATCAAGAGGGAAAATTTACGTTGTTATATATGAAGACTCTCTGCTTCACACAATGTGAAAGAGATTATATTTTATGAGTCCACGTGATTATCCTTGGTATTGCCGTAACATCCAGTGATATGCAAACATATTCACAATGAAGATGAAAAGCCTTGGAGCCAACATCAAACAAGCTCTGTGGGTGGTCATGTGCGATCTATTCAATAGATCAACCATGTGACAACCCAACGTAAAACAATGGGGCGAAGTCATAATTATGATTCAATCCCGGTTCAGTTTTGATTGACGATACCTTTGAAAACCGGTCGCTGTTTAAAATATTTTCTAGCACATCGATCGTACTAATATTTCAAATAAAAGGTGTTTATGATTGATAATTGATTTTCATTAAAACCTTCGTTGTATTGTAAAAACAATTTCTATTGAGTGATACACGCATTGTTTTTCAAATCTCTTTTCATCAATCTGAATCTCAATTGGCCGTTCACTCACCTGTTGTTGTCTTCTTTGAGACGTTCCGTTCGAGAAATTAAGAGTACGCTAAAACCCTATCGTGAAATTCTTCGAATTATACCCATCACAAGATACTTGTACTAATCAACGGGAACCGTGGGCGGTACCTCAATTCAATGAAAGTGATCAAAGACACACTCGCACTTTATTGCTAATCACATGCGTGAACGCCTCGACGCTTGCAACCGATCGAATGAAGCGTCAATCCATAGCCGTATGCTCACACATCACATTCATTTCAAAAGAAATCATGATTAGTGCATCAATGACTCGATATTCTCATTCCATGCTTCGCTACTACCGCCAATATCATGAATCAACGAAGCTTCCGCTACTCCGATAAGAATATATCATGATCCAGAATGTGAGCATGTCGGTCCATAAGTCACAACATCACATAATACCAACACCACAATGGATGAGTCAGAGATTTATGATAGCCGATGATCTCAAAGCTGGCTCAAAACTCATTATCATGTGGATCACAAAGACCTCCACTACCATTATCCAAACATGAAAATGAAGAATCAAAGACTACGAGCCATCGAAAGGCAGAACTTAATCAAGAATCCAAGAACAATCTAATGTAATTTCTGTTTGTAATCATTGTAATTTGAGGTGACCTCCCTTAGGAGATAGATGTTAGGATTTAGTAAATCCAGTTATTAAAGTGTCGGATACCTCAAGTATATGTAATCGTTAGAAAGCTCGTAGTCGTAGTTATTTAAAGTTAAGTAGTATTTAGTTAAGTAACACCTGGAGGATTGGACGGTCTTTACCCACCGTATGCCTGATCCACAACCGTAGGTGGCGATTTGTGTAAGACTATAAATATTCTCTACCTTCCAAGGTAGAGAGTTGGAGCTCATAATAAGATTTTCACTTTCTCTCACTAAGTTCCCAACCTCTAACTCTTTCTCTCTCTAAAACCTAATACGCCTATATTGATTATGGTTTAATGTGTTTATGAAATCCAATATGTTACAAGAATGGCGTTTCTAAGCCAAGACTCGACACTCTAAACTCTAGATAACTTTGAAACAAACAAACATAAATTTAAAGATAGATGTAGGATGGTAGCCCGTATGTTTTTTTCATTTTTTCATTTTTTTTTCAACAATTTTTTTTCATACACTTTTACGCTACCATCCTCTACGATAACATCAAAATAATAGGGATTTATAGGCACATCCCTACACTTGAGTTTTTATTACTCTAACACTAATTTGACCCGAATTGAAAAGATCAAAACACTTGGAGTACATTATTACGTAAATAAAGGGAATTTGAATTTAACGTTCTTTCCCGTCACTTCATTAAATTTAACTTTTCCCATGAGTCCCAATCGTCCAAAAACTATGTACAAAGGATATGACTCGACTTAGCAACTTATGCAAGCAACTAGATAATTGAACTAAGGGTTTAGTGTGATAACAATAATGCACTAAAAGTGAGTGCATACAAGGTAGGCTAAGGCGATTTGCGTGTACATTTGGGGGTGGATTGTAAACAATGCTCTTCATTGATATTCTGGAAAACCGAAACATCATGAGAACCGAAAAGGATAGGCTCGGGGGTTAACTAGGGTATTATGTGTACTAAAGATGATTACAACGCAAGGGTGTGGGGGAATTACTCAACCGATGTGGAAGAAGTAATTATAATACGGGTATCAAACAAGGGTTATCCTAATGCTTCTTATCATTTAGTTATTCCTAACTACACAAGTGTAGTCTCACTAGCGATCTCGGAATGCATCACAAAACAAGTTATAGAATCTATCATACTCCGTACACTCCCTTTTCAAGCATTAAAGATGAATGCTTTAATTCCTACAAATCTAAGGGTGATCCTCACATTTTTGGGGTGGAATTTGAGTAGTAAAGGGTTTTGTGCAAGTCAAATAACTTCCTATCCATGAGACGCTTTATTGAGACTAATGGCCCACTCCTACATGTCATGAAAATTTTTAAAGTTGGTGCCAAAATTACCCTAACCGATATTTCTCATTTGTTTATTACACAAATAAAATTGGACAAGGCAAATAGTCAAGTATAATCATAGTTTCAAGGTTCTCGTTTTATTTTCCTTCCCTATACTTAAACTGAACATTGTCCCCAATGTTCCCCGAAAGTATCAAAGTTATGATAATGGAAGGTAATTAAAAACGAAAGAAACTAATACTCCCCTTATTAGCTCGGTAGGATCCGTGTGAAGTAGTGGTTAAATTCTTCTTCAAGAAGAATGTATGCGTGAAAAGCTCCATCCAATCTTATGTATCTTCTTCCTGATAAATAAAACCTGCATAATTTAAGAAAACAAACAAAACCTTCACGTAAAATCGGCGGTAACACTATATATGACTCTACTATACTAGGATATGAATCTTGTGGAATGGATGTTTACAAGTTTTCTGGAAAATTAAGACCTGAGAAATTCCAAAAATTTATAAGTAGACAATGTAAAACGAGAAAGTTGTAAGTCATTTCGCTTCTCCGACTGCCGTTATCATCCCGACGTAAGGTTATCCCGACAACCGGGTTCACATTTTCTCGAAAATTTATATCTTTAAAATCTGGAAAAATTTCCTACAAAACATCCATTATGACTCGATACAAGCATTTGACTCTAACAAACACACATGTATATCTTTTCAATAATCGTAATTCTCATGTTCACGTTCTTTTTAAAACGCTGTAATCTTCCCTACACTTATCCCTTTGTAAAATACCTTTATATGTAATTAAGACGAGGTTAAAGACAAAATAAAGCATTTTCACAAATTCAAACATGAGAATAAACAATTAATAAAAGATATACAACACACAAACAAGCAAACAATTAAGCATGGGTTGCCTCCCACGGTGCTTTCTTTCTTTATTTATGAGTCTTGTAGCTAGACTTCAAGTCGTGCCCACGTGGCCTCGCTCATGCTTACGTGCCCATACCTAAGCCATTCCAATGTTCTCTCACTTTTCTTGTAATCATCTCCTAACTCTAGGCATTTTTTACAGTATCGCTCATTTTTTTTCATAAGTATGCCTAAGTCCTTGTTGTTTATCTCTTTCACTAAGTATCGGAATGGGAGCCATCCCGATTGCATTCCTCATATCTTTGTGCTTAAACCTAGGATGTGTAACGGGCATTTGATAGACAAAATCTTCAACTCCATCTGAGAATGTGATAGACCATCAATCATCCGCCATTCAACCTAGTCATTCTCTTAAAGTTTGTTCCAAATATCACTTGAGTAAGGCTTCCATCAATGAATTCTCCTAAATCTTCAAGGACCATGAATTCAACCATATAGGCAAAACTTCCAACAAACACATCCAAGTAAGTGACCGCATCAACAACATTATCCCCTTGATAGGCTAATTCATCTACCTTTATTTTGTATATAGATTTCTTGAGATTAAGTTTAACGGTAAGAATGAGTGCAAGTTAGCATCAAAACTTTCAAATCCTATCTTACACGGGAATTGCATGTTAAAGGGGCCATTAGCCTTGATTCTACACCTAGGGTCAAAACATTGTGAAAAGTCTTCTTCCATTTCAAAATTAACTTCATCGATGACCTCCCCATTATCAAGTGTTTCACCATAGTCAAAATCCTCATCGGAATCCGAGTCATAGAAGGGACCATGTTGTTGCCAATTTATTTCATTATGCCCTAGGTGATTTCCAAAGTGGTGAACGGGTGAAGGGTTTTGTGGGATTCCATTTTCAAATTCGGGATTGGGAGGAGGATTGGGGGCGGGTGGTGTGAAGACTCTTCGGCGAAAGATGCGAATCATGGTGAGTGATGGGTTTTACGAACAAAGGTCACAAAGAAGGGGGATAGAATACAAGGAAGCTAAAAATGAGAAAAAATCTTACTTGATAGGAATCAAGCAAGGGAACCTAAACGAGGTGGAAATCTAACTAGCTATTCTATTCCCCGGCAGAGGCGCCAAAAACTTGATATGCGCATAACGCGCCGGTCAAAGGAAACTTCCTTTTCTTCGAGCAAGTTTTTCAACCATCCAGGCAGTGAACCTAATCGTTGTAGTGTAGTATTAGGGTAAGCCTCGGGATTGATATCGCTCTATGGGGAATAGGAATGCCAGTGAAATTACTACGCCACGGTGGGGTTGAGGAAGATTATTTTTTTTTATCTTTTATATTTTTAGGAAATTGAAAGTACTAATCTCGGGTTATTGGATTTGGGGGTTTGTATTTCTATATTACCGATTACTCCACTATTATCTATTCTAATTAACTAAGCTAAGGGTAGTCTATGTCTAATTGATGTGTGCTCTTATGATGATTAAAGATGTGTTTACCTAGATGCTATTACTCCCTAGTTATCTCCTATTGATGGTTGAATTGTCACGTTCTTATTCTTAACGCGTTGTGTCTTCTAAGATCGTAGGGTATGCTTTTTTCCCTAACTCTTTGTGACTACCTTAAGGTTATTGCCTACAAAATCTCTAGGATTCATAAACTAACTCTAAGGTTATCTTTGGATTTTTAGCCTACAACAACTCTAGGCGATTATAAACTAATGTTCACAAAGACTACTCAAGCATTAAAAACACAACGAATGACCTATCGCAATCCTAGGTCAATTACAATTAAGATAAGAGACAACCAATCAATATTCAATTCCTAGGTTTCATAGATCTAAGCAAACACACTAGTAAATTAGCCGGACATGGAAAACATGCAAGCATACATACATACAATTGAAGACATAATTGAATCAATGAAGTAAATTACTTATCTTGTTGTAAAATAGGGTATGAGAACCCTAAGATAGTGCCCAAGACAGCCAAAAATCGTTATTAGGTTTTACTCCACAAAACTACCTCCCTAAAAGTCTGAAAATTCGAATTCTATATATAGAGTTACAACTTGCGACGACGTCACTCTTTAAATGTGACGCCATCGGATCGCTGCCATTAGGGTTTCGCTTTGACCACGTCAACCTTGTGACGTCACCTTATGGTTGTGACGCCATCTTACTGCCGTCGATCCGAATCTAGGTCGTCTGAGTTGTGACGCCATACTCTTTAAAGCCTGACGCCGCCGTACAAAATAGCAAATTCGCCAAGAGCCGTCACAATTTTGGAGCATGTTGCGATGTTGCCGCTTCTCGACCGTGACGCCGTACCTTCAATTCCAGCAGCTTGAGTGTCTTGATCTTGACTTTGACCATTTTCTTAATATATTCATGCCTTTCATCCAATAAGTGTCATTCTAACAATTTGCCTTCAAGAGACCTAAAAAGTGAAAAGGAACGAAATTAAGCAGTAACGGATATAAAAGTGGTCGATTAAGGGCTTAAATGACCCCTCAAAAGTGTCATTTTAAATCCTTATCAACTGTCGATATTCAACCTACAATATTTGAACAATTCGAAACCATAGCAAGTTTCGTTTGTTAATAAGACTAGAATTCATACTACACTAACCCTCCCACAGTCTACACAACAACAGAAGACATGGATATTACCTTTAGTGGTAGCAAAAGGCAGATAGTTTCCAAACTGCCTTGGCCCCGATGGAGGATCTGGTAGCCCATAATCCCTCAATGACTTTCCATGGATGGTGAGCAATGACTTTTCATGCAAGCTAATGTATAAATATAGCATGAGCTGCACAACAAACGGCTAACGCTATAAAACTACTTTAAAAAAGGGAAAAAATACACAAAAAAGAAAAAAGATATAGAAGAAGAACACTTACGCTCCATAATGTGGGACTAAATACCACCGTTTGCCTGTCGTCGAAACCCTATATCCAGCATTCGATCAACCTCATCTAGAGCAAAATATTTGGTCTTCTTAAGTGATACTCTTAATCTTTCAATCACGCCTATTAGTCTTCCTGGAGTAGCAACCAAGATCTGCTCACCTCTTTCGTAGTTTATCTACTACATAAAATCCATTGAAAAAAATGCAATGGATTAGGATCAGCGTATCTAACAAATAATTTAGCTCGGTGTGAAACAAAAATGTGATATGACACTAATCTGGTTATACACTCGTACGACTATATACACAGCAGCAACTTTCACATTAGATTGATGACAAACTTTTGGCTTCTTCAAAATCTAAAAAATTATATATGAAGTTACCATCCCAATATCAAGATAATGACTACACATACAAAAGCACAATTGGGTATTTGGCATTGCAATTTTAAACAGATCACGTTTCGTAGCAATTCACAATGAACAACCAAAACCGCATTGTGTCATCCTATGTACTAAAAAATCATTTTCGAATTTTCTTGCAGGTCGTATCCGTCAATGTTGTAATAGTTACCTCATAATATCAGGAGTAGCTAAAGTTGACCAATTCTTTGTCCGACCATCATTCATCCCAAAACATCTTTCAACCAAGCAATCGAAAATAAAACCCTGCTATAACAGGAATTCAAATAGAAACTCCATAAGTGCAACAATTAACGCTAAATTTGTAGTCTTAACGTCGGCATGTTTCTAGACAATCCACATACAAACCACAAAGCCCCTACTTTAGTATCAAATACATCTATTAAATTATGTAGTCTTAAAAAAAGGAAAGCACAAACGTACAACAGTTAGAAGACCAACAACAACAAAGAATCCAAGGACCTCCAACATTCCTCCACGATGAGCAATACGTTGATCACCTGACCTAAAAGACAATAATCAGCAAAAGCCTTTTAAAACACAATGGCAAAATTCAACTTGCTAATACTCGGTATACCTGCTGGCGTGCTGCTTTAACCTACTGGTCGTACCTAATGCTACCACTTTCCAATTGCTGAACATATGCCCGCGTCAAAAACAAATTCCAGTTAAGCGAAACTATCAAACACACAAAATTAAGCAATACCATCAAACATACACGTGCATATTGCAAGGCAAACTCAAAAGACGAAAGCACGACACTTTCACAACTTAAACATGATAAAAATTTAACTGGTTTGTACGACCAATTTCAAAAGTTATTGAAAGTATACCAAAAAAAAGGTTTGAACTACCATAAGCACATGTGTACGCGCAACACCGTCGAGTTATTCTTGCTGGTACCCTGGTAAAAAAATAAAAACTATCAATTAAACAAAATTAAAGTATGTAGCTAAACATAAACTGGAACAATCACAACCACCTGATGAATCACTTCGAGTAGCGAAGACGGTGACGGTGCAAGGTTGATGAAGACGTTTGCCAGGTATGAAGATAAGATCGAGATTTTTTAATCTTGAAACCGTGATAAATAACCTGACGATAACAACCACAATAACAAAAGAATCACAGACCGAATCTGAGCGATGAAACAACAACCAATTTCACAAAAACCCCAAAAATTAGATCGAAACCCTAACTCACAAACGAACAAAAAATTACAAATTAAAACTCATCACAACCAACAAAATCCGATAACAACAATTAATACCTCAAGATCTGATTACACCAATGTTGGGAAGAAACCGATGCGTAGAAAAGTGTAGAAGAAAGGAATCGGTGAAGCTTATCTATAAGTAAAGTGATGGTTGCACACTGGACCAAGAATGAGAACCCAACATATACCTCAGAAGCCCACATGCGAGCATAATAAAAAACAATAAAAGAACATTTAAAATAATGTCACCGACGTAGCGGTTTAATATAGATATATAATAAGGTAAGTTATAACTATTACCTATTTGGATACCTTTACCTTTGTGCCAAGCATAGAAACTAAGGGTGCGTTTGGTATGCATTCATTAATGACAATGAGTATGTGTTTGATAGTAGTGGTGGGTCCCTCACCTATTAAAGATCCATTCTTACCTCTTTAGATGTATATGGAGTATGGATAATATCTATCATTCATTACCATAGTGGTGGGCCCTCTTATCTTAAACAAACACCTTTAATCACTTTCATAGTAATAGTCTCATTCCTATAGCGGGATACCAAACGCACCCTAAGGGTCCGTTTGGTTTGTAGATGGGTTTCAGATTAGGATTTAGATTATGATTTGAATTTGGATTAGGATTTGAATTTGAATATGATAAAAATAAATTAAGAGAGAGAAAATATATTATTAATTATTAAATAAGTATTTTATAATTTTATTGAAATAAAAAAAAATATTCTCCATCCGTCCCTAAATAAGTGTCCGCTATTAACTTTTAAAGTTTCATTTTCTAACTTTGACCTTAAATTATTTTATTTGTGTTATGTAATACTGGATATAAAATATATAAATGAATTAAGTTTTAAATGTATTTTCATTGTCATAATTTTCATCATGTATTACATAACACAAAGGAAATAATTTAAGATCAAATTTGAAAAAAATAAAACTTTAAAAATCAATAGTGGACATTTATTTAAGGACGGAAAGAGTATGTTATAAGAGAGAGATATAGATAGGATGAAAGTTGAGCCCACTAAAAATTAAAACCCACCCTTCTTATGAGGATTGCAAAAATGTGAGACCATTGGGCATGATAGCAAATTTTTATTGTTGGGTATTGAAACAAACAAAGTATTTGTCATCTAAAGTCAAATCCAAAACTAAAAAGTGCCAACCAAACGGGCCCTAAAGTATTTTAAACAATAATGATATGAAAAAGGGTTGAAAGATCTTTGTAAATAACATTTTTCGATAGATGAGTGCATCATCATTATTTTATTTTATTTTTATTGTTTTGATAAACCAAATTATATTATTGAAACATAATAATTTTACATAAAGTTAGATTTAAGTTTAGACACAAGCTGTCCTCCCACTCCCTTCTGAATATAAAATCTTACTTTATAAAAGATTAAAACACCACTACTACTACTATTATTATTATTATTATTATTATTATTATTATTATTATTTATAAAACATCACTTCATTAGAAAATCATAGGATTTACAAGAAATTAGTAGGAGCCGTAGGAATGACCTTTCTTCCACCTCTATAATTTAGAAAAACTAATCTACTAAAAATACGATCATAAGAGACGCTGTCGCCAATCTCCTGAGTCAACGAGTTCCTCGATGCTTTTTGCAGTAAGTTAGATCCTTCCAATTCTGCTCTCCAAAGGAAGAGAATTTTTAGAAGGGAAACCTATATCCGTCCGCATTTTGCCTTCATACTTTCTAATACTTACGCCATTATACTGCTCGACACCGCACTAAAAATCAACCATATTATTATTATTATTATTATTATTATTATTATTATTATTATTATAAAATGTCTCTTTTATTATTATTATTATTATTATTATTATTATTATTATTAGAGAAAATTACCAAAGAGCCGCCAACTTTCAAGGCTTCCATTATTTTCAGACACTTTTATCATTTCTTTCCAAAAACCAACGGCTAACCGCCGACTCCATTATTTTTTTGACATGTGTCAATTGCAAGTACAAAGGTACGTAGGATATTTTTTTGCTTTTAAGTTAAATGACAAATTTACCATTTATTATATTTTTTATTTAATATCACACATACCCTCACCTAACTCCATCCACCTACCCTCACCACCTTACTACCTATAACTACCACCATCACCGCTTCATCTCTCGCTGACCACCACTACTCAATCGGCTGCCGACCACCATCATCATAACTGCCACTCGCTTCACCACTCACCATCTTTCAACCACTATTTTAACAAATCACGTACATAAAATGTTGACTGGTTTTAATTAACCACAATTAAAAAAAAAAAACATCGTAGATCTTTAATTAACCACAATTTTATGAAAACAAATGAATCAATATAAGAATCTCGTTTTTTTTTTCTTATTTTTTTATTATATATATATAGAAAAATTTAATCATTATAACAAAAACCCATCATAGATCTTGAACAAAAAACGAAAACAATTGAATCATTATAACAAACTCGAAACAGAAGCATAACAACACAAGACCTCAGATTCGTTCAAAGATCTTTAAA
Source organism: Chrysanthemum makinoi (assembly GCA_910596185.1). Taxonomy (NCBI): domain Eukaryota; kingdom Viridiplantae; phylum Streptophyta; class Magnoliopsida; order Asterales; family Asteraceae; genus Chrysanthemum; species Chrysanthemum makinoi. The sequence continues at coordinate 139,278,649 of OU343222.1, read as the reverse complement.
GATCTTAAGTGATTGAACAAAAACCCATCATAGATCTTAAACAAGAAACGAAAACAAAATCAAATACCTTACCCGAGATTTTGTTTAAAGATCTTGAAGCCTTTTAATAAGAAACCAAACTTCATAGTTTTTAACAGTGGAGGTCGAGATCTAAAAAAAATTCATATTCATAGTTTTGACTTTGCTCGAGACTTACTATCAGATGACGACTTCAAAGAAGTACTAAATGGGAAAGGTAGGTAGGTAGGTTTCTTTTCAAATATATCCCATACAAATCTCATTAGTTTGAAAAAGGGTCAACCAATTCGGTTTATGAAGAATCTTCGTGTTTGTGGGTGGATTCATAGTTAGTGTTCCAGTTGAGATTAAAAAAAAAAAAAAGATAAAGTTTTGTAAAGGATAAGATTTGTGTTGATATATTTGAGTGGGTAAGATAAGGGGTAAATTTTTCATTTAACTTAAAAGAAAAAAAATATCCTACCTATCTTTGTTTTTGCAATTGACACATGTCAAAAAAATAATGGAGTCGAGCAGTTGAGCAGTTGTGAATGGCTCTTTTGAGAAAGAGATGATAAAAGTGTCTAGAAAATTGACCAACCTTGGAAATTTGGCCTCTTTTGGTAATTTTATCTTATTATTATTATTACTATTATTATTATTATTATTATTATTTTTTATTATAAATCACACTTTTATAAAAAAACTCATGGATTAAAAGTGAGTGAACCTCGAAACCAATTGAGCCCCACACATCTAGCAATGGAAACCAATCCTATTAAAGATATGAATCGGCCGCGACTGCTTCCAATCCCCGGTCCATAGTAGAACGAATACGCTTAAGAAGCGATCAACTTTCTCAAGTTCTCCAAAAGAGGAAAAATAATAATAATAATAATAATAATAATAATAATAATAATAATAATAATTATTGCTGTTGTTGTTGTTAACAAAAATAAATGAATGCATATATCACTTTCTTTAACTAAAAATTATATGCAGTTTTCTCGGATATTAAAAAACATGCTTTGAAGACGAGACAAAAAAATGGCAATAGGCATTCGGATGGAACAAGACATTTTCATTGAGTACTCCAAGACCTCGTCGTGTGTTAATAAGGAAAAAAAATAGTCGACCATCTTACCACCTCTTACTCGAGCCATTGAAAGGCATTGAAAGGTTTTTCGGAAAAGCAAACAACACCAATTTATGTTTGTGACACGGTCGAGGAGGGGGGATCACGAACCGAAGAAAAGGTTTTACACGTTAAGTGGGGAGGGGATTTTGTCTTTGTTAGGGCTTGGTCCAATATTGTACAAGCTCGTAGGTATTTACGAGTACAAAAACTGTAAGCCTTGGTTCTATGTTTATAACACCTACCGTAAAAAAGATTATTGCATGCTACGAGTAGACGTAGGATAATCATCTCGTGATCAGTGGGACCACGTGAACTTTTATGTTCTTGTTTGTGATTGCTTCTTTACTTCTCATGTCGTTTATTGCTATTGGAAAATTTAAATATGTGACTTCATGGATTAGTTTACATCCATTTGGGTCCGCCTAGGAGAGTACGGACGGAAATGTGAGTTCCCTGAACACACTGACTCAATAGTGGTTAGTACTGCTAGTGTTGGTTACTACTGCTAGTGTACTGACTGATGGTTCCTGCTGCTAGTGTATTGGTTCATACTCTAGTGCATGCTACACATGCTAGTGTGGTGACTAATGGTTCTTACTGCTAGTGTATTGGTTCCTGCTACTAGTGTATTGGTTCCTACTGGTAGTGTTGCAGTGATTAACTTGTAACAGCTTTAACCCATTCAAGTTGTAACCACCCGCATTTTCAGGTTACTTTTCATTTTCGAGAATTTACTATTCACTTTCACTATTCATCCCGTATTTTTATTTTATTTTACTATCATGACAATATAAATAAAACTTAACAAGTTGTCCTGATGACCTACGTTGAATCCACTCAGAACCGTTTTCACAAAACCGTGTCCGATAACTACTTTAGGGTTTAAACGTCATTCGGACATCCCGATATGTCCAGTAAACCATATAAACATTAAAAATATGTATTTCTACCATTTTACAATAATTCCACAAGTTTTGAAATTTCACGTTTTCCAGTCATGCGTTTTACGCGAAATACGCGTTTTTGACCCGCGTTTCCAGCTTTAAACAGCGTTTAAGCAACCCTATGGAACTTACCACTCATTTCATATTTTATTATGCAGTATAATGATGAGTTTCATCATTCCTACAAGTTTCATATTTTTACGATACTCGGTTTTATCTTTTATGGCTTAACAAATTACGGTTGGCATTTAACGGAACCAAAACACATCATAAAATCAAGATATTATCATGACATAATATCTAACTCGACTAACACTATGTATGGATGAGTCAAATTAACTCATCATCACCACCACTCTATTATCTCATGTTTATTATTACTAATCTTGTTAAATACATCCTATATATATGGTTACTATGTTGATTCATGATGTACATACACTTAAACATATGTTTTAATTCACATATTGTCATAAAATTAACAAACTAGTAAACTAGTCATATTCTACATATTTGAGGCCATTTAAAACAGCTATATATGGACTTGGTAACTTACATACTACTGTGGACAAAATAAAAAGGTAAATATAGCAACTTGAATCACCCGAAACGGATAAACGAGTCAAAAGTTATAGTAAAAGAAGTTAGAAACCCTAGAAATGACCATTTCACATCATTACACTGAATCTGTTTACAAATAAGTGGTACTTCTGTTCCGAATCATCAAAAACTTAAAACATTAAAGTTGTCCGGAACGATGTTCAGCTTACCGCTTGGGAACTCGGCCTGAAAAGACCAAATGATATCATTTACTGCCTAACATTTGTAAAACATTTTTTATCGGCAAAATTAGATTTTTACAAGTTAAAAATATAAAAACCATGTCATTTTCATAACTAGTTACATATTGAATTGTTACTAAAATTTCATTATTAACTATATTAATAAGTTATTACCACTTGTAAAGTATGAGAAATTGTAAAAACTAAATGTTTATTAAAAACATAATAAAACTTTATAATATAATAATCCCCACTCAAAATATATATTTTATCCACTAAAGTGCTAAAATACTAGGGAGCTTCATGTGAGGGGTTTCATTTAGGTAAAACGTATCGACGAGTTGTTGGATTTACGATTTAAAGTGTCCTAGCTCCTCGAATGTTTACTACATGACCTCTGAATTATGATGGCCCGAACGGTAGTACGATGTCTATAAACTAAATACGTTTTCACATATTAAAACTGTTATTATAAACATCAAACTATAAATGAATACATCATGATCAACATAGAGACATATATAGGATGGTTTATGTTTTCCTAAAACATTATTCAAAACCTAAGTCGCAACATTCCATTTTTAGGTTGCACGTAGAAGTGTCACGATTTATCCATCACATCCGTTAAAGTACTTAACATCATTAAACTCAAGGTGAGTTCATAGCCCCACTTTCTATTACTTAATTGTTTTACAAACCCTTGGGGGAGATACATGCTTTATTTTAACCCGAACACATTGCTTTCAAAATGTATACTTATCTGATTGTTTTATTAGCACTAAGTTACCGCATTTGCCAAACTTAAGTCCCTAAATCATGAATCATTAATCACTAGTGAGAGTGGGCGCGAATATTGTGAATAGATCTATTGGGATTGATGAATCCCATTTTTGTTGACCGGGTAGGCAAACAAGCGCACTATATTTGAGTAACATTAGGTAAAAACGGCAATTTTTACCTGTTAAGGCTCGCACCGACATTTTCACCAATTAATTTTGGAACACGTTAACGCCTTGGTTGCATGATGCTTAGTCTAATAATAACTGTTTTTGTTTTCAAACCGTTGGTGTGAGTCTATAGCTCACACTACAAACATAATGTGTTCAACCATCAAACAAACTCTATGAATTTCACTCAACCTTTGTGTTGACAGTTTTAAGCATGTATTTCAGGTCCATATTGTACGAGGCTGGCACGGAGGAGCACGGATACTCAAGAAGGCTATAAATTTTATTATCATTTGAAAACCCATTTAATGTATTTTGTAAACTTGGAACCATTTGGGACCTCATTTTTGTATACTCTGATTGTTAGCCTTAATAGTTTTTATTAGAAGTGATGGTCATTCACGATTAGGAACTTTGTAACGCGTGTTAGATATCGTGATAGAATAGTCAACGGGCTCGTGGATTGGGCTAAGCTAATTGGGCATAAGTTATGTTAAGCTAGCCTTGTCTAGTTCGTGAAACCGAAGCCCAATCCAAGTCCATCTCAAGGCCCATGGCCAAGCCTTAGGGCATCTTCTACTTGTACTATAAATACCCCACAAGTATGTCATTTGAGGGGTGTGCTTGAGTGTGTGTGTGTGTGTTTTTCCTTGAAGCAATATACAACTTATTGTTTTCATCTTTCTTCTCTACCTCTAAACATATACACGAATTATACATCAAGTCACCATATCTTATCTTAATCTTTCTTTATTTACGCATAACGTTTGGTTTAACGGGTATTCTTGTGTTCTTAACGTGGGTATTTGATAAGGTTGGTATATCTTTGGTCATAACAATTGGTATCAATCGCCTAACAATGGTTTAGGAGTGTTTGTGTTTGTTTTGAAGGGTTATATAGCTCACGTTAGTCACTATTGTGACGCTTAAAGCTTTAATTTTTGCACTCAAAAATTCAAGATTCTTGTGGTTTAAGGTTTATTTGGTGCTAAAGTTTTAGTTTTTGCAAAAAGTTCGAATTTTACGTGTTTTTCTTCATTTTTAAGCTCGATTTGGTTATTGGTCATTTCTACTCATAACTTTTCTAAGCACTTTGGGTGAAAAGGTCAACATTTTGGGTTATTCGAGTGTTTTTTTTCGTGCAAAAGAAATCATTTGAATCGTTGGAAATTTCTTATGAGTAAAAAGTCAAAACCCTAGTTTTCTACTCGTAACTTTTTGGTGAAGAATCTTCGCGGCTATAATCGTTACTCGTGCTTCCCTCACTTGGATAAGTGTGTGAACACTTCTACTTGGATATCCCTTACCATGACAGTGTAAAGGATTTTTGGTTCTTAACCATAGTTTACGCATAAACTAAAAGCTTACGAGTAACTCTAATGCATAACTTCACAATTACGCGTAAGGTTTATTTAGTAACTTTTTGTCACGTGATAAGCTTAAGGTTACGCTGCAGAAGATACTTTCTAACGATAAGATCCACTCCTAAGGATTCCTACGCCTAAGCATCCCACGCATAAGATCCTACGCTAAGAATCCTACTTGCTTCCTACGATAAGATCCTACTGTCGAACTACATCCTACCGTAACCATATCCTACTCAGAACTTCTATTTCTACGCCTAAGCTCTTTCTACTATAAAGTTTAAAAAAAAAAAAAAAGAGTTTTTGGGGAAAACTTGAGTAAAATTTAACTTTTGAGGATACTAAACGTTCAATTTTTACGAGATTCAAATTTGGTTTAACAGTGAAATTTTGGTCAAAATTCAAATTTTGGGCCTAAATTCAAATTTCTGGGTCAAATTTTGCGCCAAAATTGTCATAACTCAAATTTTCATAATCCTTAGAATTAATTTTTATAGTGAATTTCAAATTTTGGCTAAAATTTTAGAACCAAGGTTAATAGTACGAAAATACTTTAATCACCTCAACCCAGGGCTTAATCTTCATCAACCACAACTCCTTTATCGTTGAATCGATCCTACATCAACTTTATCGATCATACCTCATCAATGGCAACTAGGCGTGATCGTCTCATAACTGCTTTCTTAAAAGGATTCTTCAATGAAGTAAACATTACTCCCACTACACCAAATAACAACAACCAATGGATTTCATCAGATAATCCGCTAGTTTGCTCAACCGAGTATGCATATGGGTCCGAAGGACAAATGGTTGATGTTATTGGGAATCTAATGGATTTGCTACGGTATACAAATGGGGAATCAAATGCAATATGCAGGCGCTTTGTGGACATCAAGGGGTCGATTATGAATCGAATATGGGATATCAACATGGGAATAACTGTTATATGACTTCGGTTCTAATGCTACCAACCTCAAAGCCAAAATTCGTGTTATTTTAGTTCGAATCTAGTGTCAAACTAATGACCGAAGCTTGAAAGGCTCTAGTACATGTTGATGTTAGCACGAAAGAAGAGGTCGGAATTGAATTGATCGATGCGAATACGCATTCATGAATCCAAAGCAGGATAAAGCAAAAATACTGCAACCTCCAGTCATAGAATCAATCCGCAGGACACAACATCAAGTGGTACTTTTGATACACCTCCATCTATGACACGATCCACAATGAGGTACCAAATTATAGTAATGTTTCTAGTCACATTTCATGATGAACAAAGATTCGTGACATCGCCACCTACTTATGATACATACCGGACAATCCGAAGTTGTAGCAATATGAACTCGAAACTCCGATGGATCCTAATGGAGGCTGTGTGGCACAAAATAATCGACCTGATGAGGAAACCCTTGCTTATTTTGAAAAATTAATTAATAATTGTGGTATTGAAATCGAGAAAGTTAGTAAGGTCAATCGCGAAGTTAAGGCCGCGAATGCTAAATTGACCATTGAGCTTGAGAGGTACAAGGAGAACGCAAAAGCCTTTGAATTTCAGAAAAACAAAGAATCAGAATTAGAAATTGGTTATCGAAATTTGGTTTCTAAAGAAAAAGAATTGCAAATCAAGTATAACACACTTGATGTGAATTCGAACTTGAAAATTAAATCTCTAAACAAGGAAATTTCTGATTTAAATAACCAACTTTCCAAACAAAAAGACATGTTTTCTAATCTTGAAAAAGAGAAGAAGCAGTTGATTACTGATTTTTCAAAACGAGAAGATTCTCTTCTTGATGAAATTCTTGATAAAACGGAAAAAATCAAAACTTTGGACAATTTGCTTCTTACAACGGTCATTCGTGATAAAACAAACAAGATGCTTTCAAACCAAGTAATCGCGTTTCATACTTCATAAAATGGCACTTGGTAACGACCTTCTTCGCTTCCTCAAGAAAGCTCAAATCTCAAATCTCGAATGTGTTGAACGATGGACAACCTTTGCATGAACCCATAATTGTTCGTGATTCTCTTGAAACGTTGGAACTATCTCAGGAGAGTAGATCAAAAATGAAACAAAAGAATCCAGATCTTAAACCGATTGATTATAACAAATGGAACAAAATTAAGGGAATTACTTTTGTTAATCAAAAGAAAAGTCAAGGTTCTCCATCACACCAGTGTTTCAAACAAAGAGTCAACACTGTTTCAAAATCGTTTCAAAACCGATTGTTGTCTCAAATTCTCTTTCCAACATTGAACAAATGTCTTCAAACAATCCTTTTAACACAAGTGATGCGAGAAGTATTTTAGACAATGTAAAAACTAGAATTGTGGATCTTCAAGACACTGTTAAAACTAAAACCACTATTACACCAAACAACTGGTTCTCTAGTTTTGACATCGAACAAAAAAGTTTTTGAAATCAAATTGCCCCTCACTGTGGCATCGCTAAGCGAGGGTAATTCATTTCAACAAGCGCTTTTGAAAGAAACAAATTGACTTTGTCAAGGACCCTAAATCCCTGGTAAAGCAAGCTACTGAAAGTGTTGAACACATCAAAGTTTTGGAAAATTTAAATGACTCTTCGAAGATGTTCTGACCTCATGATATCATGTCCATTATCTTACAAACATATTCGTTGAAGATCATGAAAGACTCCGTCTGAGACCTCCAAATTGTTTTAAAAATATGAAAAAGCTCTTGAAAACTTGAAAACGAAAACGTCCTATTTTAAACAACTTGATCGAAAAATCGAGGAATGCAAGTATGACAAACTGTCATATGAGCGTGCCTACAAGGACATGAAAGAGCAAATGATCTTTGAGAGCTTCTTGGAAAGTAAAAAGGAAAGGTGGATACTAAGTTTTTGCAAAACCATTGACTGAGGAGAAAACAAATGTTCCCAAACCGGTTTTAAACCAAAAATGTCAATTTCTCCAAAAGTCAATGAGAAAAATGATTTGTCAAAAACAACATCCAAGACTTTGCCTATCAAAAAGAGAATTATCAAAGCTTTTGAAAACCGTTTTGAGAAGAAAGAAAAGTGTTTACACCTGGCATCTCTAGGAATAGTAAACGGAATGTGACCACAAATCTAGTTAAAAAGGTTGGTTCTAACGACATGGTCAACAATCACTATCTAGAAGAAGCTAGGAAAAAGGCACAGACTTAAAAGATGGAATTCTAGGTACAACATCTAGGGTGATGAATTCTACAAGATTTCAAGGCAATGCTAGTAGTAGTAAACCATTACCTAGGAACACTCTACAAAAGACTAGGGATTGGCTTCATCTAAGAGTTGCACAAAAGAAAATACTATGCCCTTAGAAAACAACACTAGGAATTCTAAGTCTTTTTCAGACAAGAATCAATTTTCAAAAGACTAGAGTGACAAAGTTAAAGCCGCTGTTTTAAACAAGAATATTGAATTTGTCTGTACTACATGTAAAAAAATGTGTCTTTTCAGCTAATCATGATGCATGTGCCTTACAATATCTCAAGAAAGATAATTCTCACAAAGGCACAATCCACTAAGACACCAAATAGAAACAAGCCCGTTGATAAAAGACAAACAAAAGACACCTAATAGGTTGACGATCTCTTCGGACGTAGTTTTTCTAAAAATGAGTCTTCCGCTGATCTCGATAAGAAAACAACTCCTAGATCTTACCTTAGGTGGATTCCCACGGGCAAAGTTTTCAACAAAATAGGTCTTAGATGGATTCCCTACAGAAAGATTTTTGATACTTGCTCCAACACAGATAATAGTGAAAATCATTCGGATAAGGAAGTCAGATCCACTACAACCGTTGATAGTGATCTCCCTCGCGTGAAAACATATACTTCTAACATCAAGTATTTGTGAACATTATTCTTCTGTGGATGCAGGTACTTGTAAAAGTGTTGAAGGTTCATATACCCCATGTGGTAAAGAAGAACTTTATGCCAATTTCGCATATGGAAATCCTTTTCTTATTCCACTCTTAACTCCACTTTTACTTGGCCAAACTTAATCTTCTTTCTTCAAATCTTCTTTGTAAATATTTTTTGAAAAACAAAATACAAAATTTGAAAAACCAACAAAAGCAAAATACAAAAATAGAAAACTTTCAAAAATACAAAAACATTATAAAATTTCACAAAATCCAAAAATATTCTTCTCACGACATGTCTCTCGTATAATCGATATTCTGACGCTTCTAGAAATGTCATTCAACAATGATACTGGGGCATGTATATGATGCTTGAGCGAGAGTTCTTTAAATGTTTTCTAAAACATGTCGTTCTTAAAAGTTTCTTAAAATAATGGCTTTCATATACATCATGACGACCCGGACCGAAATGATGACTTTTGATTATTTTCAAATCAAAACTCGTGCTTTGATCGAAAAATGAGGTGTACGCTTCAATGCACTACATTTAAAAATGGTGAGAAATCATCATCATCTTGAGCACCTTTTCAAGATTGTTCAAAAGATTTTTCAAAATCTTTCAAAATACTTTGTGCTCAAGATAACTCCTCTAAAACCCTTTAATTGATTATGCTTTATTAAAGGGGGAGTATAAAACAAAATGTTCCAAATTCATGCTTAAATCAAACCGTTTGTCTCCCCAAAAGATTCTAAAATGTTGTTTAATCCGTTGATATCAAAATATCCGCGAATATGCTATTTTTGAGGGGGAGGAGACGTGATTAAAATATGATCAAAAAGTTTAATGATCGTGGTTTGAATCTCAAAATGAGCTCGACTCGCACGGAACCAATGAATTGACGGGAATTAAAGTCAGAAAATGTACCATCTCGAGAAACTTTCTATGGACCCCACGGACGGGTAATAATTTCAAGCTAATTCTCTAGTGATGTAACGTGTCTCTCGGTCTTGGCCTTCATATAAAGTCGATCAATTCAAAACGTCGGCGACTCTACCCTCTATGCGCATTTCGTCAAAACATATAAGCACATGTGAAGGGGAGTGTTTCTAAAATATAAACTCACGAGTGTTGCAAACATGTTTTCTATCATAAACACTGAGAGATTTTCAAGAAAATGGTTTTATGGCAACAATAGGACAGTCATGGAGATATAAGGTGACTAAGAATAGGAAATCCGTCCTATGATCCGCCAGAGCCGGAGGGATCTACCCAAGGACATCACCAATTGTGTAGTATTAGAAGTCCTTAGGTATGATTGAAAAAAGGAGTAATGTGAGAAAGGAGAGAATAAGGTTGAAGAATTAAAAAGAAAATTAAAAGAAAGGTGAAAAGAAATAGCCTCCATATTCAACCTTAGGGCGAAACGGGTTCAATCTATTCATCATCTTGGTTGTCACCTAGATGACACGGTATTGAAGACCAAGACGCCATGGACCCGGACGACGACTGCACCTAACCTTCTAGCCACTCAATTCCTCTTAAAGAGGATTTGTTTCATTCTCACTGGGAACCCTACATAATCTATCGATCTTCTCTTAGAGATCGTTGATATTGAAGAAGGAGACCCTCTCCCTAGTCTCCGCCAGAAAACCAAAATGCACTATTGAGTCTAGAGCCACGAGATTCATCAAAGATCTCATAGGAACACATGACATGACATCGCTTGTTGTTCATCAATAAGGACACAAGTGATATATTATGTAGTCCTACGATCTTAGCATTTTGCAACATTTATGAGAAGTTTCACTCTGCGATCTTGATTCGATTGAATGGAAATTCCTGCCAGTGGTCAACATCAAGCCCTCGACAGCCAGTCACTTCGGTAATTCTCCCGTGATTACGCTTAGTGTGTCTCAAACGGTCTCACAGTGGGTGATATGCTTTGTACCTCGACTCATCATCTGAATCAGATGTACTTCGGTATATCGCGTTATCTCACTTGTGGGACTCCGTCCAGAACGGCCCTTGTGAGAATTAGAGATGTGTTTTCACACTATGCTGCTAACACCCTCGAAATTCAAACTTGTAAGTGCCTAATCCGCTTATTAATAACCTGTTTTTATGTTTTCTTCTTATGGAAGCTCCGGAGCGGATTGATCGTGCAGACTCTTCACATGCTCATACCAACGACACATGAAAGTTCTCATTTCAATCAAAGGCTACACAAAGTTTAAAGACTCGAGAACTACATCATTGGTAACTCAAAGTAAAATAGAAGTGTGAGCATGGTGGAGAAAGACGTGGATACCTAACCAACGGTTTCTACAACGCACAACCACATTAACTGATCACAAAGCATGAAGGAACAAAGAATCAAGACTATTCTATATTTACTCACAAAGTTCAAGCTCAAAAAGATTAAAGACCTATTCAAGTGGAGAATCTTTTGAATGACCACCCCTTAGGGGGAGATTGTTAGCCTTAATAGTTTTATTAGAAGTGATGGTCATTCACGATTAGGAACTTTGTAACGCGTGTTAGATATCGGGATAGAATAGTCAACGGGCTCGTGGATTGGGCTAAGCTAATTGGGCATAAGTTATGTTAAGCTAGCCTTGTCTAGTTCGGAAACCCAAAGCCCAATCAAGTCCATCTCAAGGCCCATGGCCAAGCCTTAGGGCATCTTCTACTTGTACTATAAATACCCTTCAAGTATGTCATTTGAGGGGTGGAGTGCTGTGTGTGTGTGTGTTTTCCCTTGAAGCAATATACAACTTATTGTTTTCATCTTCTTTTCTCTACCTCTCTAAACATATACACGAATATACATCAAGTCACCATATCTTATCTTAATCTTTCTCTTTATTTACGTATAACAGTTTGGTTTAACGTGGTATTCTTGTGTTCATAACGTGGGTATTTGATAAGGTTGGTATATCTTTGGTCATAACACTGATATTAATATAAATCGAATGATAAATCTTTTTGCCATGAAGTAACACCCAGTTTGAATTCCGCTGCGTATCACGAAATTGGGGGTGTTACACAAGTGGTTGTTATGACTGCTTTATGACCACGTTTAATTGGTCATGTAACCACTATTCCTATGATAATGGAGGCTTATTATGGGTGATTAATTAGCCGTTAATCACTCATAAAGTCCATTAAATAGGGTTGAGTGTTCTCTACTATATATAGAGATCAACATCATCAACATGAAGAGATAGAGAAAAACCAGGAGAAACAAACAGAAAACTAAAACACTTATATGCGCAAGGTTTATTGATTTATGCCTAATTCAATAACTAACATTTGGTCTTATCCTAAGTAGATATCCGTGTAACCCAGGCATAGGGTCGAATAGTTTACTTTGGAAAGTGATCACACGATTCCAAGTGATATTAGGTAACCTGATTTGGTCTTGCATTGCTACTGATTATCTTACCCTGCTGGGCTCATAACCACCAACAATCAAAGTAAACTATTTTGTGATAATCAATGGCTGCTGCTGCAATGAAACACATGGCTTCAAACCTTGCCAAGCTGGACAAGTTTGAAGAGGTGGACTTTAGGAGATGGCAGAAGAAGATGCACTTCTTGCTTTCAAGCATGAGTGTGGTCTATGTTCTGACCACACTTATTCCTGATGATGGGGATGATGCTACTGTGGAACAGATAAGGAGGAGGAGCAAATGGGATAATGATGACTACATTTGCAGAGGCTTAATTCTCAATGGTATGTCTGATTCACTCTTTGACATTTATCAGAATTTTGAACCTTCCATAGAACTATGGGATTCATTGGATGCTAAATATATGGCTGAGGATGCATCAAGTAAGAAGTTCCTTGTAAGTAATTTCACAAATTACAAAATGACTGATTCAAGACCAGTTATGGAACAATACAATGAACTTCTTGGTATACTTGGAAGGTTTACACAACACAATATGCACATGGATGAGGCTATTTCAGTCTCTTGTGTCATTGATAAACTTCCCCCTTCTTGTAAAGATTTCAAGCATACCTTGAAACATAAGAAGGAGGAGTTAAATCTTGTTGAGTTAGGCAGTCATCTGCGCATTGAGGAATCTCTCAGGGTGCAGGATAATGACAAGCCAAAGAGAAGCAATGCTACTGGTGCATCTGTTGTCAATATGGTGGAGCATAACAACTCCACCAGGTACAATGACAACAAAGGCAAATGTAAACATCATGATAACACAAGGGCAGCTCCTAACAAGAAGGAAAAACCTACTTGTTGGAAATGTGGCAAAACTGGTCACATTAAAAGGGATTGCAAAGGTGTTAAGGTTGGTGGTAAATCCAATGGATCAGGCACTAATGGTTCAGGGAGTGGTGGTTCTACCAACTCACTGAAAGGTCAGAATATGTTTAATAAGTCTTTTCAGATTTATTATGTTACATATGTATCTGAATCTTATTATGTGCAGGATGATGATGTTACGTGGTGGGTTGACTCTGGTGCAACTATTCATGTGCAAAGATAGAAGATGGTTCAAGACTTATGAGTCACTGAATGATGGTTCTATTCTTCACATGGGAAATGAGTCAAGAGCCTTGGTGCATGGTCGTGGTTGTGTAGATCTTAAGTTTAGTTCTAGAAAGATTGTAACTTTGTTTAATGTTATTCATGTTCCTGATATAAGGAAGAACTTGGTTTCAAGTAGTATTTTGAATAATCATGGATATAAACAAGTTATTGAATCTGATAAATTTGTTCTATCTAAGCATGGTGTGTTTATTGGTTTTGGCTATTTGTGTAACCAAATGTTCAGGCTTAATATTGTTAATGAATATGATAATTCAGCTTTTGTGACCACCTCTGACCTGACTGACTCTACCCTATGGCATGCTAGGCTTGGCCATGTACACTATAAAAGGATGCAAGATATGTCTAAGGATGGGTTTATCCCTGTATTTGACATGAACACTGAAAAGTGTAAGACTTGCATGTTGACCAAAATAACTAAGAAACCTTTTCAGGGTGTTAAACGTGAAACTAAGCTCTTGGAGCTAATACACAGTGACCTGTGTGACTTGCATGCCACTCCCTCTTTGGGGAATAAGAAATACTTTGTGACATTTATTGATGATGCTTCTAGGTTTTGTTATGTCTATCTGTTACATACTAAGGATGAAGCATTAGATAAATTCAAAGTGTTTAAAATTGAAGTTGAATTGCAACTTGGGTCCCTGATCAAAAGATTAAGGACTGATAGGGGAGGTGAGTACATGGATACTCAGTATTTTTAGCCAGTTGGTATAATCCATGAAACGACTGCTCCCTATACTCCACATCAAAATGGTATCTCTGAAAGGAAAAACAGGGTACTTAAAGAAATGGTTAACTCCATGTTGTCCTATTCAGGGCTGATTCAAGGGTTTTGGGGTGAAGCTATGTTAACAGCTTGCTATTTATTAAATAGGGTTCCTAATAAAAGGAACAAGGTGACTTGATACACGTACAACGCGCGTTCGGGGTCAAAGGAAACTTCCTTTTCTTCGAGCAAGTTTTTCAACCATCTAGGCAGTGAACCTAATTATTTTAGTGTAGTATTAGCGTAAGCCTCGGGATTGATATCGTTCTCTAGGGGAATAGGAATGCTAGTGAGAAATTACTACGCTAAGGTTGGGGTTGAGGAAGATTATTTTTTTTATCTTTTTTTTATATTTTTTTAGAAAATTGAAAGGTACGAATCTCGGGGTATTGGATTTGGGGGTAGTATTTCTACCGATTACTCTACTATTATCTATTCTAATTAACTAAGCTAAGGGGTAGTCTATGTCTAATTGATGTGTGCTCGTATGATGATTAAAGATGTGTTTACCTAGATGCTATTACTCCCTAGTTATCTCCTATTGATGGTTGAATTGTCACGTCCTTATTCTTAACGCGTTGTGTCTTCTAAGGTCGTAGGGTATGCTTTCTTCCCTAACTCTTTGAGCCTACCTTAAGGTTATTGCCTACAAAATCTCTAGGATTCATAAACTAACTCTAAGGTTATCTTTGGATTGTTAGCCTACAACAACTCTAGGCGATTATAAACTAATGTTCACAAAGACTACTCAAGCATTAAAAACACAACGAATGACCTATCGCAATCCTAGGTCAATTACAATTAAGATAAGAGACAACCAATCAATATTCAATTCCTAGGTTTCATAGATCTAAGCAAACACACAAGTAAATTAGCCGGACATGGAAAACATGCAAGCATACACACATACAATTGAAGACATAATTGAATCAATGAAGTAAATTACTTATCTTGTTGTAAAATAGGGTATGAGAACCCTAAAATACTGCCCAAGACAGCCAAAAATCGTTATTAGGTTTTACTCCACAAAACTACCTCTCAAAAGTCTAAAAATTCGAATTCTATATATAGAGTTACAACTTGCGACTCGCCACTCTTTAATGTGATGCGCGTCGGATCGCCGCCATTAGGGTTTCGTCTTGACCACGTCAACCTTGTGACGGTGTCACCTTATGGTTGTGACGCCGTCGGCTTCTTCTTCTGACGCCGTCGGGATCTGAATCTAGGCCGTCTGAGTTGTGACGCCCTACTCTTTAAAGCCTGACGCCGTCAGGTGCAAAATAGCAAATTCGCTACTGAGCCGTCACAATTTTGAAGCATGTTGCGACGGCGTCTCCCTCTGATTGTGACGTCGTTACCTTCAATTCCAGCAGCTTGAGTGTCTTGATCTTGACTTTGGCCATTTTCTTCATATATTCACGCCTTTTCGTCCGAATAAGTGTCATTCCAGCAATTTGCCTTCAAGAGACCTAAAAAGTGAAATGGAACGAAATTAAGCAGTAACGGATATAAAAGTGGTCGATTAAGAGCTTAAATGATCCCTCAAAAGTGTACCTTTTAAATCCTTATCAAATATCCCTACACTTGGTATTTGCTTGTCCTCAAGCAAAGGTGCTTTTGCCAATTAATTTATAAGTTAGGGGACATGAAGCATTAGTTTAGAACAATTCACAACAAGTATAAGCCCCGCAAAAGTCATAACAAGTACATACATTACATACTAGTACCTCACAAGTGGTGTTTGGATACTCTCATCTCTCGGGTGTATATGGAATATATCAAATTGGAAATGGAAGATAAACACTCAATAATCGGCCCTAGTACATAGATTACCATAGGCTTGAGACTAGATCAAACCTCCATCGCTTTGGCGTAAGCACCTAGGAAAAACTATCTAAGAGGTCTTTTAAAGGGTTGTAATGTTAGGCTTACGGTAGGGAAACAAAGGGGTTGATGGGATAGGTGATTTAGTGGTGGCAAGTCAAAAATCTTTATGTTACAAGCATGAGAAGAATGGCGTTGCTAAGCCAAGACTCGACACTCTAAACTCTAGATAACTTTGAAACAAACAAACATAAAATTAAAGATAGATGTAGGATGGTAGCCCATTTTTTTTCTGAACACTCTTTTTTTTTCTTTTTTTTCATACACTTTTACTCTACCATCCTCTACGATAACATCAAAATAATAGGGATTTATAGGCACACCTCTACACTTGAGTTTTTATTACTCTAACACTAATTTGACCCGAATTGAAAAGATCAAAACACTTGGAGTACAGTATTACGTAAAAAAGGAATTTTAATTTAACGTTCTTTCCCGTCACTTCATAAAATTTAACTTTTCCCATGAGTCCCAATCGTCCAAAACCTGTGTACAAAGGATATGACTCGACTTTATCAACTTATGCAAGCAACTAGATAGTTGAACTAAGGGTTTAGTGTGATAATAATAATGTACTAAAAGTGAGTGCATACAAGGTAGGCTAAGGTGATTTGGGTTTACATTTGGGGGTGGATTGTAAACAATGCTCTTCATTGATATTCCGGAAAACCGAAACATCACGAGAACCGCGAAAAGGATAGGCTCTGAGGGGTTAACTAGGGGTATCGTGTACTAAAGATGAGTACAACGCAAGGTTGTAGGGGAATTACTCAACCGATGTGGAAGAACTAATTATAATACGGGTATCAAACAAGGGTTATCCTAATGCCTCTTATCATTTAGTTATTCCTAACTACACAAGTGTAGTCTCACTAGCGATCTCGAAATGCATCACAAAACAAGTTCTAGAATCTATCATTCTACCGGTACACTCTCGAAGAATAAAAGATGAATGCTTTAATTCCTACAAATCTAAGGGCGATCCTCACAATTTTGGGGTGGAATTTGAGTAGTAAAGGGTTTTGTGCTAGTCATATAACTTCCTATCCATGAGACGCTTTATTAAGACTAATGGCCCACTCCTACATGTCATGAAAAATTTTAAATTTGGTGCCAAAATTACCCTAACCGATATTTCTCATGGTTTATTACACAAATGAAATTGGACAAGGCAAATAGTCAAGGATAAGCATAGTTTCAAAGTTCCTGTTTTATTTTCCCTCCCTACACTTAAACTGAACATTGTCCCCAATGTTCCCTGAAAGTATCAAAGTTATGATAATGTAAGGTAATTAAAAACGAAAGAAACTAATACTCCCCTGATTAGCTCAGTAGGATACATGTGAAGTAGTGGTTAAATTCTTCTTCAAGAAGAATGTTTGCGTGAAAAGCTCCATCCAATCTTATGTATCTTCTTTTTTTTGATAAATAAAACCTGCACACTTTAAGAAAACAAACGAAACCTTCACGTAAAATCGGCGGTAACACTATATATGACTCTACTATACTAGGATATAATGCTTGTGAAATGGATGTTTACAGGTTTTTTAAAAAATTAAGACCTGAGAAATTCCAAAAATTTATAAGTAGCACAGAAAACGAGAAAAAGTTATAAGTTGTGTCTGCTCCTCCTGATGCCGTCAGGTTGCGATCCTGACGTCGTCAGGTTATTCTGACATAAACTGGTCTGCGATTTTCAGGAAAAAATTCTGGAAAATTTATATCTTTAGAATCTGGAAAAATTTCTGCAAAACATCCATTATGACTCGATACAAGCATTTGACTCTAACAAACACACATATATATCTTTTTCAAGAATTGTAATTCTCATGTTCACGTTCTTTTGAAAACATGTGTAATCCTCCCTACACTTATCTTTTTTGTAATATACCTTTATATGTAATTAAGACGAGGTTAAAGACAAAATAAAGTATTTTCACAAATTCAAACATGAGAATAAACAATCAATGAAAAGATATATGACACACAAATAAAAAAGAAAAAGAAAAACAAATAGGTTGCCTCCCAAGAAGCGCTTGTTTTTGTTCGAGTCACGAGCTTGACTCTACCCTTATTTAACAGATAAAAGGGAAGTTTTTTCTACACTTAAGCTTAAGTGCGGGTAATAGTAGCGATACACACCCTTAGGGTGGAAATTTGCTACGTGAGGAGAGGGTGATGGGTGATTTATATGCTCAAAGGGGTGTGCTCCATTAATTATAATCTTACCTAATTTTATGGGTGTAGCGGATGAATCAAGTCTATCTCCTAGAAATGGTTCATCTTCTATCAACTTCAAGAGATTCTTAGTTAAGGATCCATTTTGACCTAATAAACCCGGTTTAAACCCATGATATTTTTTGTTATCAACCATGAATGGGTGATGTAAGTGTGTAAGGTCATGGTTTACTCCTATATTAGCTTCCACTCTACATGTCCTAGAGTCCACTACCTTTATCAAGCAACTACCTGTACTATTTATTTTGATGGGTGGATTGGGGCCTAATTCAATTCCTAGATTCACATCTAAAGACGGAAAATTGGGTAAGGTTTTTGGTTGAGGCTCTGGTTTATCAAAATTAGGAACTTCCCTAAGACTAAGAGAGAGGTCATGACAACAAGCATCTAAACCTACATGATCTAGTGGCGTTTGGTCCAAAGGTTCTATATCAATCGGGGTTCCTATAGTCTCTTCTACTTCTTTCGGGTAAGTTATAGGCGATGTGTGTTCCTCAAGTGATGGTAGGGCTTGTGGGCTTGGAGTTTCCACCTCATTCTCCATTATATCTAGATCTCCTAAATATTCATCATGTGTTTTAGTATGATCTAACCCAAATACACTCCTAAGTATCTCAAATCCTTCTTTAGCCATTTCAAATTCTTGGTCTGATTCATAAGAATCATTCTTAAAAATTTGATCACCATGTTCTATTTGCCTAATGGATTCCTCATGCGTATCATATGTTTCGAAATCTATCCCACACATGCAACTAGGTAGTTCAACTCTAACCATCTCACAATCTTGTTCGGGTTTAGGTTTCATGTTCTTAAAAACTAGGTCTTTTTTATCATGGTTCCTAAGATCATTCAACTGATGGTTTATGCTTAGGAGGCTTTTCTCAAAAAAATTCCAGATGGTTTCACTAAAAGGAGTTGATTCTAACAATAATCATTGAATAGAAGCCACACAAGCACAAAATTTATCAAATCCATCCAACTTTACACCCGTCTCCTTTTGGATATCTCTAAGATCACTCACAAATTCATTAGAACAATAAAAAGCAATCCAATTTGTAAATTCAATTGTTCCTCATTTGTTAATGATTCAAATGCAACTTCACTTGCCATAGCGACAAATGAAAAAGGGTTTTACGAACACAAACATAAAGAAGGGGGATAGACTACAAGGAAGCTAAAAATGAGAAAAAACCTTACTTGCTATGAATCAAGCAAGGGAACCTAAACGAGATAAACTCCTAACTAGCTATTCTATTCCCCGGCAGCGGCGCCAAAAACTTGATACGCGTACAACGCGCGTTCGGGGTCAAAGGAAACTTCCTTTTCTTCGATCAAGTTTTTCAACCACCTAGGCAGTGAACCTAATCGTTGTAGTGTAGTATTAGGGTAAGCCTCGGGATTGACATCGTTCTATAGGGGAATAGGAATGCTAGTAAGAAATTACTATGCTAAGGTTGGGGTTGAGGAAGATTATTTTTTATCTTTTTTTTATATTTTTTTAGGAAATTGAAAAGTACGAATCTCGGGGTATTGGATTTGGGGGGTGGTATATCTACCGATTACTCTACTATTATCAATTCTAATTAACTATGCTAAGGGGTAGTCTATGTCTAATTGATGTGTGCTCGTATGATGATTAAAGATGTGTTTACCTACATGCTATTACTCCCTAGTTATCTCCAATTGATGGTTGATATGTCACGTCCTTATTCTTAACGCGTTGTGTCTTCTAAGGTCGTAGGGTATGCTTTCTTCCCTAACTCTTTGAGACTACCTTAAGGTTATTGCCTACAAAATCTCTAGGATTCATATACTAACTCTAAGGTTATCTTTGGATTTTTAGCCTACAACAACTCTAGGCGATTATAAACTAATTTTCACAAATACTACTCAAGCCTTAAAAACACAACGAATGACCTATCGCAATCCTAGGTCAATTACAATTAAGATAAGAGACAACCAATCAATATTCAATTCCTAGGTTTCATAGATCTAAGCAAACACACAAGTAAATTACCCGGACATGGAAAACATGCAAGCATACACACATACAATTGAAGAGATAATTCAATCAATGAAGTAAATTACTTATCTTGTTGTAAAATAGGGTATGAGAACCCTAAGATACTGCCCAAGACAGCCAAATATCGTTATTAGGTTTTACTCCACAAAACTACCTCTCAAAAGTCTGAAAATTCAAATTCTATATATAGAGTTACAACTTGCAACGGCGTCACTCTTTAAATGTGACGCCGTCGGATCGCCGCCTTTTTTATCTTTTTTTTATATTTTTTTAGGAAATTGAAAAGTACGAATCTCGGGGTATTGGATTTGGGGGGTGGTATTTCTCAGTGTTGTAAATATCGCTTGGCGGTCCCTCGGCGGTCGACCACCGCCAAACGCCATATCGGTCTTGGCGGCGATATATCAGTGATATAACGGAGACCCTAAATTATAAAGAAATTAATTTTTTTTATAGGTATTTATATATTTTATAATTTATATACATATTTATAAATATTTATTAGTTTTATTTTTATATTTAATATTTTTAATTATATATTTTATATAAATATTACAAATTTTACATTGTATATGCATTTAGTTATGTATTTCCCACTCTTAACCGATATTTGACCGATATTCCGATATTTGACCGATATTTGACCGATATTTAACCGATATTTAACCAATATTTGACCGATATGACCGATATAACCGATATTGACCGATATTTGACCGATATTGACCAACCGATAAATTTGACCGATAAGTGAAATATCGTATCGGTGGACCGCCGATGTTTATATATCACTGATATATCGGCCGCCAAGACCGATATTTACAACACTGGTATTTCTACCGATTACTCTACTATTATCTATTCTAATTAACTATGCTAAGGGGTAGTCTATGTCTAATTGATGTGTGCTCGTATGATGATTAAAGATGTGTTTACCTAGATGCTATTACTCCCTAGTTATCTCCTATTGATGGTTGAATTGTCACGTCCTTATTCTTAACGCGTTGTGTCTTCTAAGGTCGTAGGGTATGCTTTCTTCCCTAACTCTTTGAGACTACCTTAAGGTTATTGCCTACAAAATCTCTATGATTCATATACTAACTGTGACACACGGTAAATTTTCACTAAAATTTAACTGATAATTAGTAATTTATTATTACTAAGCATAAGTCATTAAGCATGCATTAGCTTTACCTGAGCATTTGAGTAGTTAACTCGCATATTGTAGACTATCACATCACTTTTGCATTCATATCATTTTATGAATATTACATTTCATTTTTGTCTTATGATTTAAATTTCAAGACGAGAGGTTATCTCGTTTACCCCAGTGACCGGCACTGCACGCGTACCGACACTATGATAAGGGCTTGATAAAACAAATGACAAACGTCCGTGATAGGGAATATTACAAAGATAAAAATATTCCCGATACGTAACCATAAAATACTACGTTATAAAATTTATCAAGCAATGATACTACAGTCACAATATAATTTCGCGGGGCACGAAAATAATTAATACACTTGCACTTAAACAATAACCCTTGCAAACCTCAAACACAAATAATGCATAAGTGTAACACAAGTATATTCATATACACAAATAAGTTATAACTATACTATACATATACATACAAATGTTTACTTATTATTTTAATTTAGAAGAAACCTTTATTAAATTTTACAATATATCCTTTTGTCCTCATCCCCCCATACACGACAAAACCAGTACAAAGACCAGGAAACCAAAAGATATCAAACCTCATCTTCAACCTGTACTCTTAGCTACTCACCTAGATCGAATCTTCCAAAGAAGGAAAACCCAACACGTTATCCCATCCTACCCTTCTCTATCTTACCGAATTCATGAAAGTTCTTGCTTCAAAAATCTCTCCTTGATACTCTTGCTACAACTCGTACGAATCCAAGGGAAATCAAGGCCAAATCATCCAAGGGAATCATATCTTCACACAAATCTAGCTTGAGCCAAAAGTCCAAGATGTTCTTAGTTTTTGGAAGCTAGCCAAAATTGGCTTCAAACCAAGACCAAAGGAAAGAAAGATAACCAAGCTCCTCCTCAATATACTTCTATATTTCTAGTCAAATTGCAAAAGCCCCAGACTCAGTTTCTCATCAAATTTTACTAAAAACTAGGGTTTGTGAGAGTTAGGGTTTTCAAAAATTGATTTGGGGGTTTTGCAATTGGAGGTGTGTAGGAGCTAATTCAAGTCTTGTTTGGGTCGAATCCGAGAAGCCACTTTTATACCTCACGCATTCATATCTTCCAAGTTGAGGTTACTCATTTTTCTTGTTGTAGTGTTTTTATATTCCTTCTTGTTGTTGTTTATGATATTAAGATTTGGAAAAACTTTATCAATAAAATGGTTATACGAATTGGGTCATGTCGACTTTTAAAATGTTCTTGGTTGTTTTATTTTTGTTGAATATATAAAATTCGATCCACTTAAAATTATGAGTTAATGTTGTTTCTTTGGGTTGGCTTTGTTTTTGGTCGAGTATACGAACCCAAGACCAGTAAAAGATAGTTTTATAAAGCTTGTAGAGAGTAAGTAACATATTAGGTCCATGGTGTTGAAGTAGGTAATGAGATGTTGAGTAGTGTTTAATTCAACTAGGAACTCATTTTGGTACTCATGATCCTTTCTAGTCGACATCTGTGTTAATCAAATTGTGTCAATAGAAGTCATATGCCGAAGGAATCCACACTATGTCATAACCTCGTCTTAGTTTTATAAACCGAATTTGTCATCATAGTACCCTGTGTCTTGAATTACTACTATGAGCCTTGTGTTAAATTTGTTGTGTCCGCCTAGGAAAAGAACCGGGTCGAGAGTACCCATTTGTCAAAATAAATAACCCAAATTCGTCATGAGTCATAAGAACACATGAGGATGTCGAGATGAAAAGGGGTGAGTAGTACTCAACTATCGTATGGTTTTATCACTTCCTTGATCTAATATGTTAAGTTAACATGTTGGCCTTGTGTATCAATCGGATTGTTGTGGACAAGTTGGGTAGTCGAGGTGTATTTGGGCAAGTCGGTCGAGACACCCTTGGCTTGAGCTTAACTACGAGGTGGTGACATCTTGCTCGAAACCCCTCTACATCTCGGATATATCCTTGGCTACATATATATTTTTTTTGTTTCTTTCCTACCCTAGGTCACTTTCACAAGATCTTGGTACAAGGATTCCTTCGACAAAAATTAATAGTAGGATTTCCAATATATGTTAAGGGCCACAACCCATAAGGTAGTAAAATAAACTTGGTTGGCTTTTGGCCTAGGCCCAATCCTATTACCCATGTCGTTGGGCCACAGCCCACGTGATCAAAATAAGAATCCGCTATGTACTAAGCAAAATCAACAAATAAAAACCCGAGGTGTAAAGTCGAGAGCCAAGTCAAACCAAACTCGTGATCCGCATAATTCATAACCCTCCACTTCCATATGTATGTGCCATCGTGTAAACTAGTACTAAGATCTAAAACGAGTAAACTCTAATGAGGAATTAGAGACTAGAAGCTTAATCTATTAAACAAGTCTAATAACAAATATAAAGCTAGACTCATTTACCACACATTCGAAATCTTATACTTATATGTAAAGATATTTGCGTAGACAAGTAAAACAAGTGCAAAAGGCTACTACACGAAACAAGTATTGGAAATTATAATCTACTCGATAAATTTTACGTCAAGACTTAACGGCAATATGCAAGCAAATGTATGTCAAGTAAATGTTTCCGTTAGAGCGATATATATATATATATAGAACGAATTTTTGATAAATGGATAAAGACCACTATATTCTTTATCATATACTAAATTTGAAAGTATCCAAATTTTACTCAAATGTTTTCTAAATACAATTAGAGCATAGATCAAACATACATATATTTTTGACAATACAAATTGTGTCAACCTAAACAAGTATATATACATTTATATACTTACTAGTGGAACCTTGTAATTATTTTAACCAAATCAAACTCTAAATATTAAAACCATATTAATGTCAATATGAAGAGTATATATATATATACTTCGTATACTTACTAGTAAAACTACTTTAACAACTTTTACAAACTTAAATTTAGTTTTAATTCAATTATAAAAACAATTGAACTACTTTAAGTAAGCGATACTTAAAACAATGAACTAAAACATTGCCCTCCTCATCTAGGTCGCGTGTCGGTGCCGTTTCACAACAATCACAAATCCCACTTTTGGATTGCACATTTGCTAAGGTGAGTTTTCATAGCCCCTCTTTTTACTTGATAAATTGTTTTATACGTTTTGGGGTGAGAAATATGCAAACCTTTTATGGACCAAAACTATTATATGATTACTATTACGTGGTTTAGCCTAAGCCCTTATGTCCCAAGAGAATGCCCTTTTTCATGAACCGTCAATTCCCCATTGGGAAACGCGAATGTTATAAATAGATCTATTGAGGGTGACTCCTCCGTTCGATTGGCCATGCTTAGGCCAAGGCGAAACGTATACCATGTCGGAACCGAGTGTTGAGGGACAAAACACTCGCTATGGGCCCTTATATTGTATGACATCTTTTAGCTGAGAATGCATGCGTAGTATCGGTTGCGTGAACTTAGAGCTAACGTAATAGACTTTCATCCATATATCATTATATTCTTTATAATGATTATATGACTTGACTTATGGTCCAAACTTACTGTTTTAACTTAAACCTATATGAACTCACCAGCTTTTAGCTGACCTTTTTAGCATATTTTTCTCAGGTGCTTAATTTGTGATCATGGATGCAGGGCAAGAGGTGGTAAATGGTGGTAGTAAAATATAAAGAAGTGTTCTTTTTACACATAACGATGTTTTCAAATTGGGACCACTGAACTTATGGGTTGTGTCCATTTTATCTAAACAATGTTGTAAGATAATGTTTTAAAATCATTTTATGAATTCAAACGGAGTATGTATTCCGTTCTGTATTACTTGTGTTATGATTTACCAATTTCGTAACGCTCCCAAATAACACGTATGCTTCCGCTAAACCAAATCTGGGGGTGTTACACTAACTCTAAGGTTATCTTTGGATTTTTAGCCTACAACAACTCTAGGCGATTATAAACTAATTTTCACAAATACTACTCAAGCCTTAAAAACACAACGAATGACCTATCGCAATCCTAGGTCAATTACAATTAAGATAAGAGACAACCAATAAATATTCAATTCCTAGGTTTCATAGATCTAAGCAAACACACAAGTAAATTAGTCGGACATGGAAAACATGCAAGCATACACACATACAATTGAAGAGCTAATTCAATCAATGAAGTAAATTACTTATCTTGTTGTAAAATAGGGTATGAGAACCCTAAGATACTGCCCAAGACAGCCAAATATCGTTATTAGGTTTTACTCCACAAAACTACCTCTCAAAAGTCTGAAAATTCGAATTCTATATATAGAGTTACAACTTGCGACGGCGTCACTCTTTAAATGTGACGCCGTCGGATCGCCGCCTTTTTTATCTTTTTTTTTTATATTTTTTTAGGAAATTGAAAAGTACGAATCTCGGGGTATTGGATTTGGGGGGTGGTATTTCTACCGATTACTCTACTATTATCTATTCTAATTAACTATGCTAAGGGGTAGTCTATGTCTAATTGATGTGTGCTCGTATGATGATTAAAGATGTGTTTACCTAGATGCTATTACTCCCTAGTTATCTCCTATTGATGGTTGAATTGTCACGTCCTTATTCTTAACGCGTTGTGTCTTCTAAGGTCGTAGGATGCTTTCTTCCCTAACTCTTTGAGACTACCTTAAGGTTATTGCCTACAAAATCTCTAGGATTCATATACTAACTCTAAGGTTATCTTTGGATTTTTAGCCTACAACAACTCTAGGCGATTATAAACTAATTTTCACAAATACTACTCAAGCATTAAAAACACAACGAATGACCTATCGCAATCCTAGGTCAATTACAATTAAGATAAGAGACAACCAATCAATATTCAATTCCTAGGTTTCATAGATCTAAGCAAACACACAAGTAAATTACCCGGACATGGAAAACATGCAAGCATACACACATACAATTGAAGAGATAATTCAATCAATGAAGTAAATTACTTATCTTGTTGTAAAATATGGTATGAGGACCCTAAGATACTGCCAAGACAAATATCGTTATTAGGTTTTACTCCACAAAACTACCTCTCAAAAGTCTGAAAATTCGAATTCTATATATAGAGTTACAACTTGCGGCGGTCACTCTTTAAATGTGACCCGTCGGATCGCCCCATTAGGGTTTCGTCTTGACCACCTCAACCTTGTGACGGTGTCACCTTATGGTTGTGACGTCGTCGGCTTCCTTACGGCGTCGTCGGGATCTGAATCTAGGTCGTCTGAGTTGTGACGCCCTACTCTTTAAAGCCTGACGCCGTCAGGTGCAAAATAGCAAATTCGCAACTCTTGGCGGTCCTTTTGGAGCAGCATTTGCGGCGGTGTCGCCCTACTTGTGACGCGTCACCTTCAATTCAGCTGGCTTATTGTCTTGATCTTGAATTTGGCCATTTTCTTCATATATTCACGCCTTTTCGTCCGAATAAGTGTCATTCCAGCAATTTGCATTCAAGAGACCTAAAATGTGAAAAGGAACGAAATTAAGCAGTAACGGATATAAAAGTGGTCAATTAAGGGCTTAAATGACCCCTCAAAAGTATACCTTTTAAATATTTATCATGACCCCATATGAACTCTAGACTAAAAGGAAACCCAACCTGAAGTTTCTCAAGGTTTGGGGTTGTAGGGCTGTTGTAAAACTCCCTGATCCAAAGCTTAAAATTTTAGGTGAAAGAGGCATTGAATTTATCTTTGTTGGATATGTTGAGCATTCTAAGGCTTTTAGATTCTCTGTTATAGAACCTAATGAATATATTTCAATTAACTCAATAATTGAATCAAGGGATGCAATTTTTGATGAGGGTAAATTCTCATCAGTCCCTAGACCAAGTCAAAGGATTCCTAATGACATTGTGCAAGACATCGGAGGTCCCTAATAAGGTCCCTGATGAGGTTGTGGTTCAACAACCTGAACCTATGCTCAGAAAGAGCAAAAGGGTCAGGAATCCAAAGTCATTTGGACCCGAGTTTCAATTATATTTAATTGAAGGAACAAGGGATGAGGTCTCTGACCAATACTCCTATTGCTTCATTGTTGAGGATAATCCTAAGACATTTGAAAAAGCAATAAAGTCCCAAGATATTGCTTTCTGGAAAGAAGCAATTAATGATGAGATGGATTCCATCATAGGCAACAACACTTGGGTGTTGGTTGATCTAACACCAGGTTGCAAACCTCTGGGTTGCAAATGGATTTTCAAAAGGAAAATGAAGGTAGATGGAACTATTGAAAATTTCAAGGCTAGACTAGTCATTCAAGGCTTTAAAAAAAGTCAAGAATTGACTACTTTGATACTTATGCCCCAGTGGCTCGTACCAGTACCATTAGATTGCTGATTGCTTTGGCATAAATTCACAATCTGATTATTCATCAGATGGATGTGAAGACTGCTTTCTTGAATGGTGAATTGGATGAGGAGGTTAATATGAACCAACCTCAGGGCTTCATCATGCCTGGTAATGAAAACAAGGTGTAAAAACTGGTTAAGTCATTGTATGGACTCAAACAGGCACCTAAGCAATGGCATCAAAAATTTGATGAAGTGGTTTTTTCTAGTGGTTATGTTCTTAACCAATGTGACAAATGTGTGTATAGCAAATTTGATGAATCTGGTAAAGGAGTCATCATTTGTCTATATGTTGATGACATCTTGATCTTTGCGACCAAAATCAGGTTGACTTGACAAAGGAATTTTTGTCATCAAGGTTCTCCATGAAGGATATGGGAGAGGCTGATGTTATCCTTGGTATAAGGATTAAGCACGAGAGTAATGGAATTTCAATCACTCAGTCTCATTATATTGAGAAGGTATTGAGGAAATTCAACCACTCTGATTGTACTCCAGTGAGTACTCATATGGATACAAGTGAGAAGCTGATGCTTAATAGTGGCAAGGATGTATCTCAACTTGAGTATTCCAAGGTGATTGGCTGCCTAATGTATGCCATGACTTGTACAAGACCTGATATTGCTTTTGTAGTGGGTAAATTGAGCAGGTATACTAGTAATCCTAGTGCTCATCACTGGCAAGCAATTCAGAGGGTACTGAAGTATCTAAAGGGAACTATGGACTATAGTCTCTCTTATATTGGTTATCCTTCAGTATTGGAAGGATACACTGATGCAAGTTGGATCAGTAACACAGAAGACAATTCGTCTACTAGTGGCTGGGTATTCCTACTTGGTGGAGGTGCAATTTCTTGGGCATCCAAGAAACAAACATGCATCACCAGTTCAATAATGTAATCTGAATTTGTGGCTCTAGCAGCTGCTGGTAATGAGGAAGAATGGTTGAGAAACTTGCTTTTTGGGATTCCATTGTGGCCTAAACCTATAGCACCTATTTCTATCCGTTGTGATAGTGCAGCTACATTGGCAAAGGCTTATAGCCAGATATACAATGGGAAGTATAGACACCTAGGTTTCAGGCATAGCATGATTCGTGAGCTTATCATGAATGGGGTGATTTCTATAGAGTTTGTAAGATCTCAGCACAATTTAGCTGATCACTTGACGAAGGGATTAGCTAGAGACTTGGTTATAAAGTCTGCTAAAAGGGATGGGTTTAAGTCCAACTTAGTCACTGAATGCTAAGATACCCAACTCCCTCCTAAGGAAACTTGGGAGTTGAGTTCAATGTGAAAATCTGAACATTCAGTGGACTGGAGCACATGTTTTATTTACATCCCAAGGTTTTGATCAGAACCTGCTGAAAAGGAGGATGAAGTTTTTACTTCTTAATGGTTAATTTCTTTGAAAAGTGCTAGGCAGGAGCATGAATAAAGAGGAACCACCTATGTTAATGTTGGAGTTTTGCCGCTTCAGGGAGCTTTGGACTTTTGGCACTTACAACATTTATGAATTTGGATATGGACACATGGCTTGTATAGTGTCAGGAGCTTTTAAGTGTTTGAAAACTTGTGTGTATTTTATCTTCAGGTATTCAGATGGGTTGAAGGATTCAATTCTTAGAACACCCTGATTCTCGAATATTTGAAAATGTAATGTACTAAGATGGAAATTCAATCCTCAGGATATTTTCGTTTATGCACATGTTTTGTTTGATGTTTGATTTTCATGCAAAGGAAGTGAACTAAATTTGGGGTTGATTGTTGGAAAATTTAGTGCACTTGTGGGATTAGTTCACACCTGGTTTTGGGTTAGGAGGTACGGAGTGTACACCCATAAGGTCCCTGACTCAATAGTGGTTAGTACTGCTAGTGTTGGTTACTACTGCTAGTGTAGTGACTGATGGTTCCTGCTGCTAGTGTATTGGTTCCTACTGCTAGTGTTGGTTACTACTGCTAGTGTAGTGACTTATGATTCCTACTGCTAGTGTATTAGTTCCTGTTGCTAGTGTATTGGTTCCTACTTGTAGTGTTGCAGTGATCAACTTGTAACAGTTTTGACCCATTCAAGTGGCTATAATGACTTGATAACATCAAATAGTCCTGAATATTAAGTGTCAATTTCCCCCGATATTGCTCGTTATTTATATCATTTATATGGATTTACGCTTGTTTTCCATTGTTTTCCACTTCAGGTAAATTACGAGCATTGGAGCTAAAGAGACGGAGAAATGGAAACATTACTCTGATTTATCACGTATGCTTATTTGGAAGAAGTTAAAGCGTAACTTCGTCTCTCGCATACGGCGTAACTATTGTGACCCGAATTCCAACTTATCAAGAAATTACGGCGTAACTCTTCCCAAAGGTTACGACGTAACTCCATTAGGTCAAAAGAGGTTCCACGCCACTGATATTTATGCCGTAACTACTGCATCACTACGGCGTAACCAAGCTTATTGAAGACTACGGCGTAACCCCTTGTAAGGTTACGCCGTAACAAGCAGATCTAGTGCATTTACGATGAAATAGAAGGTTACGGCGTAACTCCTCTATTGGTTACGCCATAACCCAGGCGGCCTATAATTACCCCACGAATTCCGGCATTTCAAAGCATCACATTCGCACACACACACTCGAGATCGTCGGAAAAAACTCAAGGCGGTCTAGGGAAGCATCACGGAGCTTGTTTCCAAGGGAGAAATCACACCATTACGATAAGCTTTAGCGTTTATTATTTATTTTACTTTCAATTCATGTATTTCGTACCTTTGAATATTGAATTGATTTGCATGATTAATATGAGCGGCTACGCACCCTTTGGTGCTAGCCTAGTTATGATTCCTTAATTGTTTTGTTTGCGTTTACCTTTACTTCCGTACAATTATTTCTAAGTGTATGCATGCATAGTTCTTTGGTAGTCACCCTTGGTTCGGTAGTTTTGAATGGCGATAGAGGCCAATTGCCTAGGAGATATGACCAACTGACCCTAGGTGAGCGGACTGAGATGGGAAGGGTAAGATATGACCAACTGACGACCCTTTCTACTTGTGCGATTTGACCAACTGATCACCTATCGTTTGGATGAACTTAAGAATTGGGGGTGTAGTGTCTAAGTTCCTAACGGCCGGGCACTCACTATTTAGAATCTAGCATGTAGCGGTACTTAATGACTCGGCTTAGGGGACCAGGACAAGGGACTTTATGGCGGTGCGCTGATTTATCTTGTGGTGGCATCTTTCGATAGGTTAGAGGCGAATTGACCAAATCTTGCCCTCTCGAATTTGACCCCACACAAGTAATTGGAAGTGGTAGGCGTAGACATAACTAGCTAGGAGGATTGACTAGGTTAGCACCACTATTCCTCTATTGATTTCCCTTTACCATTTATTTGATTTTATTTTATATTTTGCATTAGTAGTTTAATTAATTAAATGCCTATCGAAACCATTATTATTCTGTGACAATTAGACTTAGTAATAATCCGACACACATAGCTCTTGGGACGACCTCGGCTTTACCATTTACTACACTACACACGACCGGTTACACTGCCGTTAGTGCATTAGGGTAGACCATAGGTATAGCGGGACACTATAAATATTAAGACACAGTGAGTAAAACCTGCATCAAGTTTTTGGCGCAAACTGCGGGATTATATTAGGATTGATATTAAGTCTTTCATTTTTAAACTTTTCTCACGATCATATTTCAAGTTTTCATGTACCATGGAAGTTATTAACATCGATGACCTCACTTTTGAGGAATACTTGGCGTTGACTAGAGCAGATCAAGGGTCGGGTCTCATAAGACCGAGAATCGGGCGGATGTTCGTTTGAGATTAAAGACCAATTTATGAGGGAGCTTGGCGCTAACCCTTTTCAGGAAACAGGGACGAAAGACGCATATGAGCGCGTGAAAATGTCCTATACATCGCTAGTCTTTTCAACATTCCGAGGCGTGTCTCATGATCTTTGTTATGCTCGGGGTCTTCCCAATGACTCTCAATGGAGCAGCTAGAAGATGGATCGAAAGATTGCCCGGGGCAGTTAACAGGAACTCTGAAGAAACACTTTATTCAAAGATATTGCCCACCATCGAAGATTTCTCATCAGCTTTTGGAGATCCATAACTTCAAACAAGAAGAAGGTGAAACTCTGTATCAAGCTTGGGATAGATACAACGATCTTCTTTATAAGTGTCCTACCAATGATCTAAATAACCGTGAGAAGGTCAATATTTTCTACAAAGGAATAAATGTTACTACAAGGCACAGATCTTTGGACTATCAAGGACCTATCCCGAACATGACTCCTACTACTACAATTGAAGCCATTAAAAAAATGGCGGACCATTCTCAAAAATGGCACGACGGTGGAAGTAATAGAAACCAAGGCGGAGCTTAGGCGAATTGCGGCAATCGCTAGTAAAATTGAAAGTCTCGGTCGAGATATCTTGAAGGTCGGAGAAACCGTTCATGCCATCCAAGTGGGTTATGAAAGCTGTGGAGGAGGACATCTTACGAAGAATTGTCCTCATATGGACGAAGAGGATATTGAAGAGGCTAAGTATGGAGAAAATCGACCATTTTACGGTGATAATCGATATAGTAATAGTTATCGTGGAAATTACAACCGTGGGCCTTATGGAGAAAGAAAGCCCAGTCTTGAAGAAACAATTAACAAATTCCTGGAAACTTCAGCCCAGAAGCAAGAAGAAAAAAATATTTGGTTAAAGGGTTTCCAGGAAAACACAAATAAAAATCTTTCCATCATGTGAAACCTAAAAAATCTTGAAGTAATGATTGAAAAACTTCGAGTCTGAGAGATTGATGGGATCGAACTTAACAATGCCAAGCGCAAGGAGGAATGCAATGTTGTTTTCACCAATGATTCTCAGGAGTTATTGAGGATTGTATATTCGACAAATTGGAGGTCTTGAATATCGACCAACAGGAAGAGTTACGCCGTAACTACTTCCCGAGTTCAGGCGTAACCATGCCCCAGCGGTAGGAGTTGAGGTTAGGATCAAGTTTGTTCTTTGTTAAGGATATCAGTGCAAGAGGGTTAGTCATTCCGTGTTCTGCTGATAATATTGATATGTTAGGGGTAGTTGATTTTGGGTCTAATATAAACATCATGCCTCTATCCATATTCCTAAAAGCGAGGATAATCCACCTTTGGGAAGCGATATTAAGATTGCATCAACAAGCTGAAACTAAGATTACCCTATTAGGAATTACAGGAGGAATGCGTGTGTTAAAGTCGACAAATTTACATCGGCTCCCGAGTTTGTGGTAGTAGATAATATGAAAGGCAAAAGGAGCATTTGATTCTTGGTTTGCCATTCCTTGAAACATTAGCACGCTACGGTGGAGTCTATGGAGATATAGTGGAGTTCAAGTTGGATAAAGCCTTGAGCCTTGAACCAGACGAAATTGTTATAAAGGAACCACCAAGGATTGAATTAGATGACTCCGATAGGTTTCCGCCTTCGGATTTTAGACATTTGCAGGACTACGAATCTAGTGACAATGAAGACAATAAGGAAGAGATCTCGGTTTCCGGTACCCGATTCACGTTGTAAAAGGAAAAGTTCACTGTTGTGCTCCTTTGGTTGAGGGAACCAGAGTAATATTTCCCACATGTTCCCTTTTCCAAAAAGGATGTAATGGAGGAGGAAATATCTCATTGGATGATTGATGAAGGCTGCTAAAGTTTGGTGGTCTTTGGGAAAAAAGAAGAGATATCGGACAAAGTGGTTGCAACTACATAATGCTTTTAGCGAGTGGTTCTCCGATATTGACTGGACTATTCATTTTGAACCGGCTATCATGCAGCGATTACACCATGGCATGGCCTACATGCAACCCCAATCGCAAGATCTGCGATGGAGAAGAATACCCTGAACCTGAATGGCTCAAACGTAAGGAATGGGCATGTTTTGACAAAGATAAGAGAAGCGATGTAGGATCTGAGGGGGGATCTCATTTGAGAATTGGTTTCGAGTAAAGTTTGGGTATGATAAAATTGATGAGGAAAAAAGGATAGGTTTAGTTTGAGTGGGCACAAGCTAATTTTCTGCGAGAAAAGATACATACATGACTCGTTATGTTTCACCGCATGTTTGGGACCAGCCCTATTCAATGAAAGACGTG
>OU343222.1:139159630-139244318 GCA_910596185.1 Chrysanthemum makinoi | reverse complement strand
GATGAAGTCGGGGATGTCCAAAGGCCCCCATAGGAGCCTCGCGGTTCTGAGTCTAACTTAAAGACTCGTTAATAAAGAAAAGTGCTCTTTCGGGAGACAACCCGAATTATACCTTTCTTTTGTTTTTATTTTCTTTCTGTTGGGTTTTGTGTTTTCTAACCATTTTTGTAGGAGACAAAGAAGTAATTACTGATGCAGTTGATGATCTGCACAGAGTTACGGCGTAACTCATCTTGGTGATTACGCCGTAACCAACATTTTAGCAGCAGAATTCTTGACGCATTACCAATTACAGTAATTCCATCTCGTGGTTACGCCGTAACTACTCACTTCATGCTCATACCGAGGTTTTGCGATTCGCGTAACTCCCAATAGGAGTTACGACGTAACTATCCTCTACTTTAATTCTTTCATTTTAAAACACAGTAACCTTGTATTAGTTTTTAAATGAACTTTGTGGGTGTGTTCCTTGTAAACCTTCACGAGACTTCACTCGTCCACTTGGGACACCAAGTGGTTTAAAAGGCTTGTTGCATTCGCTAAATGCAACCGTGATTCCTACGAAAGTGAGTTAGGTTTGTTTTTCATTTTCATTTTATTTTTCTTTTAAGAATTATGCTTGTCGGTATTGTGATTTCAGGGATGGAAGTTTGTTCATGGCGCTTAAAGCGAAGGCACGGTTCTTTCTCGTGGGCCTTCTTATTTTTGGAGCAAATTTGGGGAAGTTCTCGCTCTCATTCTACCTTTCTCTTCACATTTATTTTAATGCCTAGTACAAAAGGGACTTTGTACAATTCAAGTGGGGGGACGGGAGTAGAATTATATCTTGAACTTTATTTAGCCCTCATTTTTCTAGTTTATTTTGAAAAGTTATGCCATTTTGAAAATTTTGACATGTTTTTCGGAACCTAACTAGATTAGACCTTAGCCAAGCACATACAACCCTTGACATTACATGGTGAGATTAGCCTTATCCATTTCCAATATTTTACCCCAAATCCACCAAATTATGAGTGTCTGGGTAGCTTGTAAATTTTAGAACTTGGCCTTTGCATCATTTGAGACCATAGACGAGGTATGTTGAGTTAGCTCGATGTATTTGGACTTTTCGTTTTAGAAGGCAGTATTATAGGATTATCACCCAAACAGCGTACCATTGTGAGTCTATTGATTAGTCACCTTGACTTTTCGACCCCCATGTGAAACCCTTTTGTTGCACTCACCTTTAGTGCAAGATACCCCTAGATACACCCTTCTGATCCATTCCCTTCATTTTTTCAACCCAATATATTGTTTCGTTACACCCTTACACCTTAGCCTACCCTGTAGTCTTTTATTTGTAATTGGGAAGTCATCATTTGCCTAAGTTCAAGGTTCGAGTGGAAAGGTTTGGAAATAACGCTATAGACAACATTTATGAAGATCATTGAAGACCCCCCGAATTCCCTTTGTTCATCTCAAGTGGGGGGATGTTATGTTATTATGTTATGTTCCAAAAAAAAAATTTGATTGAGTTATGATATTGTAAAGTGCGATGTTATAAGCACTATAGTATGAGCTTTATTGATTAGTATCGAGGAGGCCACCTCGGTCACATTAGAAGATTGGAGTTGGAAGAATATTAACTGAAGAAGAAAAGGTAGTGTGCCCATCACGACGTCCTCTAATGACGCATCTACCTTGCATTTCATGATCCGGTCTCTAGAATTCTAAGCTTGAACTTTGGGCGGACGGTAAGTGGTAATGACTTAGTTATAGATTTAGAATACCTGCTTGTTTTTCATTTTACACCAATTATATATCCTATGTCTTATCCTACCCTTTAGTCATGAAGCATGTCTAGGTGATGCAGCGAGCAATCTTTGGTGTCTTGGCCATGGATTTGGTCATGTATCATTGATTTTGTCCACTTCGCCGTGACATGTTAGTAATGACGAGTCACCCCTTAACCTTTGTCGTGTCTACCCATATTGCCTTCGAGAATTGTTTAGCCCTTAACTCTAGTGGTGGAGATTTGTGTAACCGCCAAGCATATGATAGAATACATGCTATGACTGTGCGATTGAGTGATCACCCTGAAATTGACACTTAGAATAGTTGAGAGATTTGAGTGTTTGTTCCCTTTCGTGAGGTGTTCGGCTTTATTTTATTCTAGCATAAGGGATTTGTAAATTCATATTTTCCAGGTTTTGGGAGATATCTTTTTAGGAATCTATCTAATAAGGTCTACTTGAGGGCAAGTAGAGTTCAAGTGGGAGGATATTTGATAACATCAAATAGTCCTGAATATTAAGTGTCAATTTCCCCCGATAATGCTCGTTATTTATATCATTTATATGGATTTACGCTTGTTTTCCATTGTTTTCCACTTTCAGCTAAATTACGAGCATTGGAGCTAAAGAGACGCGGAAATGGAAACATTACTATAGATTTATTAAAGTATGCTTATTTGGAAGAAGTTACGGCGTAACTCGTCTCTCACATTACGCCGTAACTATTGTGTGACCCAGAAGTCCAACTTATCAAGAGGTTACGGCGTAATTCTTCCCAAAGGTTACGACGTAACTCCATTAGGTCAAAAGAGGTTCCATGCGTGATACTTACGCCGTAACTACTGCATCACTTACGGCGTAACAGGGTTTATTGAAGACTACGGTAACCCCTTATAAGGTTACGCCGTAACAAGCGATCTAGTGCATTTACAGAGGGAAATAGAAGGTTACGGCATAACTCCTCTATTGGTTACGCCAGTACCCGGACTTTATAAATACCCCACGAATTCTAGCATTTCAAAGCATCCCATTCCACACACAACACTATGAGAACGTGGGAAAAAGCTCAAGGCAGGTCTAGGGAAGCATACGGAGTTGTTTCCAAGGGAGAAGTCACACCATTACGATAAGCTTTAGCGTTTATTATTTATTTTACTTTCAATTCATGTATTTCGTACCTTTGAATATTGAATTGATTTGCATGATTAATATGAGCGGCTAAGCACCCTTTTGTGCTAGCCTAGTTATGATTCTTTAATTGTTTTGTTTGCGTTTACCTTTACTTCCGTACAATTATTTCTAAGTGTATGCATGCATAGTTCTTGGGTAGTCACCCTTGGTTCGGTAGTTTTGAATGGCGATAGAGGCCAATTTCCTAGGAGATATGACCAACTGACCCTAGGTGAGCGGACTGAGACGGGAAGGGTAAGACATGACCAACTGACGACCCTTTCTACTTGTGCGATTTGACCAACTAATCACCTATCGTTTGGATGAACTTAAGAATTGGGGGGGTGTAGTGTCTAAGTTCCTAACGGCCGGGCACTCACTATTTAGAATCTAGCATGTAGCGGTATTTAATGACTGGCTTAGGGGACCGGAACAACGGGACTTATGGCGGTGTGCTGATTTCTCTGGGTGGCATCTTTGCTGATAGGTTAGGGCGAATTGACCAAATGTTGTCCTCTCGAATTTGACCCACCTGAAGTAATTGGAAGTAGGTAGACGTAGACATAACTAGCTAGGTGGATTGACTAGGTTAGCACCACTATTCCTCTATTGATTTCCCTTTACCATTTATTTGCTTTTATTTTATATTCTGCATTAGTAGTTTAATTAATTAAATACCTATCGAAACCATTATTATTCTGTGACAATTAGACTTAGTAATAATCCGACACACATAGCTCTTGGGACGACCTCGGCTTTACCATTTACTACACTACACACGACCGGGTACACTGCCCGTTAGTGCATTAGGGTAGACCATAGGTATAGCGAGACACTATAAATATTAAGACTTGGTCAGTAAAACCTGCATCATGACTGCTTTATGACCACGTTTAATTGGTCATGTAACCACTATTCCTATGATAATGGAGGCTTATTATGGGTGATTAATTGGCCGTTAATCACTCATTAAGTCCATTAACTAGGGTTGAGTGTTCTCTACTATATATAGAGATCGACATCATCAGCATGAAGATATAGAGAAAAACCAGGAGAAACAAACAGAAAACAAAAACACTTATATGTGCAAGGGTTATTGATTTATGTTTAATTCAATAACTAACATTTGGTCTTATCCCAAGTAGATATTCGTGTAACCCAGGCATATGGTCAAATAGTTTACTTTGGAAAGTGATCACACAATTCCAAGTAATATCCGGTAACCTAAATTGGTCTTGCATTGCTACTGATTATCTTACCCCGCTGAGCTCATAACCACCAACAATTGCAACAATAAGACATCTAGTTTGGCTTAAGGAATGTATGTTTGAAAGGCTTGTATAGTGAAGAGAATCAAATACTAATTTAGGGTGTGTTATTGGAACCAATAAGGAAGTAAATTAATTATTGGATCGTTTGATTAGTGCCTGTCTTTTTCTTTTTCTTTTCGATACTGAACTGCAACAAGGCATCTATGTCGTGTTTAGAAAGCAGTCAAGCCATCAATCAATATCATTATCAAAATGGAATGTTCTAACTTCATCATTGGCTAAACAAGAATAGAATCAAGCTAGATATATTTCTTTCCACTTTATTCAAGCACCTAATTATTCTATTACAGAGAAAATATCTACACTACTAGAGTTGATCAATGTAATATTCAATTAATTGTTGCTATTCATTAAATCATATAACTAATAGTTTTTGGTATACAAATATGGTAGTTTTCTAATGCGCAGCATTTTGCATCCCTTAAATGTTACCCATCTATAATTTTTAGATTATTCAATAAACAATGACCCCATGCACTTTGGCTCTTCAAACTATTTGGATGCTTATAAATAGATCCCATCACTCTAGTTATACATATCAGTTCTTTCTTTCACCAGCTTGACATTATATGTATCCCAAGTTCTTAACCCAATCAAGGATCCAATTTGATTCCCACTTAATAGTAAATATACTAAATTGGGCCGGGTTCAAGTAATCTGCATCCTGAGGTTTAGTTATTTAAATTTCCTTTTGTTATATATAACTAGTCCTCGGGATGCAGATTACTTCTTCCTTGACTCCAATGCCATACTTTTTAGTATGCAACTTCATTCTGGGCTTTTGCTTTTTAGTATGCCATACTTTTTATGTCTTTAGAGTTTTTTTAGCATGAGCATGAAGAAAGGTTAGTTAACTTGCTAGTGTCCGTTTATTTTAAATAAACTACGAAGAAAGGTTAGTTAGCTAGTGGTTTAACATATGTCCATAAACTTCTAGTACACAAATGACTAATTTTTTTCCTTGTCGTAGTTTACAGATGCACCCAATTTCATTCAAGCTTATCCAAATCTCTATCTTGAATTATGCTAAACCAAGTGATTGATCGTGTTTAAAGAGCGGACACCGAAAGAACATTGTTCACATGCTTCTCAGTTGAATCTATTTTTTATGCTAGTGACGAGAATTGTTGTTGATTGTATTCTATTGTTGTTTGCTTTGACTAGTTTAACGTTCATGTGTGCCTTTAATTACAATTTTTAGGTTACATACTGGATACTCAGTGACAACTCCAAAAACTACAACAAGCAAGTTCCAATTTATACAAAGACAAACACTTACCTCATAACAAGTACAACTTCAACACAACATTCAAACACAACCCTTTCACAAGACAGAACTTCTCTTTATAGAAAAATAGCAAATGAAAAAAGGTTAACAAGCTAGTGTCAATTTAATTTGTGCAAATTACACATGTAGTTTGTGGTTTAACATTGGTCCGTTAACTTGTTCCACATGAATACATGATAGTCAAGTAATTATATATACATATTCTAGATGGGAGACATTAGAAACTATAGTATTTTATTTATTTCATATTTAAATATTATTATTATTTTTTGGGCTTAATTCATCCACAATGAAAAAGAAAAGTCACGGGCTCGTTAAACCTCCTATTATTTACGACTTTTTTATACAACAAACTTTATTTATCGTGTAGCTTATAGATACCTCACGATTTCTTAAATAAAAAAAATACCACCAAAAAGGTCTCTCGATAACGAACAAAACGAGCCAAATATTGATATGCTTTTGACATACGTACCATCTTATAAAAATTGTTGAAGTTTAATATTTATATATAGTCTAAAAAAAAAACTTTCAAAATGCATCCTTAACCTATCAAATAACTTTAAAAATTCTTATAATTTTTTTTTAAACTACAGGGGCCAAAGACATCAAGTTTTATGAAAATTTTTATTATATATAAATAAATTGATCGGAACATTAGATTTATGGGTGTGTATTTCTACTATCGAACACAATCATGCGTCGCGTAACAATACATATAAAACTACGACCCGAACGCCCCCCGCATAACCACTAACACTACAGTCTCTTCGAAACAATCCACCACCATCCTCACTGAACCCAATATCAGAACACCCCGCCGCATCGCGGCGGGTTCCAATTACTTGTTGTAGATATTACACACTGATGGCCCAAATTAGTATACAAAATAATAATGTGAAAAAGTCGCAATGATTTTTTTAACTTTAAGTTTTTATTGTTTGGTTACAATTGTCATGGGAGAGAGGGAGTTCACTAATAGAGCCTAGATGTGACACCTACGCTCAGTTCTCTAGTTGAAATGGAAGAGGAAAGGAAAGGAAATTGATAGGTTTTTGTGTTCTTAAGTTTTTTTTAAAGGAGGAAATGGAAGTGAAAAGGAAATAGAGAGGAAGTTTTGTTAAGTAAATCTTCCTCTCACTTTTGGGAGGAAAGGGAAAGAAAATGGAACCTTATGTTGTGTAAAGACTAGTATACCATTTTTAAAAGATTTAACATCAACAACTAAAGGGCATATATGTAATTTGACTAAGTAATTTTCCTTTTCCTCCCACTCAAGAACATGATTATGATTACTTTCTTTTTCCTTTTCACTATCTCAAGAACATAACAACTAACACTTACTTTCCTTTTCTCTTTCTTTTCCCTTTCCCATTATTTTCCATTTCCTTTCACTCAAAACTCGAGAACTGAGCGCTAGTGAAGCAACGCTGAGTATTCTTATGTTAAGCGCTAGTGTATGTTGCGTCAAGTACCAGTTAAGAAATTAATAAAATAATAACAGTTATTTACTCACAAATATTCTATATAATAAATAAAAACGTTATCTTATCTTAGATACATTTCAAGAAACAAAATACTGGATTAAACCAAATTTCAACAATGGCAAAGCTCGATTTTACCATGTGACAGAATTGAGGCACCTAATTAGCAAATATAAGTCAAAATTGAACACTCACTTGTCAAAATTGGCTCAAATAATAATGGAAAACAGAAATCATAAAAACACATGTCTAACAGAAAATAGAACTTTAAAAGGGAGGGTAATGTATAAAATTTCAGGGGTTAAATGTAAAAGTAACGTTATATTATAATTGGCCAATAAAGTTAATAATCAAGTTCAAAACTTTAGAAAATAATGTAATCGAAAATTTAATTTTATGGAATTTGACTGTGAAATTCTCAATTTTCATATCCTTTAGAACAATTTTCTAAGTTTAACAAATGCCCGTAGACTAGGGATGAGCATGTATTGAAAAACCGAAACCACCTTGAGGGACCTTACCGACACCAACGCGTAACAATTATGGTTCATTATACTAGGCACGGTATTGGAACTACATAACAAGCTAACAAAAGTACCATTTTAAATTGGTACACGACTCGTATGGGAAATACCGGTTTTGGCACCGAAGGATGTGTTATTTTAAGTTAATATGTTGTCAAAACACCTCTACCGGGCATCTCATGCACCTTTAACGTTGAAAAAAAAACTCGTTCACTTTGACCAAGATTCATATGCATTAATCGTGCCAATTTATAAAGATAAAAGCTAGAAACATGCGTACAAATGATTCTAAAGAATGTATTGTATTGGACTATATATGCTTTATGTGCATATGCATTAATCGTGCCAATTTATAAGGATAATAGCTAGAAACAGGTGGGCAAATGATTCTAAAAAAAGTATTGTATTGGACTATAGATGCTTTATGTGCATAT
The DNA here is from genome assembly GCA_910596185.1 of Chrysanthemum makinoi. NCBI lineage: Eukaryota > Viridiplantae > Streptophyta > Magnoliopsida > Asterales > Asteraceae > Chrysanthemum > Chrysanthemum makinoi. The sequence goes on along the minus strand of OU343222.1, from coordinate 139,236,315 downwards.
GCATTAATCGTGTTAATTTATAAGATTAGTTTTATTTATTAAATATGCGTATAACTAAACTACACAATATAATTTATCTTTCAAAATATCGAATATTTTGAAATAATAAATTGTTATGTATTTACTTAGTTATATTTTATAGGGCAAATAGCATAAAAAGGTACCCAACTTATGTTTAATTTTAATTTAAGGTATCAAACTTTTTTTTCCTCAATTTAAGGTATCAGACTTTCTTTTATATGCAATGTTAGACAATTATTAGGTTTCCAGGTTAAAATGTCTACTCAACAAGTTAAAGCCAAACACCCTTTTTCTCTTAGGTACTCTCAAATCCAAACATTAGTCTTCTTCAACCTCATATTCCTCCTCCCTCAACCACCATCTCCCACCTCTTCTTTTTATCACATCCCACCACCTATCAAACACCACAACCACCACCACCCATTACACACCACAACCGCTGCCCACCATCAAAACCCACAACCACCACCACCATTAAACACCACTGTTGCTGCCCACCTCCACAGTCGCCGCCACCCACACTCGCTGCCACCTCCACAATCAGAGTTTCATTCTCTCGTACACCATATGGCTTAATATAAGCAAAGTTTCTCCCCTTTCTCCAGTCCCACTTCACGAAACAACTATTCCAAAAGAAACTTTGCAGCCTGTTTCCATCATGTCAAAGTGTTTATCATATATACTTTTAAAAAATAGTTTAATGATTTTGATACAAACTGTTAATCTTGATTATTTGAAAGTTTTTATGTCAAAGTTTTTATGGAGTTTGCTTTTGTGATTATCATAGGCTCATTATACAATTTCTTGGTTAAGTTAGTTACAGTTTCATATAGGAATGAAATAATTAACAATGGGTTTAAAAAAGAATAAATTAGTCTTGAGCTTTGGTGGTGTTGGTGGTGTTTAATGATGGTGGATGGGAGGTTGAAGAAGGGAAGAAAAATAAAGTGTTTGAAATAAAGTTAAAAGAAAATAAATTACCATATCATCATAAAGTTGCCAACGAGGATGCCATATCTGCAGTTATTGCCAAGTCACAAGAAAATTACCAGTCACCTGACTAGCAGGTAAAAAAATCCTCAATTTGTACACTTAAAAACTAGAATACTTTAAATTGAGAAAAAAAAAGTTTGATACCTTAAATTAAATATGAACATAAGTTGGGTACCTTTTTATGCGATTTGCCCTATTTTATAAAGATAATTTAAATTCTAAATGACTTATATTCCAAATTTATAAAAAACCAATCATCCTCTAGATATACCAAAATGAAAATGTTTATATATTAGGGAGTTTTATGAAAATATTTTATAACATAAGGGGGTTTTGATGAAATTTGTAATAGATTAGGGGGTTTTACGATTTTTTTTGTTGTGTAAGAGAGTTTATCAAAATTTATATAAAATAGGCAATAATTTTATAAAAACTGAAATGGGGTTTTAAAAAAGTATTTGAGTAAATTGCAAAAATCGTCCTCGTGGTTTAGCCAAATTAGCGATTTAAGTCCGTCTTTGTTCATTAAGTGCAAAAGCGATCCTTATTTGACCTTTGTTTTCGTCAGGTTTTGGTCCCGAAACTAACACCGTTAGTTTGTGCTCGTTAATGAACGATGCGGACGAAATGCAACAAGCTCGAAAGGGCAATTACTCAAATAAAATCTCAATTTTAATTTTTGGAAAAAGTTGACGCATTAACGAGGTTGGCGGATTTAGTCATTTTGTTAGATTTATACTCGATTTAGCGATTTTTAGACTATGCCAATTTTTACAACCTTAGACATCTATATGCAACTATGTCATTAAAACGAGTATGTCATTGCAATAATAATGTGGAGGGATATGACTCTCTCTAAGGAATTGAGTCTATACTACTTATAATGGAGGGATATTCTCTCTCTCTCTTCTAATTTTTTAAGATTTCCATATATAGATTTTAACCAAATACAACTACTTAAGCTATATGTATAATTATTTTATGCATAAACACCTACACATATTGATTGGTCAACATTTGTAATTAATGTCGTATTTAAAACACTCATTTGATAAAAAATATAATTTATAAAACACAATGTACAAACTATTTGAAGCACAAATACAACTAAAAAACATTATTCAAGACATACAATTAATACACTATTTAATTTACCCCTTCACTAAAATATACAACAATTTAACCACAATGTACAATCTAATCAAACTACTAAGCCAAACGGATAAAGTAATTATACATATAGCTTAAGTAGTTGTATTTGCTTAAAATCTATATATGGAAATCTTAAAAAATTAGAAGAGAGAGAGAGTCATACCACGAGGACGATTTTTGCAATTTACTCAAAGTATTTAGAACAAAGTTTGTAATCCGTTATGTTTTCTAATAATTTGTATTTTTTCCGGTTATAATTTTTAGAAAGATATTTTGATTTTTCTTTTTTAATAGATTAGAGGGTTTTATGAAAGTATTTTATAGCATAAGATATTTTTATAAAAAAAGTATAAATATGTTTATAGGTCAGGAGGATTTTATGAAAGTACTTTTATACTATAGGGATTTTTTTTATGAAAATAGTTATACTTTAATGGTTTTTACGTAAATGTTATATAGTGTAAGAGGATTTTTTAAATATTTTTTAACGTACATGTTTTATATCGTAAAGGGTTTTTGTAATTTTTTTTTTTAACAAATAACGTGTTTTAAAACAAAATATTTTATAGTGTAAAGGGTTTTCATGAAAATGTTTATAGTTGAGGGGGATTATGTAAATGTTGTATAAAGCAAGGAGTCTTTTACAAATATTTATAATGGATAACAGAGCCATTATATTTTTTTTCTTTTCTTGTAATGAATAGTGTTTTGGCTATATTACATTTTTTCCAATTATATTATATATATATTCATTTGGCGAAGACCTATGATTTCGTGCATAAAAAACTTATGGAACTGTGCCTGCTCCATAAAATATTAGTTCTTGTAAACTTATGGAGCTGTGCGGGATTAAGTAAAATATACTGGCGGGCGGGTTTTTTTAAGCCCATCCCGCCGATGATATGGTTTTGATTGTGTATATCAGATTTCATCTCTAGTTTCTCACACAACCTTTCACCGCCTCACATCCTCCCATCGATTGCTTTTCTCCTTCTTGATCTCCTTCTTTTCTCTGAGTTAAGGTTTTGTTTTATTTTTTGATAACTAACTAGGCGATTAATTAATTAATTGTTTGTTTGTAGGTCGATCGCTTCAACTACTCAAGCTCTATTGAACAAGAAGATGATCTTAATGGACGTCAATTGCAAATCGAGGTTTCGTTCTTTCTTTCTTTTGTTTTATTCCAACCTATTATCCATCCATCTTCCACTTGGTATCCCCTCTTTATTCTAAAAGCAGGATAAATGATGGGAATTGCCAATATGGACAACAACAACCTTGTCAGTTGCTAACAAGCGATTAGTATCGTCATCAAAATCGTAGGTATGGGTTGTTTTGTCTTTTGTCAAGAATCTTCGGTTTATTTTTTTTCGTTTCGTTTTTTTGGGATTGCATAATTTTATTATTATTATTTTTTTTTGGGATGGCATAGGTGCATCTCTTTATGTTATTGAAGTTCATAGTTCATTATGCTAATGTTTTTTTGTTTTCTTTCAGATACCAGAGTTGATGATTCTAGGGTTCATATCATCACTGCTAAGTGCTAACAATAGGTAAAGAAACAATTTCTGATATATGTATTCCAAGTAAAGTTGCAAGTACATGGCACCCTTGCAATGAGGATAAGCCTGATGAATCGTTTTATGATCCCTGTTTTAAAAAGGTACCGTATATTTTTATGTCAACTTCTATATACAATTATACATATAAGAAAGGATGGTAGATGTACATTTATTCACATCTTTATGTCGGATAAACCCCGCAACGACATAGTTATAATATTTTTTTCCCAGTTTTATAAGCATAGATGCATTTTTGTATTCAAGATCGGCATCTACTTGCTTCTCAAAACTAGCTAGATAAACTAATAGAAACATAAACTAATATGCGCGCATGATAATATAGTATAGGGCATCGTTTTTTTTTTTTTTTTTTTTTATCATGTTGGTGTTAAGATGTCTAAAAAAGAAGATTATATTTGTTTAAAATTACTTATGTCCCATGTGTTTTTCACCTTGAATTTGTGTCAGGTACTTAAGATGTGCATGTGTTGTATGGCATGGATATTTTTGTTCAAGCTATATTTAATGTAGTGTTCTTATATAATGATCTAATTAAGAAAAGCTTCCTTCAATTTTGTTAGGAAAGGTACAAATGGTGTCAAGTTATGGGATACATCAACTCCACATATTTATCTTTGTCTTTTACTGTCGTTCATGTCGCGTATTGCATTATTACTTTGGTCTTGGTTAGATTCAAGGTAAGATCTTGCAAACATGTTCTATTTGTATATATTTATTTTTGTTATTAAGCGTACATACGTTACAGCGTGCATACATCGATCATCAGTTTCATTTTATCTTCTTGATGTTACACTCAATCGATATAGATGAGGTGGAAGGTTTGGGAGAATGAAACAAAAGGCGGTTGAATACCAGATTACCAGGCCGGTAAAACTACATATATATAGACATCACATTGTCGGGGTTGGTCTTGGAAAGGAAGAGGCATTCTTGGTAAGTTTGGGGTGGTTGATGTTTTTAGTTGTTGGGTAACATGTGCGCATAAGTATAATGGTTTCTTGGCCTTGTTTCTTTGGATAATCATGGAAGAGATCGACGAATGCCGACATTGAAACTCCTAAACTTTTCGGACACGGAATACATTAGTTGCACCATTTTCACGCCTCCTTTTGGGTATAGCCGGCATCACATCTCCATGGAATAATAACGGTTTTGGTTTATGAACTTATAGTACTCTAATTTTTCCCTAATTAGCATAATATGAATAATTATTTAACTTTTTTTGTCTTTCAGTATTTGGTACATCCAGACCTTATGGAAGAAAAGAAGCCTACAAACTAAAACATACAAAAGGTAATTTTATCTTTTAGTATAAGGTTACTATAAGTTTAGTTTGCGTTTTTTGATTGATATTGATGAAACTATTGTTCTTTGCTAATTAAGCTAATTGTGGCGAAAAAGATAATAGCTTTTCTCGAGTTCAAGTTTGACCTGTTTTCTTGGGTATCATATGATCTACATTTGAAAGTTGTAGCAAAAGCAGTTGGGTGGGGTTTTAGTATATGATTATAAGATTTGTAGTTTTTGTCTATTAGGTTGTTTGGGATACCTTCCCGCATGTATTCCCCAAAAATTTATTTGTGTTGGCTAAATGAAATTGCAACTGAAGGCGATTACTAGCTTTGAGGTATGGAAGATGTCAACTTTGAGTGTGAATTGAGCTACAATGACGATTATGGTGCCCTTCTCATGCTTGTGCAACATTACCACAAGTAGAGTCTTGACAAACACTTTTAAAGACAATACATTCTTTTTAGTATGTTTATTAAGATAGTAGAGAAAGTATACTAAAATGTTTTTTTTTTTTGTCACTTGCATCTGAGTTTGTGAAGAAGCGGGATCAGCTTCTAAAAGTGGTGCGAGTTCTAACATGAGTCAATTTATCAATCGTGAAATTGATTCGGATGGTGCACATGGAGTACTTTAATATGGTATTCATAAAAACAACATGGTGAACATCTTTCAATCCCGTACACAATTTATATGTTAATTAGTATCGGCATCTAAAATCGAAGGTATGGGTTGTTTCGTCATTTGTCCAAAAAATTTGGTTTCTTTTTTTTCGTTTTGTCTTTTTGGATGCCATAGATTGACGTATTCGGGTATTTTTATTTTTTATTTATTTACTTAATTTTTTTTTAATTTGTTGTTTTGTAAATCTTTCATCCAATTTTTGTCAGTTGTATTAGTTAAAATGTACATATCTGTCGAGTGCCTTCTTACTAAACCTTTGATATAATTGTCCGCGGTGGTGATATCATTAACGGCGCTTAACCTTGGTATGGAAGTTATGCATGAAGCGTGATGCTCAATAATTTCCCTCTTGCCCCATAAAGGTAAGCGATTCGATTTACTATTTTTGAATAACTTTAAAAGAAGCATGTCAAAAGCGGACTCCCACAGCTACAGAAAAATCTGTTGTTCTTGATGTTGCTTTTCATTAGGAGGCTAAATTAGTGATCGATAGCCAATAAAAAAGATAAAGCCAATATAGTTACAGGAGGTGTATTTGGAACGTTTTATAAAGCCATCGTACTACTAAACTATATGTATATAACATTATTTTCATACATAAACAGCCAATAGGATGTTTGTTTGTCTGCTGTCACAGCCCATCAGGGGCGTTTATTTCGGCTTATTTTCACTTCATCAGGGCCGTTTGGATCTGCGTATTTTCAGCCTAAACAGGGGTGTATGATCCTGCTTATTTTCAGCCCAAACAGGGCGTTTGGTCGCTTATTTTTCTGCACAAAATGGTACGCGTTTTGTTTTGCGATTTCTGAGAAAAGGTGCTTTTGGTTTCTTGATTTTACGCTCTACAGCAAAAGTCGTTTTGTTTGCGATTTTCGTGAGAAAAGGGTGCATTTTGTTGATGATTTTTTCCGCACGAAAGGCTGAGTTTTGTTGCTATTATTTTTTTGTACAAAAGGGTTGTTTGGTTTGTTGTTTTTGGATCAATTAAAAGATGGTTTTGTGAATCTCGGGTTTTGGCTGTCATTGTTTTTTGTCCACAACTTTTGTATGAAGCCAAGGTATACAAGATTCTTCAGGGGATGCACGTTTAATATTGTTATCAATCACTAATGTGATAAACCGTTGTGTATTGTGTGTTTGTTTTCTATAGAGATCAAAAGAAACCATATCGAACAATGTACTAAACAGAACCACCCAAAAAGATGAAAAGTGCCCCCGCCGCAACGCGGCGGGTTCCATGCTTGTTGTATATATTGTTAACGGCAATCAATGTGTATTGTAGTTGCAAACATTTATTAAACTAAAATAACCTTGATTGTGAGGCTTAATTCAAATCTCACGCTCTATTTTTTTTCCAGCAAATTTCAAATCATACAAGTATACAACCAACCTTTATGTTTAGGTTATCGAGGGTATTTTTAGTTTGGAAAAATTATAAGAAAATCAGGTGAAAATAATGTTTATATATCGATGATACAAGCAAAACGATACTCGCAACGGGAATGCACCGGACATGTCTTTGGTTTCGAAAACAGTATCTCCATATTTGGTTGGGAGAAAAACTAGTACCATCTAAACGGTGTCGGTTTGGCACGCTACCTCTTAGAAGCTCATCTTTATATTAAAAAGAAAACAATTTTTGTTATCATTATTTGTTATATTATATTAATCATTATATCCGAAACTTCATAGGTGCATAGGATTTTGAATATTAAAGGTCCGTTTGTTGTTTTTAAAAGGTTTGAATTAGATTATGATTTGGTATTGATTGAAAGAATATTAGAAGAGAGAATATAATATTATTTAGATGAGTACTCGTGCAAGATGCAACGAGATTTTATAGTGATAGATCGTTTAATTATAGAAAAAAGGTTTATGGGTTATAAACGAAAAATAATAAAAGTTTGAAGATTTGGGGATTAAACATAATGTTTTGAAACTCGGTTTGACCCGGGTAGTTCAACTGGTTGAATCATTCCGGTCAAAAAACGGGTCGATTTAAACCGGGTCAACACGACAGGTTGGGTCAAAATGGGTCAAATTAAACCGGGTCAACCCGCCGGGCTTGAATCGTCCCTGGTCAAACTAGTTTTCGATGTGTATTAATAGTTTTCTTTTGAAATATATTTTTTCAACATTTTATTTTTTAGTTTCAACTTTTTATTTTTCACTTTTTAGTTTTTTCTTTATATATAGTATAGTAGGGTATGCCTGTTTTACTGCGGCGGCGTCTCGTGATGATGTCGGATAAATAGTGCTCGATGAGGCCCCGATTCACCTTGCCATCGATTTTAAGCGGTCCTCTACGATTCGTTTTTTGGATGGCTTTTATTGGTTAGCCGAACCGGGGCGACAGGTTCCGTTGAACAGTTGGTCGATCCGGTTTTAAAACATCAACTTAGAACTGTATGAAGTTTTGTGTGTTTTATTAATGTGTATAATAACATGTACTTTTCATTTTAGGGTGTTTTAAAAATAACATTAATTAGTGTGTTAATTATTTTATATTTTGGATTATGTTGTAGCTTGTTTAAATTGTACATTGTGAAATTTTATTGTACTTTTATTAAAGGGTGTTTTAATTGGTTGTATTTAATTTGGTAAATATGTTTTTAATTAGTTGTATATCGCGAATAAATCATTGTACTTTTAAGTAATGAATGTGTTTTAATAGAGTATTAATTACACTATACATTTTTCTCACTTTTAACCATTTTCAATTTCAACTTTCAACATTTGACAATTTTCATGTTATATGTAGTATAGATTTATATAAGGGCAAATGACACAAGGCACTCAACTTAGGGTCTATTTTCAATCAAGGTACTCTACTTTTTCTTACACATAAAGGCGCTCAAGTTTTTTTAGCCGATTTAGGTTTTTTTCTAACTTTCGATAACGCACTTCGTTAGTAAATTACATGTTTGGTCCTTGAGTTTGTATAATCATTTCATGCACCGTCCATCACCACCAAAAAAAAAAAAAATTAAGTTTTTGAAAAAAAAATTGGTAAAAAATATTTCCAACAAAATTACAAAAAAAAAATCGAAAGAGAAAAAAAAATTAAAAAATTTCAAAAAAGTTTCCAAAAAAATTTTAAAACAAAAATTCAAAATTTTTTTCAAATTTTTTTTGGAAACTTTTTTTACCGAATTTGTTTTTTCAATTTTTTTTTTGGTAATGGACGGTGCATGATATGATTATACAAACTCAAGGACCAAACATGTAATTTACTAACGAAGTGGGTTAACGAAAGTTAGAAAAAAACCTAAATCGACTAAAAAAAAGTTGACTGCCTTTATGTGCAAGAAAAAAAGTAGGGTGTCTTAATTGGAAGTAGACCTTAAGTTGAGCGCTTTTTTGTGTCATTTGCCCTTTATATAATTTAAATATTTAATAATTAAATTGAGTATAATGTGTTAATACAAATAAGCCGTAAAAACGTTTATTTATATTTTACGATCTTCTAATATTTTGTCGATAACAAACGTAAAATTATTTTAACGAAACAAATAAAATACGTAAATAGTTTGATTCAATAGTTTTCTAACACACTAACGTTTTCAAATAAAACACTAAAACAAGTAAAAGTGTTTTTATGATTTAGATACACATGTACAATAACTAGTGTTTACATATTGGGCTAACATATACTTAAACTAAGTATATACTAAAATGGGTAAAAACAAGTATAAACTAAATGGGTAAAAACTAGCAAATGGTATTGACCCATAACCCATGGTTTTATATATACCACTTAACCAAGTTCATTGTATCCTTGAGATACATTGTATCTAGAAAGAAAACCATGGATCAATCCATAACCCATGACCCATGACCCATAACCAAAAATACCCATGGGCAAAGAGGAGCGTCCCACGGATCCCTAGCTTTGTGCTAGCCGGATCCCTTGTGGGAGGGATCAACGGGATCCGGGGAACAGTAGAAAATTTCCTCTATAAATAGAGAGCCATTTCTTCCTTTCTACATACAACTTTACACACATACTTCCCCAAGTATTATATACCTCTAACCTCATATCCAAGAGATCTATGTAGTTTGTCTTTTGTTTTTGTGTGATTCTCTAGGTTCCTCTTAAAGGCGAGATCACCACTTCTTGAAGTCGAGCAAGCTCAAGTCCATGAGTTGTCATGCTTCGTCATCATCAAGGCAATTGAGGTTCTCTTGTTGATAGTTCTTTCTTCCTCCGTAGATGTTGTGTTGAAGGCATTAGTGAAGGATGCCGAAAGTGTCAAGATGAAATCTTTAGTGAAAGGTGCTTATCGTCCGTGTCAAAAGCATTAGTGAAGAATGCTAAAGGTGTTAAGACGAAGGCATTAGTGAAGGGTGTCAAGCATTGTGTCAAAGGCATTAGTGAAGGATGCCTAAGAATCAAATCAAGTGGCATCTGGGAAGAATGCCTAGGTCGTATAATCGATGGGGTGCATCGTTATACATATAAGTATTTGTTTATTTCCAAGGATGGTGATATTCTTGATGGTGTTGTAACAAGGAGCAGATCTCCTTGAGATTAGGTGTTGTGTTGTGAAGGGTAGTAGTTCCTCCATAGTAATGGAACTAGGTGCTTAGCCTAGCACCTAATAAAGGGTAGGCGACGTTGTGATAGGATTAGTTCTCCTTGGTGTGAAAAAACTCGGTGGTTAGCCTAGCACCGTATAAAGGGTAGGCGACGTTGTGTTAGGTGTGGTTCGCCTTGGTGTGAAGGAACTCGGTATCTAGCTTTGTACGGGAAAAAGGTTGCGGCGTTGTGAAGGCTTCTCCGCCATAAGGAGTTGGTGTAGTGTTTACTTAACTCGAGTAGGTGACTCGAAAAGTGGAGTAGGGCAAGGAAGGTGTCCTTGTAGCCGAACCACTATAAATACTTGTGTCGTGGTGATGTGCTTCTTACTCTTTATCTTTCATTACACGTTTATATATCTATCTATCAACGTCCAACATAAACAACCAAATAGATTGACATAAGTCGATCTAAATATTTAAAATGAAGTTTTAAATTGGTAAAACTATTCAACCCCCCCTTCTAGTTTTCCACAATTGGCATCAGAGCTTCGTTACCAAGTTTCTTAAAGTATGTTGTACTTTAAAGACTTGATACGATCCGTGTATGTTTGAAAACTACAAAGAATGATTTTTTTTTTCTTCTAAATCATTTTGTTGGACATTGATAGATCATTCTAACAATTTTTGTTTCAAGAAATCTTCATGCTAGAATCTCTCCAAAACCTTCATTTCTATTCAAAGAATAATGAAGTCAACATTCAAGGAAGGATCTAAAAGTAATCACAACTTACGTACACCAAGTACAAATGATTACTTTAAAAAGCTCATGAAGTATTTTTGGTTTATATCAAACCAAGAAGCATAGAGGTATGTTTTACTTTTCATTAGATAGGTTACATGAGTTTATTTATTTCATAGCTCTCTTTGTTTAATAATTGCTAAGCATCTTTAAAAGTCTCTTTCGTCACTTTTCCGTCTTATTCATCATCGAAATAGTATTCCTTTGAATCGTCAAACTAACGCCGTCGTAAATACATATGAACCCTCGATATGTGATTCATCAAAACCCGTCGTCCAAAACAATCTTCATCAGATACCTCCAAACTATTTTTTAGTAAGCTAGTTTATAAGCCTACTACAAAATTAATGCCAAACAACCCTTTTTATGTCCACACAAGAGTCGGATCCCCTAGTTGTACTAGCTGGATCCCAAATACAAGGGATCCGGGGAACCGTGGAATGTAACTCGGACTATACGCTTTCAAAAAAAATCACCACTGATCTTTTCCCTCTACTCACATAACACAAAACGACTAAACCACTGATTTCATCCTCATTGGATTCCATACTCTCAAGTATTCCTTCCTAGAACACCATTGTAAGTAATTACATTAACTTGTTCTAATTTTCATCATCCTCATTCTAGGGTTTATGGTTTCACAAATCTCTAATCAATTAGTTTAATTAGGGTTTTCAAAATTAATCATAAAAAGGGGCCTTTAACATAACTAAGATCACATTGTGTTCACAACTTTGTTAATACAAATAAAAACCATAAACCCACCTCAACTAATCTTACCTAATCGAAAAATTTGTGTTTTTAGGACATCGAAATGAGGAAATCTCAAAAACCGACCTCAAGGTCTTCAAAAAGCTCGAAAAACGACTTATCCACGAAGGTCGTGTAATCAAGGAATGTTTCCTTGAGGATACCGACATTCGTCAAGTCTTCTCGGCAATCAATTTTGATTGTCTTCTTGACATTGATGAACAAATTTGTCCGGTCTTCATCTTTGAGTTTTATAGAAGCATTAGGATCATTCGAAACATCGATGATAGCATTTCAATCGCTTTCATCATCAATAAACGAAATTCACTCTTCCTCTCAACACCTTTGCTCAAATTCTTCGCATTCCTTGTGAAGAAATTTGTATGTACTCTCAAGATTGGGCAATTAACACTCAAAACCTTGCACTTGATTCTAAACCAATGTACCATACTCCTCTTGATGAACCCGAAACCATCCGAGACACCATTTTCAAAATAAGAGCTGACCAATCTCGTTTCGACCGAAACAAGAAACTCATTCACCGTAATCCTTTTCAAATGGAACTTTTCAAAATCCATCCCATGTATAGAAAATGGGAAGAAATCCTTAGGGAAAACGTCATAAGCTTAGTTGGAAACAAAGATCATCCAAACGCATGTCTTGTGCAAATGATCTATTGTCTTATCCACCAAAAGCCATTTAATCTCGCCTATTACATGGTAAGGAGAATGACCGGGGTATTCAAAGCTTCCAACATGGTACTTCCATATGGTATGCTCCTAACACGACTTTGTAAGTATGTTAGCGCATTGCAACCATCCCCCATCAACAATGATCATTTCCTTGCCGATCATGTAATGGTACCTCTTACCAAAATACCCTCCAAACGCTTCAAGGTCAATGGAAAGAAACCTAAAGCTCTCGGACTCCCTCGGAGGAGAAGAAGAAAATGAAGAAGAAGAAGATGTCGACCCCATAACCAACATCAAATTGGAACCCTTTGATTACTACGAACAACTTCCAACCATTCCAAACGAAGCCGCGGAATTCAAACAATTGAGGGGCATGATTCAAAACCTTGCTTACAACCTCACTAAGCCGTCAAAAAGGAAAAGAAAGGACTGACGAAAGAGACAATAGGAATATGCTTATTTTCTTTTATTTTATGTATGGATGATTACGTTTTAGCACTTTGGTTTGTGGTAATTTGAATATTGTTTCTTTGTCATGTTTTTTTAAGTGGTGCTTTGTGATGACATGCTTGTTCTTATTGCTTAGCTTAACGATTTATTAGTGTGCAAAATCTGCACATCAACTCTGTGAAGATTCTCGACTGCACAGATGGATCCTTAGGATTAGCCTAGGCGGATCCCTCCCTTGAGGGAACCGTGGGATCCGTGACATCGTCAGAATACAACATCTGATCCCTTACATCAGGATAGCTTTCTAGATAACATTACATTAGCTAAACATATGATATTAGAACCCAACTAAGTCCACTTCAAGGATGAGAAAAGCTTAGACTCATTTATGGCTTACTTAAGATCTTGGTCAAAATGTCTCTTGATTTATCAACACATCAAAACTCACCACATTTCCGCTTCAACACTCACAAATTGTTTCTTATCTTTCAAAACACCTAAGAGGACATATTGAACAATTTTAGGAAATTGTTTCTAGATATCTTTATCTCAAAGTGGGTCAAAAATTAGTTTTTCAATTCTTGTAATTTTTAAAAAAATTTCAAATTTCACCTCAAGCTAAAATCTGATCTCTAGGATCATTTATTATGACTTGACACCACCAAAACCCTTAGTGTTATCCTTGAACATCCATTGGTAGTCATCTAGTCCCATCTTCCTTCCATAAAAAGCAATCATTTGCTACAACACTCATTACTCTTGATCATTCAAGTGTACCCTCATCTTAGGAACTTAGGAGGACTGAAACACTCAAAATAATATAGGATCTAGTTTTTAGAAACTTGATTTCTAACCTGTCATAACTGCTGAGAGCCGGATCCCTAGGATTAGCCTAGACGGATCCTTCAAGTGAGGGAACCGTGGGATCCGGGTGACAGTTTATGTCAAACCTTGCTAAAACAATCATCTTCCTAACTCAAACACTCCATCTCATCTTAAATGAGTTCCTAGATCAGTGAAACTCTGAACTTCAACCTTATGCATGTTAATCATCACATCTCTAAGAATCTTAGTAGATTAAGTCTTAAATGCACTTGCCAAGCTCTTCCCTTTATAAGCCATATTGCTATGAACACTTTAGTCATCAAACACAAACACAATTATCAGCAATTACAACCATCTTCCTTAGTCATTTCATCATGAGAAAGGCTCCTACTGCTAACTCATCCACTCAAGAACCACCCAAGAAACTTGCTAGGATCATACACGAAGTTTCCTCAACCGAATCATCTCCGGTTAAGTCCACTAATGCTAGGATTTCTCCTACACCAAGGAAACCAATCAAACTAATCCCCAAGAAAATTGTTCCCACTAGGATTTCATCACCAAACTCTACCAAACCAAACATACCCTTCACAACTCAACCAACATCATTGGTGCCTAGAGCCACCTCACAATCATCTCTACATTCTCACAATGTAGAAAACTTACCTCCTTGGCCATCTCACCTTCCACCACTACCAACAAACTCACTTGAAAAGGTTGGGAAACAAAATCAAAATGTTGAATCAACACTTGATCCAATATCAAACTCTCTCATTCCCCCCAATAGTCCATTTTAGATTATGAGAAGACATCAAAGTCAACCACCCGACCACATGGAAGCTGATGCTTCTTTGCCTCCACCAATTCCTCCTTCATTTGAAGATCCTCAACCCACTTCACTTGAACTTCCACTTCAAGAAATTCAAAACCATGACAAGGATTGCTATCATTTTAAACATGTTGAAAGGTTGATACATGAACTACGTGAAGAGCAACGTTTCATGTTTTATCACCTCCTTGAACGTTTCGAAGAGGTCAAAAAGCCTAAACTACAATGAGCATCATAGTCACAAGCTCAAACTTAGAACGTTTAGGAAACTTATCTCATCCTTGATCATCATTAAGCTTTTAGTTGAATCTTGAGTTTGGGTAACTCATTAGCGTTAGTAGCACTTGTATGACTAGTTCATTCTCTTAGTTTTAGAGATTTGTTTGATCATCTCTTGTTTTTATTGAATGAATATCTATATGCCATAATTGTTTTGTGCTTTGTGCTTGCTATATCATATACTACTTCACATCTTCATTAGCATTGATTGAAACATTCTCATTCTTTGTCAAGAAACTGTCAAATGCATGTAGGATCCTCCAAATGCCTAGACGGATCCCTCCAGAGGGAACCGTGGGATCCGTGTCTGAGGCACAATTTCTACTAACTTGAGTTTTATTTGTAGGAAATTATGCACTATACTCTTGTTTTCTAATCTTTACTTTATAGATTTTTCAAAATACATATGAAGATTTTGACACCATAAAGCTAGGGGAGCTTTGTGTCAAACGATATTGCAAAAACATTTGCAACTTAATCCAATTTTGGATTATACTTCATGACACCCCATTGTAACTTTGCAATCTTCAAGGGGGAGCACGTTTTTCGTCACTTAGACGAACCATTTGCAAACATATTTGCAAACACATTAGTTTATTTTACGTCATGTCCTTGACGCCCTCTCAAAGGGATGGACTCGTCAAGGGGAGTTAAGACGAGTACCATTCCCGTCACTTGCTCTCTTTACATTTTCTTTTACATATTTTTTTATAAAAATTGTGTTAGTTTCTTTTAACACTTTTTGTTTCGACAAAAATGGGGAGAAGAAAGTAAAAACTAAGTATAATGTGTTAATACAAATAAGCCGTAAAAACATTTATTTATATTTTACGATCTTCTAATGTTTTGTCGATAACAAAGGTAAAATCATTTTAACGAAACAAATAAAATACGTAAATAGTTTGATTCAATAGTTTTCTAACACACTAACGTTTTCACATAAAACACTAAAACAAGTAAAAGTGTTTTTATGATTTAGATACACATGTACAACAACTAGTGTTTACATATTGGGCTAACATATACTTAAACTAAGTATATACTAAAATGGGTAAAAACAAGTACTACCTCCGTCCCATATTAAGTGTCCACTATTCATATGCACAAAGTTTTAGAAAATTCCACTAACTACACTATCCACATATCAAATATAATTTTCACTCACTAAAGTCTCATCTCATTGGTTGGAATATTCTATGGACACTTAATTTGGGACAAGTAAAAATTCCATTGTGGACACTTAAATTGGGACGGAGGGAGTATAAACTAAATGGGTAAAAACTAGCATATGGTATTGACCCATAACCCATGGTTTTATATATACCACTTAACCAAGTTCATTGTATCCTTGAGATACATTGTATCTAGAAAGAAAACCATGGATCAACCCATAACCCATGACCCATGACCCATAACCAAAAATACCCATGGGCAAATAGGAGCATCCCACGGATCCGTAGCTTTGTGCTAGCCGGATCCCTTGTGGGAGGGATCCGCGGGATCCGGGGAACAGTAGAAAATTTCCTCTATAAATAGAGAGCCATTTCTTCCTTTCTACATACAACTTTACACACATACTTTCCCAAGTATTATATACCTCTAACCTCAGATCCAAAAGATCTATGTAGTTTGTCTTTTGTTTTTGTGTGATTCTCTAGGTTCCTCTTAAAGGCGAGATCACCACTTCTTGAAGTCGAGCAAGCTCAAGTCCATGAGTTGTCATGCTTTGTCATTATCAAGGCAACTGAGGTTCTCTTGTTGATAGTTCTTTCTTCCTCCGTAGATGTTGTGTTGAAGGCATTAGTGAAGGATGCCAAAAGTGTCAAGATGAAAGCATTAGTGAAAGGTGTTTATCGTCCGTGTCAAAAGCATTAGTGAAGAATGTTAAAGGTGTCAAGACGAAGGCATTAGTGAAGGGTGCCAAGCGTTGTGTCAAAGGCATTAGTGAAGGATGCCTAAGAATCAAATCAAGTGGCATTTGGGAAGAATTCCTAGGTCGTATAATCGATGAGGTGCATCGTTATACATATAAGTATTTGTTTATTTCCAAGGATGGTGATATTCTTGATGGTGTTGTAACAAGGAGTAGATCTCCTTGAGATTAGGTGTTGTGTTGTGAAGGGTAGTAGTTCCTCCATAGTAATGGAACTAGGTGCTTAGCCTAGTACCTAATAAAGGGTAGGCGACGTTGTGATAGGATTAGTTCTCTTTGGTGTGAAAGAACTCGGCGGTTAGCCTAGCACCGTATAAAGGGTAGGCGACGTTGTGTTAGGTGTGGTTCGCCTTGGTGTGAAGGAACTCGGTATCTAGCTTTGTACCGGAAAAAGGTTAAGCGACGTTGTGAAGGCTTCTTCGCCATAAGGAGTTGGTGTAGTGTTTACGAACTCTCGAGTAGGTGACTCGGGGAGTGGAGTAGGGCAAGGAAGGTGTCCTTGTAGCCGAACCACTATAAATACTTGTGTCGTGGTGATGTGCTTCTTACTCTTTATCTTTCATTACACGTTTATATATCTATCTATCAACGTCCAACATAAACAACCAAATAGATTGACATAAGTCGATCTAAATATTTAAAAGGAAGTTTTACATTGGTAAAACTATTCAACCCCCCTTCTAGTTTTCCACATAATGCAATGTTTTAAATTATATAAGAAGAGAGAGATATAAAGAGAGACTTGAAGAGTGGCTCACATAAAATGTTGAATATTTTCTATGCGACTGATCAGGATTCATTTTGCGGGCCTTTCAACCAATCCCCATGGCTAAAGCAACAACCAAACAATTCCTTAGAAGCTTTCGAAACCAAAACCCTTACTAAAGTGTCATAACAAACACACCCTAAAACGAACACGACTTACTACGTGATTATATTATTAGCAACGGCTCATGTAAATATTATCTATTACTTTACTATTTAAGTTCACATGTATGCTTATAAGAGAACCACCTTTATATGAGCTTAACACACCTAGTTATATACATTGTCTTTAACTTAAAAGTTTAAATAAGGGTAATATGCAAATTATGTCCCTAACGTTTGCCCTTTTTTCAAAAATGCCTCTCAATAAAATTGTGCAAGTTGTGTACCTAATGTTTGAACTTTTTGTGAACAATGCCCTTGAACAAGTACTGTTGTTGCAAATTCGCGAGTTTGGCTACGAGCGTTACAAAATCCCGTTAGTGGCCATGTGAAATGATTAATTTACCCTCCTAATCTTCAATAATTTCTATTAACCTTCTTTGTACCTTTCCTGCCAAGCACATATACAAGTTCTGAAACACAAATTAAGTATTTATAAACCCAAATTCATAAACACAAATTCACAAAGATTCGATTATACTTCTTCAAACAAAATGGACAAATCCGATACCTGCAACAACCCCCAACATCCCTGCAACAATCCTCTCCGTCCGTGCAACAACCACCACCAAATCCGTCACACAACCCCCACCATGGAAAATCTGGTTTCATCAAATAGCCCTGGAAAGTTGGTTAGGATAATACCAAGTCCTGCTAGTATTGTTCAAATGATGCAGCATCGTAAACTATCAGATATTAAGGAAGGTGGACAGGAGTGTGTAATTCCGACACAAGAGTATATTAGGAAAGTTGTTGAGGATGTTGGTGATGACGAGGATTTTACACGTGCGCCGTGGGTTAGATCTATTGAGTTTGTGAGTACTAATTGGGGGAACGTGAGTGAGTCTTTGAGAATATCAAGCACTTTCTCAAGAATGGGAAACTTGAGCTGGTTGTTGCAATATGAAAGTCTTGTACTCCGAATGCACTAGGTGGTTTAACAGTAACACTCAAAGACCTTTCGGGTACAATTTCTAGTACAATTCATCACAAAGTCCTTACAGAGGGTGATTATTTATGGAAAGACTATTACTGCAGGAGCTGCCTGGATACTTCAACATGTTTATGTGTTTTCTCCTAAACAATCATGCCATTATCTTAACATTACAATGAAAAATATGGTTAATGTTTTCCACAAATTCCTGGAAACGACAGTGGTGTTGATGGTAGTGGAAGTAATGGTGGTAAAACTCATTTGCCTGCAATTGATGGACATGTTATTGAAGAGCAAGAAGCAATAACATAACCATTTGAAGATGGACATCTTACTGAAAAACAGGAACAACAAATGAGATTAGACTAAGAAGCTTTGAGACAAACACTAGAAGAAGAAGCAAGGGCTAAACAAGAGTGAGATGAAAAAATTAGGCAAGAACGAGAGGAAGAGAAGGTTTTTGTTGGAATTTGGCTTTGTATCTTATTCGGAATCAGATTAATTTGTAACTTAACTATATATTTGTTTTTGAATAATGAAAGTGAAACTAGTATATGCAAATGCTGACACCGAATTTGTATAAAACACATGTTAACACTGAATCTGTAAAAGTTGACTTTTATAAGTCAAAGTAATACTGTATATGCAAAATGCAGTTCCAAACATAAGTAGATTGTGTTTAACAGTTGTATGCCACAAATTCAAACAACTTGAATGCCTTAAACATCAATTACAAAAGCATAACAAAATATAAAAACATACAACCATTAAAAAATAGCACAATATGCCAGTTTGGTTACTCAGTTATTCATTTTTAGTCTATGTTGACTTTTAAAAGTCAAATCGGGTAAACCCAAACAACCCCTAAGCTGCAAATGCAACTGCAACAAACCAAAACTGGAAACATTAAGATCAAAATTATCAACTAAATTTACTTCAGTTCATAAGTAATTCCACAATCTGCAACATAATTTTACAAAATAAAAAATGGCGGGAACTAGCACAACCACTTCAACAAACACAATTGTTGGGTTTTAGGTTCCTTGGATCATGAATTATTCTAAGTGTTGGAACCTCGGACAGAGTTGTTGAAACCACGGACAGAAGAATGAATCCACTGCTGATGATAAACCGCGGCTAGTTGTATTGTGTAACCACGGATATTGTATTGTAACCATTGCTAGTCTTGTATAGTCGGTTTAATATTTTGTATTAGATAAATATGGAAAAGATATTTATCTTGTAGGTTACGTATTGTATTATGTAAAGGACTCCTTAGCCTATAAAAGGAGGTCCTAGGTTAGATTAGATATACATATGTTTTATATCTAAGGTCGATACACTTCAAAGTTGTAAAACCACGATCTTTGGTTAGAGTATTCATATTAATAATAATATTGAGGTGTTGAATGTTTATTGTTCTTCTTCTTAAGATTAAGTATTAAATTTCACGTGATACTTAATAAGTCTTTGTTTAAGTCGGGTTTCTATAAAGGATCATTTGCTCAACCGGGATCAACAAGTGGTATCGAGCTTGTGATCTAGAACCGAAACCAAGAAGAAGTTTAGTTAAGTTACATTAAAGTAAGTTAAGATGTCGACAAAACACACATGGTTACTGCATCAAAGGTGCCTATGCTCAAGCAGGGTGAGTACCAAATTTGGAGAATGCGAATGAGGCAATACATTTGTATGATTAATTATGCCATCCGGGACGTTGTTGAAAAAGGTGATACTCTTACTAGGAAGGGTGATGATGGTAAAGAGATAGCCATTGTTAGTGAGGTTGACAAGGCTAAAAGGAAGCTGGAGATTAAAGCCCACAGTATTCTCTCTATGGGAATACCTAATGAGTATGCTTTGGACTTCGAACAATATGAGTCCGCTAAAGAGTTAATGGATGCTATTGAAACAAGGTTTGTTGGTAATGAAGCTACAAAGAAATCAAGGAAGAATATGCTCAAGCATCAACTTGAAAACTTCATTGCTCTCAGTGGAGAAAAACTTGATGGCACTTATAACAGACTTCAAAAACTAATCAGCCAACTGAAGTTAGTGGACTACAAAGTTGCTCAAGAAGATATAAATTTGAAGTTCATCGAAGTTTATCACCCGATGGTAGTCGTGTGTGCACACAGCTTGTGTGGAGAAATAAATATGACTTTGAAAAGATGACTCTGGACAATCTCTACAACAACTTGAAGGTATATGAGTCGAGAACAACATTCTTTGGTGCATCTTCTACTAATCAAAACATTGCTTTTGTTTCCACAAATCACAAAAGCTCACTGGATGTATCCATTACTGCCTATGGTATAACCACGACCATTGCTAACAATACCACTGTTAGTGATAATGTCAGTGATGGTGCAATTTGTGCTTTTCTTTGGCCGATTTAACTATCGGTATCTTGTTTTGAATCAAGATTTAGATCAAATTGATCCTGATGATCTTGAAGAGATAAATCTTCGATGGCAGATGGCAATGTTGACTCTCCAAGCAAGGAAGTTCTTAAGGAGGACTGGAAGACAGGTTAAGTATGATGGTCAAAAGAGTCTTTGGATTTGACAAAAGCAAGATGGAGTGCTTTAACTGCAAGAAGAATGGTCACTTTGCTAGAGAATGTCGAGCTCCCAAGAGAATTGAAGGCATCAAGAAGACCAATGCGAAGAGCTCGCTTCTTCTTCATTGGTTGCTCAAGATGGTATTGGAGACTATGACTGAGTGATCAGTTGAAGAAGGTCCCAATGCGACTTTTCTTGCTAGTGAATCTTCTAAAGAGCATAACTTTGCTCTTATGGCCTATGCTTCATTTTTCTCGTTCGAGATTATGAGGTATCTAATGATTCTAAAAATTCTACTTGTTCTTTCAAATCATGTCAAGATAACTTAGAATCACAAAGAGCTATTATTGAGAGTTTGAGAAAAGAAGTTAAAAGACTGTCTCTAGATAACTTAGGTTATAGAGTTGGTCTAGAAAGTGTTGAAGAAAAGCTTAATTACTGTATTAAATGTGAGTTTGAGTATGTTGATAAGATAAATATACTAGGTGGTGAAATTGATTTTAAAGACAGAGAAATTACAACGCTTAAAAAGAAACTAGAAGAGGCAGAGTGTAAAACAAGAAGCCCTAGTAGAAAAAGAAAAACATGTTGTTAGGGTTGCTAAAACACAGTATGCTTCTGATCTAGTAAATAAGCCAATAGGTCAAAAATTGTTCAAGGATGGTGCGGTCTTGGTTACAATTATATGCCACCACCACCTCTTATGAAACATGCACCACCTACAAAAGAACTGTCATTTAGCAGTGAATTTAGTTTTAATAAACCTGTAGGTGAGACTAGCAAGTTTGAATCACCTAAGATAGGTTCTAATAAGTCATCTGATGCTCCCACTCTTGAAGATTGGGAATCGATTGAGGAAGATAGATCAATCAACACGAGAGAGAGAGAAGATAGAAAAATGTTAAGAAAGTTGATTCTAAGCAAGCCAACCTTATTCCTAGATTTGGAGCACCTATCTCTAGGAAAGTGGTAGATTATAAGGAGATACCTAGGGAACAGATGAAAAGATACATACCTAGGGGCAATCAGAGAAACTTTAATGGCCTAATTTCTAACAGTGAGGAGACCTCTTTGAGGTGGGAGGTCCCGCCCCCAAAATTTTCGGACCTAGTGTAAATATTATAGGTTTAGGGTAATTTAGTTGAGTTACAAACAAATCCCCGATTGCCCCAAAATATATTACCCCCTAAAATAAGTTGTCAAGTTCCGCCACTGCTAACAGGTTAGGTGATGAGTTTCAATGTGTTAAGAAGGCTTGTTTTATATGTGGTAGTTTTGAGCACTTACAGAGAAACTCATTATAAAACCAACCACAAGTTTGAAATCAATGGAGGAGGGTAAATCACCAAAACTTTTTAAAGAAAACAAACCCTCATCCTAATAAAAACATGATTTCTAGAGCGTTGTTAATGAGGAATGGTAATACAAAGTCAATAGTCATGCTTTGCACCCAAATGGGTTCCAACCACTGCCAAGCAAAATGTAAACACGGCTAAGCAAAATATCACCACTGATACAAAAGAAGTTTTAAAAATTCCAAAGGTGATAACCCATACGATGGTTGGAAATCATTTCTATGCTGTTAAGGCCTCAGCTAGTTGGCAATGGAAGCCTAAGACCAAGGTTTTACATCATGTCAATCTGTACATCAATGGACCTAAAGAAATTTGATTATGTTGATGCAGGCGTAGACCCAAGTCATATTGGCTGGGTCCACAAAAGTAACTAATTTGTTTAAATTCATGTGCAAGGAAATCTACAAGATGAGCTAAAAGACAAAGGAATTTTTGATAGTGGTTGCTCTGGCACATGACTTAGGATGGGAGCAACCCGAGGATTTTGAAGCTTATAATGGAGGATATGTGGCATTTGGAAATGATCCAAAGGGAGGAAAGATACTTGGCGAGGCACAATCGAACGGGAAATTAGACTTTGAAAAGGTCTATCTAGTACGTGGACTAAAGTACAATTTATTCAGTGTTTCTCAAATGTGTGATAAGAAAAACTGGGTACTTTTTGGTAAAACTGAGTGTGTGGTGTTGTCACCCGATTTTAAGATGCTCGATGAAAAGTATATCTGACTTAGGGTACCTAGGAAAGAAAACATATATTGTTTTGATCTTAAAGATGTAATTCCTAATAGGTACTTAACCTGTTTGTTTGCTAAAGCATCAATAGATGAGTCTAAGTTATGGCACAGAAGGCTAGGTCACCTTAACTTTAAAACAATAAATAAACTGGTAAAAGACAACTTAGTGAGAGGGTTACCTTCTAAGGTTTTTGAATGTAAGGAACTTTGTGTGGCTTGTCAGAAAGGAAAACAACATAGAGCTTCTTGTAAGTCCAAAACTGTTAACACCATAACACAACCACTGTTTATGCTTCATATGGACTTATTTGGAGATACCTTTGTTAAAAGTTTGAACCATAAACAGTATTGCCTAGTTATCACTGATGATTATAGTAGATTTTCATGGGTATACTTTTTGGCTGCTAAGAGTGAGACTAGTGAGATCCTCAAGAGTTTCATTACTAAGATAGAAAATCTAGTAAACCATAAAGTCAAGGTAATCAGATGTGATAATGGAACTGAGTTTAAGAATGATGTGATGAATCGCCTACGTGTAGCTAAGGGTATAGAAAGACAGTTTAGTGTTGCTAGAACACCACAAATGTAATGGTGTAGCCGAAAGGAAAAATAGGACACTAATTGAGGCTGCTAGGACAATGTTGTCAGAATCTAAGTTACCAACTACCTTTCGGTGAAGTGTAGGCAATGCATGTTATGTGCTTGAATAGAAGTAAGGTAGTGAAGCCTCATAACAAGACCCACTATGAGTCGTTACATAATAGAAAGCCTATGATTGCATTCCTAAACCCTTTTGGGTGTCCTGTTACTATCTTGAATACCATAGACTACCTAGGTAAGTTTCAAGAAAAAGCTGATGATGGATACTTTTAGGCTATTCTTCTAATAGTAAAGCCTTTAGAGCATACAATAGGAGGACTAGGATTGTTGAAGAGAACTTACATGTTCAATTTAGTGAAGAGACTCCTAGTGTTGAGACTAAAGGACCAGGGCGGTGTTTAACATTGATATGCTAACCAAATCTATGAATTATGAGCCTATCACGAGGAACTTCCACTAATGTTAATGCAGTACACAAAAGGATTCGATGCGTAAAAGATTCTAAGGAAGCTGATTCTCCAAAGGAGTTCTATTTGGTTGAAAAGTGGAAAGCTGGTTCGGCCTCACCCATCATTGATAAGCAAGGTCCCAATGATGATGATGCATTGAATCTCGAAAGCAAAGTTGATCATCATCAAGATAAGGATGAGTTGTTTAAAGATAACTCAATTCGGTAGAAGAAATTGAAAGAAAGAAAAGGCATTCTGAAAGCACTGCTAAGCCAAACAAAAGCAGGATAGAAAAAATGAAAGCACCGCTTCTAAGCCAACTTCTACCATTGCCGGACAATTGAAACCCCTACGCAAGTATGGTGATAGGACTTTCTTTGGACCAACTGCAAAGCCATTATTTGGTGAAGAGGAGTATCCACATGATCCCGACATGCCCGCTTTGGTAGATATTGATACTCCTACTAATGATGAAGACATGGATGATTTCTTCAATGCTGATTTTACTAATTTGGAACATGTCATTCATGAAAGTCTAGTCACCACCACAAGGATACATAAGATTCATCATAAGGAACAAATACTTGCATATTGGAACACCCCTGTTCAAACAAGAAGCAAGGTTCAGAACACTAAAACCTTTCCTGAGCAAGGTTTCTTTGCAAGATCACTTCACAAAAGAAATAGTCATAAAGATCTGCAAAACTGCTTGTTTGCTTGTTTTCTGTCTCAAAAGGAGCCCAAGAGAGTGGAAGAAGCTTTGTCTGAAGAAGGATGGGTAGAATCAATGCAAGAGGAGCTTCTTAAATTCAAACTTCAAGAGGTTTGGACATTGGTTGATCTTCCTAATGGTAAGAGGGCAATTGGAACAAAATGGGTGTTTAGAAATAAGAGGGATGAAAGAGGAATAGTGGTAAGGAACAAATCAAGGTTGGTTGCTCAAGGATACATACAAACTGAAGGTTTGGATTATGATGAAGTATTTGCTCCAGTTGCAAGAATTGAGGCTATTAGATTATTTTTAGCTTATGCTTCATTCAAGAATTTTGTGGTGTATCAAATGGATGTTAAGAGTGCTTTTTCAGTATGGCACAATTGAAGAGGAGGTTTATGTTTGTCAACCTCCTGGTTTTGAAGATCCCGATCATCGACAAGGTTTCTGAGGTGAAGAAGGCTATGTATGGGTTGCATCAAGCTCCTAGGGCATGGTATGAATGCCTGCCTACTTATTTCATCGGACAATGACTTCAAAGAGGGCGATTGATAAGACTTTGTTCATTAGGAAGCACAAGGATGATATTTTCTTGGTTCAGTTTATGTAGATGACATCATCTTTGGCTCAACTAATAAGGAGCTATATTGATTTTGAGAAACTTATGCATGATAAGTTTGGATGAGTTCTATGGGAGAACTCACTTTCTTTTGGGCTAGAGGTTCAACAAAGGACCTGATGGTATTTTCATTAGTCAAGACAAGTATGTAGCATATTTTGAAGAAGTTTGGGTTTTAGGGATGTGAAGAGTGCTAGTACACCTATGGAGACTCAGAAACCATTGCTACCAGATGATGGAAGTCCCAAAGTTGATTTGAAGTTGTACAGGTCCATGATTGGATCTTTGATGTATCTCAACGCATCTAGGCCGATATAATGTTCTCGGTATGTGTGTGCAAGATTTCAAGTCACACCCAATACCTCACACATGAATGTTGTTAAGAGAATCTTTAGATACCTTAAAGTTCATCCTAACGGGCCTTTGGTATTCTAAGGATTCCCCTTTTGATTTGGTGGCCTATCTGATAGTGATTATGCCGGGTGCTAGTTTGGATATGAAATCTACAAGCTGGAGGATGTCATTGGGAAGCGGACTAATTTCATGGCAAAAGGTAAAAGCAAACTATAGTGGCAAATTCTATAAGCTGAATATGTGGTCCGCTAGTTGTTGTGGTTAAGTTCTTTGGATTCAGAATCAATTGCTGGATTTTGGGTACAAATTTATGCATACTAAGATTTACATTGATAATAACGATACAATTTGCATCATTAAAAATCCAGTTTTACATTCTAGAACTAAACATATTGAGATAAGGCATCATTTCATTAGAGATTGTAATGAGAAAAGGTTGATTCAAATGGTAAAATCCATACTTGATTTTAATGTTCTTGATCTTCTCACCAAAGCTTTTGATGTGGGGAGGTTTCAGTATCTTGTAGTTAGTATTGGAATGATTAATCTCTAAATCTCAACTTGTTTTGTAAACGTTTGTATAAGTATTGGACTGTTATTATGTGATCTTAGTATTGCTATTTTTGTTTCTGACCACTGATAGTTATGTTCAAACCACTATTTGTTTCTTTGTGTTCTCACTAACCATTTTGTAGAGATTTGGAAGTTACTCACTGTTTGTATGATGCAAGAGACTACAAAGGAAATAGCCATGATACTCTTATTCATAGTTCATAAACTGCATTATACAATGAAGTGGTTACAATCATGGTTACAAACTACAAGGAGAATACATCACAACTAGCTATTCAAGTTCCTATCATCTATTACAAAAGCTGGTGGATATACATATCTTGTAAGATGAAGAAGTTGAAGCTGAAAATGGAAAGATGGATTGATGAAAACGATGATGGATGCATTTGGGATATGAGAAATCTTCAGTTGTTCCATCTACTCATTCCACCATAAAGCGCTACTCCATCTTCCCTTTTCCTTTCCCTTCACCTCCGCACCTGCCCTTTCCTTCCTTCCATGGTTTGAAGAACGGATCCTGAGCAGAAGACCAATCACCACCTCTCTGTTCTTTGGGAGTGGTGGATTTACACGGCATTGGTTGGGGTTGGGATGGTGAAGGTTGTGTTGTACTCTCTGCTTCCTCCCTCACCAATCTATTGAAGATTGGCTCTAGGCCAAAAGAGAGTCATATGAACCCCTAGATGAATCACTAGAATCCACCACACTATCATCTTCGATGAAGGAGAAAGGGGACTTTCTGGTCCTGGTTCATCTTGATGAGGGTAATCTAAACAATGGGTGAGAATCATCACTTGATGATGATGATGATGATGAGGAGGAGGAGGAGGATGTTAGATTGATGACTTCTGGTTGATTAAACATGCTGGTTGTTGTTGATTGTGGATTTTTGAGAAATTAGGGTTTGGAAGCAAGTTGGATTAATTGGTGTGTGTTACTTGTGCCTTGGGATTCTTTTATAGGCAGAGTAAATGGTTTTTGTGAGTAAATGAGGGGAAGGTTTAAGTGGGTGTGGAGTTAATGAAGTATTTTGACTTTGAAAAAGAATTCATACCGGAAGTTGACCATATTGACTTAGACTTTAGCACATTGGTTAACCACTGCTAAGTATATGGAACCACTTTTTGTTTTACTCTAACCACTGCTAAGTGTTAACCTTAACCTTCTTTTCAGTGCTTGGTTTATGTTTGTGATATGCAGGTATGAAGGATAGTTGTGTATTTGGAGCTTTTGGTTTGGAGATTTTGCTTTGGACATTTGGAGCTTTTATATTAAAAAAAAATGTGTTCATTCTTTGTAATCCTTCATATTTTTGTGAGATATCACTCAGATTGACAAAGATTTGCTTGCTATATCTATTGGTCAACTGATTGGAGTGAAGTTTTGTATCCACAGCTAGTGTTTTTCAAACCACTGATAGAGGTTTTCAAACCACTGCTAGCATGTTGCTTATTTTTTGGATACTTAAGGGGTACGTTTGGTAACTTTGGAGAAAACACGTATATATCCCCAAAACACTGATAGGCCATTTACTTGATCTTCAAATCACTTCCAATTGGCGCTTTACATAAACCTAAACCACTTTCATCTGTCACATTCACATATCCACATCATCGATCATCATGCCGAATCAATATCCCAACTCCCATAACCTAGTTGCTAATTTGATAAAAAAATAATCGATCCAAAGGTTTTCATCAAATGATTGATTTCCTTATTCACAGTCCTATTCACTTTGCCTTAACCGTCACACCAACCATCTTTAAAGCCTATATATATCAATTCTGGAGGAATGCTAAGCTTGAGGAGGTCGATGGAGTAGACGTTTTTAGTACAGTTGTGGATGAGAATGATATTTTGGTTGATGAGGAGATTATTATAAGGGTTTTGAAGTTAGATGATGTTGATGGTGTTGTTAATCTTTGAGATGCTTTGAGATTTTTGAAGGTTTAGAGAGGTTAGGATATACACACAGGGGAGACAAGGTAAATTTTTTTAAAAGCATATTTTCACAACAATGGAAGTTTTTGATTCATACCTTGTTGATGTGTATCAGTAATAAGACCACTGGATTTGATGACTTCCCTTCCAAAATTACTCGCTATCCTTTGTTTGTCTGATGGGAGGAAGTTTAATTGGTCTAGGATGATTTATGATGGGTTTGTGCAATATTAGGAAGAAGGGTAAATATTATTTATATCCTAGGTTTGTGCAACTGATTGTGGAAAGTCAAATAGAAGAACCTGTTGAGCATTCTAGGGAGTATGAAGTGCATTATATGCTTCCTAAGGTATTTGCACATATGAGGAATCAAAACCCTAATTTTCAGATAAGAGATGTTCCCTTATTCCCACATATATTTGAATTTTCTGTTGTTCCCTGAAGTTTGATGAAGGTCTTGAGTCTCAACACTTAGAACCTCAAACCACTGATAGGACACCTCAAACCACTGATAGTACACCTCAACCCACTGATAGTACACTTGCAACCACTGTTACACCAATTGTGTGGACTAGGAGGAGGAAGGGCACTAAGCTACCTCAGGCTGGTGCTAGTGGTGTTGCTCATGAGGTCTGCCACAAGTTGTGGAGGTGACATGATTGGAAGGGCTTCCACTACTTGATTCATGCTTAGATCTTTGGTCGATAGTGGAAACATAATTCAGACCCAACCTTTGGCAACTCCTAATGTGGAGAGTTCCTTGGAACTCAATGCAGTGGAGGAATCCCAATAACCGCTCACTTCAGCATAGATGTTCAGAAAGGTGCGATGCTATGTTTAATATATCCGGATTCACTCTGCGCGATTAACACACTCGAAGTGATGAGGATAGTTTGGAACATGAAACCGAATTGACGGATCCTAAGGCGGTACATGATGACTTTTTCCAATGAACCACCTCTCGGACCAGTTAACACAGGTCGAAGTGGGGAGGATATTCTTGAACAGTTAAATGAATTGACGGCTAAATGTACCAAGATGGAGGTTACAATCTCAAGTCTCTCAAGAGTTGGTGTGTTTCGGGTAAAGAAATAAGAAGACTGAAGCATAGGATGTTTGTTTTGGAGAAAGTGAGAAGACCTGGGGTTGCTATTTTGAGGAAAATGAGAAGGTTGAGAATAAAAGTAAACTCCTCTCCAAATGGTATGAATATGGAGAATGTACCCAAACATGGGAGGAGTGAAGACATGAATTGGGGAGAGTGAAGACATGAATGGGGAGAGCAAGTTGATGTGCATATAAAGGATGATGTAGATAGTGGAGATAAAGGAGAACAATTTGTGGTATTTGATAAAGATGGGAATGAAGTTGTTCTTGAAAGTTTGAAGACTGTGGAAGAAGATGAGGTGATGCAGGACATAACCAATCGATAGTGTGTCTGAATCACTGACTAGTACTCGAAACCACTACTGCAGCTTCGAAATGGTAATCACAACCATTCCCACTTTAGTCTTACCCACTGCTATCATAACTACATCTACCATTGTTTCAACCACCTCTGTATCACCACCCAAATCAAAAGAAGTTGAAAAGAAGCGCAAAGTACATTAATCAATCTTAGCAAAACCTCAACTAACCCTACACCCATCATTGCACCTGTTTTATCTCTTGAACCTAATGCAACCAAACCCAAAGGTAAACGTTTAGTTATTGGTGAGCCTTTGAAGAAGAAGGTGGCTCAACCAGATATTGGTAAGGGTAAAGGTATTGCAAAGACTTGTTTAAAGTTTAAAAGTGTAGAAGAACATATTGCTTATGATGAAGAGTATACAAAACATACATCTTTGAAGAAGCATTTGCGAAGAGAAAGAAAAGCAAGAAGAGGAGGAGGCTACTCAGAAATGGCTAGCTAAATGGTATGAATCACAAAACTATATGCAAGCTTCTAATCAAATACATAATGAGGATACTAATCAAGAATGGGCATTGTTAGATGATGAGGAAAGAGCTAGAATCTTGGATGAATGGGCAAGGAGGATCAGTAAGGAAAAGAAGCAAGTTAAAAGGAAGAAACCTCCTACAATACGTGAGATGAGGAATGTCTTGATGAAGATTATTAAATTCAGAGGCATACATATTCGACAATCTTAGTAAATGTTAATTTGAAAGAATTCATGAGCTTTATCTGATGTGTATGAGGATTAATAATGAAAATTTTACTCCAATGAATTACGAAAAGATGAAGAGTGGATTAAAGGTAATCTAAAGAGAAAATCACGAGATTCAAAGAGACATCTGGTTCTAAAAGACTGAAAGAGATTGAAGATAGTAATCAAATTATCTCTTATGAATTTGAGCTTAATGGAAGTGAAGGATGTTGGAAAATTCAAAGACTCAATAATAAAGTTTTTGAGTTTAATAAATTTTCACAAATGCTTCAATATCTGGATAGAGATGATATAATGGATCTTTGGAAGCTTTACAAGAATAAGTTTGGTGATATACATCCAGATGATTATCATGAGAGACTGGTTTATCATCACTTGAAGATTTTGTTTGAACCAACTCATGATGAACCTGAATGGAAGGGACTCTACAATGGTCAAGTTACAAGATGGTTTTTATATCAAACTTGTGGAGTTCATGTGTTAGCGTAATGCCGGAGAAGTTATTCATATGCTTGTAGAAGGTGATTACCCAAATTGAATAATTATCCAGGAGTTATTGCTCAAATGGTGAAGCACGGTGGTTTGAAGATGTTGATGCCCTATGATGGTCAAGCTTACGTTTGTTCTGAAGTCGAGACAATTCTTAAAACTAGTAAGTGTTTGGATACATCCTCCACCGTGTTTTAGCTTAAAGGAAACTTGAGAATTCTATTTGAATGTATCAAGTTTAGGGAGGATTGTTGGGTTTTAGGTTCCTTGGATCATGAATTATTCTAAGTGTTGGAACCTCGGACAGAGTTGTTGAAACCACGGACGAGAAGAATGAATCACTTCGATGATAAACGCATGGCTAGTAGTATTGTGTAACCACGGATATTGTATTGTAACCTTGCTAGTCTTGTATAGTTTGTTTAATATTTTGTATTAGATAAATATGGAAAAGATATTTATCTTGTAGGTTACGTATTGTATTATGTAAAGGACTCCTTAGCCTATAAAAGGATGTCCTAGGTTAGATTAGATATAATGATGTTTTATATCTAAGATTGATACACTTCAAGGTTGTAAAACCCTATCTTTGGTTAGAGTATTAGTATTAATAATAATATTGAGGTGTTGAATGTTTATTGTTCTTCTTCTTAAGATTAAGTATTAAATTCCGCGTGATACTTAATAAGTCTTTGATAAGTAAGTTTCTATAAAGGATCGTTTGCTCAACTGGGATCAACAACAATCAAAGAAGAAATCACATCTAATCATTCATTGTTACTACAACAAACTGATAAAAACATATAGATTTGAGATTCATAGATGTTTTAAATACCTATTACATAAAACATAGTAAAAACAAAACTTAAGGCAATTAATCGGAATGGTATGTCAAATGTAAATTATCGTAATAGAATGTTTCTACACATATTATCGTAAAAGAATGGTATGCCAAATGCAAATTTGTGTTTCAGAACTTGTGTTTGTGCTTGGCGGGAAAAGGTACAGAGGATGTTAATAGAAATTATTAAAGATAAGGAGGGTAAATTAGTCATTTCATATAGCCACTAACGGGATTTTGTAACGCTCGTTAGCAAAAATCGCGAATTTGCAACAACAGTGCTTGTTCGGGGGCATTGTTCGCAAAAAATCCAAACGTTAGATACATAACTTGCACAATTTTTTTTTCAATGACATTTTTCACAAAAATGGCAAAAGTTAGTAACATAAAACCCTTTAAATAACTATTTTTAAGATTTAGATAACATAAACAGATATAAATGGCAAAAGTTCTGGAAATGAGGATTTAGATTTGATTTTGATTTTAAGTTGATCGTTTCTAGATAAGGGTGTGTTTATGATTAGTAAAGATGTTTGTTGGGTGGGTTTATTGGTTCGCGCGCAATAAATACTAGCATATCAGGGAAGAAACGGCTAGTTGCATAGTCATAATAACATTTGGTCCTTAGGTTGGGGGTTGAGTTAGATTTAACTAATGCATGTTATAATTGTGAATAGTCTATTATACTTTCGAGATACAAACATAAAAGTAATATTGACTTTGGCAATCCTGGTCAAGGGACTGGTTTAGCTTATAAAAAGCATACTTTGGATTACCGGCGATGAAAATGCCAAGTTTTGGTTTAACGTGATATTTCTGGACAAGATTAAGTACCAACGGTGTATTTTAGTCAAAATTAAGTTATGGTATAACAAGAAAAATGAATTAAAATATCTTTTTGATGACGAGGCTTTTATTTGTATTAATTAATTAAAATTGAAATAAAGGAAATCCGGTGAAAGAAAAAAGAAGTGTGGGGGAGTGACACAGATCTGAAACAAATTAATTACAGACCAACAAATTGAACAACAACAAGGTGCTGACGCCATCATCTCCGATTAGGTCATCTTCTTCCTTTTTTTTAATTTCAGCCCAAAACCAAAACCCTATCATATCTACTTTATCATTTATCATTATTATTATGCTGTTAATTAGATCATCATGAGATCGGCTTGCTAACATTATTATTAGCACTAGTTCCGTTACGATCCCGCATCGGCCAAGTATAATAAGTCTAGGTGTCCCCTCCTCTTACGAGCTAGCTAGCTTTTTCGAGTAACTTGATATTAAAACACACACTAATGTTAATTATGCTTGTTGTATATTTATTCAATTTTCAGATAAAAGTGAGGGTTAATAGATAGGCAATGAATTTTCTGGGGCTGCGGTCCCAATCATCGACTGCAGCTCAACAACAACAACAACAACCTTTGCCGCCACCTCCACCCATCCCGCAACCTCACCAGCCTATTTTAGACAATGTTGCTACTGAAGATCCGTTTCCGTTAGCTTCTTTGATTCATCATGATACTTTTAATGGAACGACAGCAACTCCTCCTCAGCCACCTGTTGTCGATGATAAACACATTGATGTTTCTCAACACGAAGGATGGATCACTATTCCACGCAGTATGTAGTTGCTTTATTTTTACTTGTTAGGGGGTGTTTGTTTGAGCATATATGTTTTCGGTTTATATTTCATAAGCCCCAATTTTCTGGCTTATTTTGAAACTTATGGGCTTATATAAGCCCATAAGTCTCTAAATAAGCCGAAAAATTCAAGCTTATGTGATACAAGCCGAAATCAAATAAGCTCATAAGCCCACATATAAGCTTAAACAAACACCCCCTTATTATCATTTGTATATTCCGTTTCAACTACAATTTTGCTTCTTCTGCAGAGGAACTTCCTGATACTTGGAATGAAGAACCCGATATTCTTTCTTTTAAATCTTTCGACCGATCCTTTGTTTTCCCAGGTACCTTCTCTCAAGTACTTTTGATCCACTTTTTATTATCCCCGTCACAAATGTTATAATATTATGATTTTAATTTACAGGAGAACAAGTGCATATACTAGCATGCTTATCTGCATGTAAGCAGGACACGGAAATTATCACACCCTTTAAGGTTGCCGAAATGATGAGTAAAAACGCCAAAAACCAAAATTGTCAAGTTACACATGGTGAATCTCTTCTTAGAATGGAGGATTACAGACGGCAGACCGAAATGTTGTTGGAAAGATTTAGGAACTCCCATTTTTTTGCACGAACTGCTGAGGCAGATGAACCCCTTTGGTCAAAAAGAAAAACCCAAGAAACTTTCAGAGAATCGACAGAAATGATTGGAGGGAAGTTCACTTCATATGATGTGGAATCCAGAAAGGGTGTTGATAAGAGTGTCCTTAATGCTTCAGATGACAAGGGTGGAAGTGCTGATGCTAGTACCTCGGGTGGAGTGGCGCGAAACGGCTTTAAGTGTAGCTCGCTTGCTAATGGAGATATAGTGGTATGTTTCTGAAATGCTATGCACGATGTATGTCTTTATTAAAGTATAAATTTATTTTTTGCTTCTACTGCTTGCTAGTGTAATGTGAGAATGGAATTTTACTCGATATTAGCTCATCTGGCCTACAGGAATTATGACAAACTTGTAAGTAGGGGATACACCGAATATAGTTTTTTCACTTTTTGTGCTCACACCGTCGCTCAAAGTGGACAGTATCAAACCAAAACAGTGCTAGGATCTTGTGACTTACGTTAGTTTAGTTATTATAACTTTTAGTCGTCATTCATATATGTCATTTCTTTACTCACAAGTTTCGTCCATAGATTCTATATGTCAATCTCGTTAGTGCTACAAAAATATATAGTCTTTTCAGTGAAAGGATGCATGCATCACTGATCTGCATTCCATTTTCTTGTATGGAAGGATGCAGGTGCTTTTACAGGTAAACATTGGTGTAGACTGCTTGAAAGATCCAGTCTTAGAAATCATTCAGTTCGAAAAATATCAGGAGAGAGCTTTGACTTATGGGACTGCAGAAAGCCTAAGTTACTCAAATCAGGATCCTTGTGGAGATCTGTTGAAGTGGTTGCTTCCTTTAGAGAATTCTTTGCCTTCTCCATCTCGTTCCTTATCTCCACCGCAATTGAGCTCCAGTTCTACTGTCCGTACCACATCAACAAAGATCAATCCCTCAGGCTCATCTGCTTCTCCGATATTTTCGTTTGGTAACTTCAGAAGTTATTCCATGTCCTCGGTTCCTCCAAACACCATTCCACCTGTTTCACCCATTACTACTAAATCAAGCATTGATCTAGAAGATAAGGATCAATTCTCATCTAATAAGTCCGGAAAGGATGAAAAAGGTGAAGCTGAAGGACTTCTGTCTTTTCGAGGTGTGCCGCTGGAGCCAGAAAGGTTTTCTGTTCGCTGTGGACTAGAAGGCATTTACATTCCAGGTAGACGATGGAGGAAGAAAGTTGAAATTATACAGCCTGTGGAGATCTCTTCTTTTGCTGCTGATTGCAATACAGAAGACCTTCTTTGTGTTCAGATAAAGGTCCAAACTTTCTCCTAAAATAAAACTTTTTTTATAGGACTGAGTTTTGTGATTCCAAGCACACCGGGTCATCTAATGTTTTTATTTATTTAAAATTATGGTTTTACTATTATGCAGAATGTTGCTCCTGCACACATTCCAGATATCGTGATATATTTGGATACAATAACTATTATACATGAGGAGGCTTCCAAGGGTGGACCCCCTTTGTCTTTGCCAATTGCATGTATTGAAGCAGGCAACGACCATAGCTTGCCAGACTTAGCCCTCAGGTTATTGTCCTCGCACTTTGTTTTAGCATGTTTTTTATTTGTGTCATGCCAGTTTTAGCTATTACGTTATGTTCAATGTAGATCTATTACATTCACATTACCACAAGAATCTCCATTTATGGTCTTATTCGGTTTGAAACATCTTAGAATATCATTCCTATTTATGAAACCCATTATTATGCATTTTTGTTTCATAATAGAAGGTTAAGTAATAGTAGATGGTAGATACTGTAATATTGTGGATGGCCTACTGGACTTCGAGGCTTTAATGCTTTATAGTTATGGGATATGTATAGGGTCTAATCCACAACAGTAAGAGTGATTTACTCTCATATATGCTTATGTGATTATGATGAAAACTATATGCTCTGCTGTTTCTTAACTCTAGTTAAATAGATAGATTTATCTCTAGGCTGTTAAAGATCAGGAGTAGTTAAATGATATGAATCCCTTAAAAATTCTTGTGGGTAAGATTGTATTGCTCGAAAAATGCTCTTATGTTATTGTTGATACTGAAATGAAACTCACCAGTAAAATTCTTGGTATCTTGTTTGGAACTTGGTATGAGTATATCATTTTGCGAATCTAATTTAATTTTGTAATGAACTAACAGGTGAGATTTAGTATTTGTGAATTTTATATTGTAAGATAGACCTGCTCTATCTTGCTTTTTACTGAATTGTTGTTTTGACTTGCCGTGACAGGAGAGGGGAAGAACACTCCTTCATTTTGAAACCGGCAACATCATTATGGAAAAACAGTAAGGGTCAAAGTGATAGAAGTCCTCTATCATCACAGTCGCAGGCTGGAAATGCAGTGTCAAGTGTTCACAGCCCCTCGGATATCAGGCTTGCTGACAAGTATGCAGTTCTAGTATCATGTCGATGCAACTATACGGGTAATTAAGCTACTTCCTGAATGTATTGCACAGACACACAAAAATTTTATGATAAATCTCATGTAACACATTTTTTGGATGCAGAATCTAGGCTGTTTTTCAAGCAGCCAACAAGTTGGCGACCACGTATGTCAAGAGATCTTTTGATCTCTGTTGCATCTCAAATGTCAAGACCAACTCTTGGCTCAGATGACAGGGTTGCTCAATTACCTGTCCAGGTTTCACTCTCGAAAACACAATTCTTGATTATGATAAAGTTAAATGAATAATGGAAGCTCATGAATGTCTCGTTAATTGTCAGGTTTTAACACTTGAGGCTTCAAATCTGACATCTGAAGATTTAACACTAACAGTGCTTGCTCCGGCCTCATTTACTTCTCTTCCTTCTGTGGTGTCTTTAAATTCTACTCCTGCATCACCTATGAGCTCAATTGATGTTTCCTCTGAGTCACCAGCTGGGAAACAGGGTATTGCAT
The DNA here is from genome assembly GCA_910596185.1 of Chrysanthemum makinoi. Lineage (NCBI taxonomy): Eukaryota > Viridiplantae > Streptophyta > Magnoliopsida > Asterales > Asteraceae > Chrysanthemum > Chrysanthemum makinoi. The sequence goes on along the minus strand of OU343222.1, from coordinate 139,199,043 downwards.
TTAAGAGACTCAGTTCAGCATCTAACATAATAGAAAATCAGAGACGCAGTGATGACAATGTGCCTCAGATGGGCTCCTTTAGCGAGCAAACAGTTTCCATCACTGATGTACTTCCAAGAAGTGATCTGGGATGCACGCACCTGTGGTTGCAGAGTAGAGTTCCTCTAGGGTAACACTCATCTTCTTCCTCGTGATTTTAATGTTATGATTTTTAGAACGGCGTTTTGATTTACAAGATGATTTATGGAAGTACTTTTTTTCTGCATCAGTTGTGTTCCATCTCAATCTACAGCCACCATCAAGCTTGAGCTACTACCCCTTACCGATGGAATTATTACTCTAGATTCCTTACAGATTAGCGTTAAGGAGAAAGGTACCGTATCATTATGCTCAACGTCTTTAACTATGCTTACTCTGTTTGTATGCTCTTTACCACTGCACCTCTTTATGTAAATGCAACTTTTACTGGTTTGAATTGAAATCTTAGCCCAAAGGAAACCTTTGCTTTTATTGGACAATCTAAGTGAATGAAATTGTACTAGTTAGTATCTATGTTGGACTGGTAAAAGGCACCTACTGTTACAATAGGCTCCTACTGAGTTTCATTGTCATAAATAATGATATCATTTTTGTAATGAGGTTTTAGGATTCTTCTAGGCATTTGAATGCTGATTTGCTTTTTAAGACGATTACTCGTGGTGATTTACGTTAAGTACTGAAATAAGTTTCAGATTTGAGTAGCCACACCAACCTCCTGAAAAGGGAGGGCTTTACCCTGTTTGAGTCTAAAAAATATAAAAATTCTTTACTTTTGGTAGAATAGAAGGGGGAGGGACGTTGGTGTAAAAGAGGAGGGAGAAGGTGACATGTCACATTATTATTCCCTAAATAAAAAGGGGTAATATGAAGGAGATTTAGAATGAGGTTTGGATAAATTTTGAAATTTGAGTTATGTGGTGATGATGTTTTATATAATACTGTAGATACTTTGAGGGTTTTTATGGTAGAATAGAAGGGTTAAGATTGGTCAAAGAAGAAATCCCGCATTATAAATCCTTTTAAGATGTATAGATAAGAAGGTTTAACATAGGGCCAAAGCCCAAAATGTTTATGTATAGATAAACCTGTTTGAAACAAGTTTTGATGAAAAAGTAGTGATGATATTTGGTTGATTTTTGGACAACAGGCTTAACCTATGTCCCGGAGCACTCCCTAAAGATAAACGCCACTTCCAGCATTAGTACAGGAATCATCTGAAGTGAAAGTGTTGAGGGATCATATATACAACTTACGGCTGCATGGGGATGGCAATGGCGACAGACATGTTATGGTTTTTGAAGTCGATTAGATTCTTCATACTGGCCTTGTGCTTCCTTCAAAGACAAGTTTGCTTAGTTGATGGAAATGAAATGTAGTGTTTTTGTATGAATCGAGATTATATGTACCTGGTGACTAAAGAAACAGCATGAAATACATGAGAATTGGACTTGTTTGCGAAATTTAAAGAACAACACTTGTACATTGCTTATCAGATGTGTTTCTTTTGTGTGTAACCCTTTTATTCGAATCAACAACAATTTGAAATTAGACAGGTCTAGTTGAATTTTGAGTTAAGATTCATTTGGCACACACTGCGACATTGCATGAAATCATCTTTTATATGAGTTTAGAAAACCATACTGCGCAATCCGTGCCTATTGCCTTTGGCAGAGTTATTTTCTGGTAGTCATGTCCTCCATTGCATTTCATGGCATGATTAAAGATAATCAACATTGAAAGATTGAGATGGTTATCTGATGTTGCTTCTTTGTTTTCTCTCTCTTTTTTTTTTTTTTTTCCTTCTCTTTTTTATTACCAATAATAGTATCTAAACAATTAGCACATTCTTTTAGCATAAAAATGATAAAAAGGATAAATCAGTTCCTTTGAAATTTGGCATATATGTTTGGTTCATAGTTTATGGAGAATAAAAAGTATGTAAAGTTGAATTATTTTCGCCGGGGGTGGCGCGGTTTTGATGATACCAATCAAGCTAGTGATTGCTGACTGCTGCATTTGTTGGTCGTAAAAGATGAAATACTATGATGAAAAATGTTATATAGTTGAAGGGGAACCCAGAAGATGAAAGAACGATTCAACCGAATGAATATGTGATGACAGGTTCCCTCTTTTAACCATTTTCTTTCCCTTATATTAATTATACCGCAAAGGTACCAGGTGCATTCACGCATATGCGAGTCCAGGAGTATAAACAGACATAAGTTTGAGAAGAGCAAATAAGATTAATAACTTCTAAATTTACAAACAACTCCACGTATCTCATTGTCTTATGGGTTTATTCTAATTACACAACACTATTTGATTATCAGGCTTTCCTAGTTAACTGATCTTTGGATGTGCTTTCAAATATCTTGTCAGCATTACCCACCTCAAATCCATCTCGTCTATGAACCTCCTCAACCTACACACATGTAAGCATTTCAGATGTTATGATCATGAAGAAAACAAACACAATAGAAAGAAGAAAGTGTAACCTCATGTTGGGGCAAGTGCTTGTATTGTGGCAAGACAAGGCGTTGGGCAAACTCAATATAGGAACAAGGGACCGATTCTGTGAAGCCATCAGAAAATTGGAACGGTATAGAATCTGCAACTGTTGAACTTTGAAGCAGTAGACCATCTGGGCTCACTGCGACAATCACAAAAAAAATCCCAACATTAATTCTAGATATTATTATTCTACTCTACAAATGGTTTTGATTTTGAATCAGAAAACAAAACTAACCCTTTAGAACACCCCCTTCAGAGTTCAGCTTGAAACCATTGTCCTGAACGAATTGGTTAAAGTTGTTGATGTCGTTCAAGGGAGGTTTGAGCCTATGGGTGGATATAGTGACATGATTCAAGGTGTATCCATTAACAAGGGTCCATGCTGCGTACTCGCTTTCTCTGGATAAAAACAAACTAATTGTCGGTGAAAACTGTGTATGTATGATCCATGAGTGAGTTATGGTATGAAAAGAAAGCAAACCTAGCTAACTCTTGGAATTCTGAATGGGATGGTTTTGGCCATGTCAAACAACCAAGAGCACTTGCAAGGGCACTGCGTTCGTGTCCAGCAGTAGCACCTGATAGCCCTACATACTTGTGTATGATTTCCTGTATAGTATATCAGTTAATTCAAAAGAGAGGAGAAAGAGAGGAGACTGTGGGTAGTTAAATCAAGCCAAGCCAAACCTGGGCTTGCCGACTCATTTGATGCACGAGAAGCTCAGAGATAAAGATTCTAGGCAATGGTCCATAAACTCCGCTGCCTTCTCCGCCATTAGGACTAGGAGGAGGAGAAAACCAGAGTGCTCTGAGCTTTTTTTTTGGGAATGTCAACTCTTCCATTTGAGTGTAACCAAAATCAAGAAACAACTTTGACATAGACTCGATCCCATGACCATCAACCTACACGTACGTACATATTATGTTTAGGAGGAACACTACAATATCATAGTTGTCTAGTGACTAAGGGGGCAATTGAATATGTATACATACCCCAAAAGTTCGAAATGCAAGATGATCATAGCATATACTACTTTGATTATGATGATTAGTGGTAAGGTCCAAAATGGCCTTAGCAGTTGGGTTTCGATTCAAATAAACGTGTTCCATACTCGAAAGGACGTTCCTCAAGAATGAATCACCAACCTGTCCCTGAAACAAACAAACTTGTAGTAAATATTAAATACACTGAAAATGAAGAAATAAGACCTTAAAAAAGTAAAGAAGCAAATCATCCCAATTAGATGATAGTAACAAAACTAGTAGTGAAATATATATGAATAAATATAGTCAGTGACGGAACCAGGGTGGGTCTGGGACACCGATAGATTTTTGTGACGTAGTGTTAATTTTGTTAAAAAAACCTCAAATTTTCATAAATGTACCCGGTCCCTAAAAATTTTGTTTGTAGCTCTGCTTAGTTTATTCTAAGCGCACCTGGTCATTTCGTGTCCTGGTTCCTAATTTTTCCGAAGTTAGTCATTATATTATCGTTAAAAAAAATTGTAAACCTGATCACTTATAGACCTGAGTCCGCGCCTTAATAAATAAATACCTGTACCACTTGATGGTGGAGGGATGTTGCATGTGAAATAGTACTAGCAAGCATTCTTTTGTGGTGGTTGTTGTATTTGGAATAACGATTATTATTATTGTTGATGGATGGAAAAGAAATAAAGTTTGGAGATGAAAAAGATGATGATCGTTGTAAACAAGAAGAAGAAGAAGAAGAGAATAATAATGATGATAATGGCTTTGATGATCTAATTGTTGTTGTTATCATATTTGTTAATATTATTGTTGTTGTTTTATTATTGGAGCAAGGAATATAAAGTGACAGGAGAAGGTGTGTGGTTCACCTTATTGAATGAATGTGAAATTTAGTATTTTGGTGCCTATCTAAAACATGACATGAGATATGACATTTGTCTGAATGAATTATATACGAGGAAAACGAAGGGAAGTTGGCAATTGAGATAGATACTCCACGCGGCAATTCTCATCCTTTTATTTCTACTTACTTTCCGTTTGCGTCTCCTATTTACTTACTTCTAAAATTAATATATATTCTTTTCGTCTTAAATTATAAGTCTACTTATAATTTATACAAAATTTAATAAATTTTAACTAGCTACTCTATTTATCAATTAAATATTATTTCTATCAACTACTTTTTTTCTTAATTAATCGAAATATAAAGTGGACAAGTATTTTGAAACAACCAAATATAAAAACATGGACTTATCTGAAGAAGTATAAAATTTTCATTTTTTCTTCATCGTAAGGGCATCTATTATGTAAACCTTTATAAATGTTTATAATTGTTTTGTGCCATTAATTTATAAACATTTTTGTTTTATAAAATTAGCTCTGTTCTATGCATTATATAATTGTACAATGTTTACACTGTGATATATCAGTTTGTATAGTTGACTGTCCAAATCAAAATAAAAAATTGCAAGTCACCTCTCATTAAATTATGAACAATTTCAATATCTACATCTTTTCATGTCACACAAACTTAAAATAGATCATCACTTTGTTTACAAGTTTTCAAGCTTCTTCATCTTTTCATAAACCTTTTTATAAACCATTGTAATGGATGCTCTAAACTCAAACAAAACATTTGCAACCTATGAACTATCTATATGCTGTGGGTTATCTATCTAGGTGCTTAAGGTATATAATAATCATGTGGTTGTTGAAAGTGAAGATGTTTGGTTACTAAACATATCATACCATGAGAGCCATATACTTGACCCAACCACACACACACATGGCAACCAACGCTGGACCACCTATACACACCGCACTTCCATCAAACCACCATCTGAAAAGATACAAACAAACCCACACTCGCAAACTATGACTTATTCTTGGTCATTGTCAGAACAATAGTGAGCTGTCTGAGTCTTGAAAGATTAATCTTTTCTTAAGTAGAAACTAATCAACTATCATCGTACATTGTTCATTTTCCAGTTGCAGACCGTAAAGAAAGGGGAACAATCTAAATTCTTATGCCAAAAAAGCATCAGTAAGAAATAAATACAAGTCTCACAATGAAAACATGTGTTTGCTATAGCTCTTTCGTTACTACGACAAATTGCAGTGTCAAAAATTGTGTATCGTACAGCTCGAGTCCTACTTAACTTAACAAACAAACAAAACATGAAATCTAGTAGCAGGCTATAAGGACTGATCAAATATCTAAAACATGTTAACGGAAGCAGAGCTTATAACAGATTTCAGGAGTAATTCTGCAACTTATCTCCATTTGTCCTGCAGATCTTTCCTCTCAGACAAAACCCATGTTACAAAGATAGCCACAACAAGGGCAACAATGGTAAGAAGAAGCAGTGCATAGTTGAAATCCTCAGTAAGTGAGTCGTATGTTTTTGAAGGTGCAAGCCTAGTAAAGAAGAGATCCACTCCGTATGCAAACATAAGGGTTGTTGACTCCAGCTTTGCAGGTACCGTTTCTATGCCTCTAAGACCTTCTACTTTAAATGCGTGTGTAACATATGACTGCACAGATAAATAAGTTTTTTCTTTAGTGACATAACTATAGAGTTGTAGAATACTGAATAAGCATAACAGTACACCACTAAAGATGCCAGTTTCAACACATGTTCAAAATGGGTTTAACTATACAGTTCATTTAGGAGCATGTGATTCACTTTTGATCGTTAACATGTAACCAACTTTAACCTAGACTGGTTCATTTAGGAGAGCTTGGTTTCATTTCCTAATATATTTTAATCTAAAAAAAACTTGTGGGGTCTTATATTCTATTTATAGTTCGGGTCAACCTGTAATCTTGTCTAATCCAATAAATATGGGGGCAATCTAAGTTACAATGGGATCAAGTTTTATTTTCGGTTATTTGGGGATAGCGTGTTTTCTCGAGAGCAACTCAAAACCTGAACTAAAGCCACATTTATAATTTTAACGGCTTTTAGTGGTTTGGACTACGAGGGGAGGGTCCGGCATAATTTGTCAGACCTGGAGACCATATGTGAAATCCGCAAGAAGTTTAGGGACCAACAGCGTAATTTACCTAGTATGCATCTAGACAAAATCACTCACCTGAGGAATAATTGGTAAAGCTTCGGTCAGAGGTAAAAGACCCTCCTCTTTCTCAGCTTGTGTGGGGTTAAGTGATCTTCGTGGATCAACAAAACGCTTATCAAGAGCCAAGACCTACAAATTTACACCAGAATTGATTAAGGCCCTAATGATTAACTTCATTTAGATAAGAATATATAAAAGAATCATTTTATTTATCAATACATTCGACCACTAACCTGATCGCCAACTGTGCCAATAAGAAGATGCTTGGATGTTATACCCTTTGCAGTTGAAGTTACTGATATTGCTTTCACAGAATGTGTGAAAAAGTAAGATTGTGATTTTGTCATAACCTCAGGCCGAGAATAAGATGAGACGGGGGTCGTGAGGTTATGTTTTCCAACAATCAGCTTCAAAACATCTTTATTTTCCTGTGGATGGTAATCATAATTAGAAAATACATATGTAAGAAAATACAATGCTAAACACTTGACAGTATATAGAGCAGTACCGCACGAGACTGATCATAAATCTCAATAACCGACATCTCATATCTGTGAGCTCGTAGGTTGAAGTAATGGTAGACAACCCAGTTCTCGCTAAGGACCTTCAGAAAAGAAGAGAAGATGGTTCATGTATAAATACAAGTTACTTTTCATTAAATGCAAAGAGAATATTGATACTCACTGCATGAACAGGACCCTGTGATCCTAAATGAGTCATGCGATGCAATATGCGGCCAGTTACAGTATCTACAAGATGGACCGCCAACACTGCTTCATCTGGAGTTGCTGAACCAATCGGACCACTTGCTTTGGGTGAAACAGTAGCAACAAACAGCATATTTTTTGATACGTACTTGTACATGACATCCTCGTCAGCAATCACCTTTGCTTGAGTGTGAACAACCTGAACCAATAAATATTTAATTTAACATTTCAACTTTTTGGAGCTGGCAATTTCATACCATTGATCATGACTGTCAAATGGACAAAACCAGAAAAGGTAACGTTCGCCAAGGTGTATTTTTCATGCATACCCGCTATATCAATTTATTCAAAATGTAGAGTATATTTCTTTTTCCTGTGATAAATTTTTGACACGTTAATATAAATTTTTTGACAAATGTTGATCCAGGTACCATAAAATTGACCCATTTTAACCCGTTACACAACCTGCTCGACCCACGCATTTTTCCACCTTAAACATACATAAAAAAGAAAAACAGACCAACCTCGTTTGCTTTTCTCGTCACTGTTGCAATTATTTTCTCCGTTTCAGATGGAAACACAACAGACCACAAATTCCTTGCCTCAAAGCAGTATTCATCAAGATTACATTTGGTTTTAACCCCATAACCCCTCAAGATACCAACTTCAGCTTCAACTGAGTACCAATACACGTTTCCAGACTCACGTTGGAAGATCTCAGCAGCTTCAGGAGTTTTAGGGTACAAATGAGCACGGTTATCAGCATCTATCAGCAAGTGAAGCTGCTGCTCGGATGAATCACTGAATGGTAAGTAAATCACTTGCACAGTGGAATGCGTTGGAACCATACTTTGAACCTCTTTTCCGGTGTGTGCATCAACGATCGACATTGCAGTAGGAGAAGACAGAGAGAGTCCACATCTACCAACGACAAGAACAGATGGGCTATTATCCAGTGCATGATGGTGCGGGATTTGCCATTGGTGTAACTTGAGACCAGTGGGCTGAGAACATTGTTCAGAGCTGCGAAGAGATTGCAGTAGGCTAGACCAGACAACACGGCCATCTCCTGTATGTAATGCAAAAAGTTTCCCAGCTTTTGTAAGCACTACCAGTAGTTTGCGGAACCCATTATGGTCCCTGGTCATTTTGCTTTTCTCAGAGCTCCGTAACCTAATCTTTTGTATCTCTACTAATTCATCTGGTGTTGCAAGCATTAAAGTACCTTTAAGCTTCAGCACGTGACCCTTCAACAACAACAAAAAAATCACAGTTGTCAATGACATGCTTCAAAACCATAAAATGTAAATGTCTATAGACACGTAATTGGGACAAAAATAGTTATATGTATCGCTATAGAAAGCAAGAAATCCATACCTTAAGCCACTCGAAAAGGCTGTGCTCAACTTTTGCTACTGATACACCAATCTTTTCAACAGGTAGTTCCGCTGTTGTCACGTCTATTATAGAAGCAAGTCCGTCCTCTCTACTCCAGACAATCTCGCCTTGTTGTAACAATAGCAGTGAATGATCTTCCATAACAATCAAGGCTCTAAAACCATTAGATCTATCTGTCCGAACATAATTATTGATGAAAATTTTGTGCACAAATCCCCTATTGTGGTCCATCTCGACAGTTTCTTTAAGGTGATTGCTGCTCATGTCATGAACAAGCCTTACAGATAAGTGAATCTTACTATCTCCGTGTTGAACAAGCGCAAAAGCTTGTTCGCCTTCTGAAAGAGCCAACGCATCACTAACGACCACCTTCTTATCAACTTTTTCCATTACGTGTAATTTCCCTTCATCGGTTACCTTAATAAAAGCGATGCACGTATCTGTGCTTACAGTGAATATTCCTGAAAGCTTTGAAGGTAATATAACCGTGTCCCGAGAAGATCCATGAATAAGATCTGAAACATGTGTTTGTTGAAGATGAGTTTTTCCATTTTGTATGGTTATTAGTACCAAAACTGAGCGTGAAGCATCCAATGCAACAAATCTGTCATTTGAAACTGGTAAGATTTCCCCATAAACGCCCCCGGGAAATGATGCAGTTGTATGTTTGAGTATCTCGCCACTCATAACACCGATTTCGTATGTATGAAAGTGAGATAAATCGGTAACTCCTACAGCATGAACTGCAGCACTCGCACTAGGAAGGATCAACTGATGGACATCAATGCTGCACAGAAAAATCATAGATAACATATCACTTGCCAACTACGACAACAATGGATCATAACATGAAGGTTTGAAAATGGAACAAACCCGTGAGTTGCAAAATCCGTCTTCCAAAGAAGCTCTCCATCTATGCTGGAAATAGCATGTAGACATGAACCACTATAAACGAAAATCGGACTGTCCAGATCAACCTTCAAGTTGGCCTGCAAAGAGTTATATATACTTTTATGAAAAAGCTCGGTACAACAAGTAAAAAACAAATACCAGTAGTAAGAATATGTTACTAACCGGAACCACTAATAACGACTTGGAGGACTTTGTGCCTGGCAGGAGAGACTCCCAGACCATCTGGCCGTCAGGAAGGTTCCAAGCTCTTAATATGCTACCCTCGGATGACAACGTAATAACATCTGAGAGACAAATCATAAGCAATAGATCATCACACTGCTAACTTTGTTATGGACAATGTAAAAGACCAGCTTACATTTGCCGAGGGCAATATCAATGTTGTCGACAACATCATTGGGTCCCAAAACATGTCTCCAAACTGCATATACGTATAGAAAACAAACGGTGAGCATTTACATAGTCCGAAACCAAATAAACTAATAAATGAGGTGTTTGTTTAGGCTTATATAGCCGCCTTATGGCTTATCTGGTTTTCACCTTATGTTTTATAAGCTCACTTTTCGGCTTAATTTAAGCTTATCATGTCATAATAAGGTTATAAAACATAAGGCGAAAACTAGATAAGGCATAAGGTGGGTATATAAGGTTAAACAAACAGGCCGAAAGTCGGGGATTACAAATGTCGCCACGGCGGAGATCAAGGGAGGCGATAACGTTCTCATGAGTAGAGACAACAACACGTTTACGGCCAGCTTTTTGGGTGTGGAAGACGGCGTCTTTAACTTTGCCTATGTAACGTTGATGCCTAATCAACAATAATAATAATAATAATAATAGGAACTGATTAATTACAATCAATAATAACTAGTGAGATTGAATTAAATAAGCACTGATTAAGTAAAAATGGAGAATACCAGTCCATGAATCCAACTTGATCTTCGAAGAGAGAAAAGGAAGGAGTTGGTACTAATAACAGCAGAAGCATCAGCACAGGGAGGATCATGATCATCTTCATCTTCAGCATTATTCAAGGTGAAGAAGCAGCAACACTGATGATCTACTACTTCTTGTTAGTTATATAAAGTTTAGGGTTAGTTAGATAGAGATATTTTTTAAAACAGATCCATCTGAGAACGCGAGGAGGAGGAGGAGAAAGGCGATCTCAATTATTTATTTAACTTAAAACAAATATTATTTTTTATTTTTTATACTCCCCCGTCTCAAAATAATAGTCCACATTTTCTTTTTTGATGTCTCAAATTAATTGTCCACTTTCCCTTTATAATAAAAACTATAGAACTTTGTGAGAAGGATTCCTTTTGAATGGTTAAAAATTAATGTGATCTCACTTTTATTAAATTGTGTGTTTCTTGTCTTCTGACAATAATTTTGAAACGGAAGGAGTATTAGATAAGCAAATACTTAAAACTTAAAAAAATAGTAATGTATTTATGCTAAAATAGTATTACTTATAAAAATAACACAATTGATTAGATTTTTAAATACTTAATTATAATTTAAATCACTACCTTTTTTCATCCATGCTTACTCCACACTCATATATTTAATAAAAAAAATGCATACGCAGATTAACGTTATTATACATTGTCGACACTATACGCGGATCGTTTAAGATAACTATAGATAAGCATAATCATATATCAATTCAAACTCCCACCATCATCATCTATTTCATTACAATTTTTATACTATTTGTTTCATTAAAATGTTTCGAGTCTGGATTTTACAACCACGTCTCAATATTATGAGATTGTGGGGTGAGATCAATAAAGATCACATAAAAACTAAAGATCAAATGGATGAATCTCAACCATTCGTTTTTGATCAAATTAATTAAAATTCATTTTCACCCTTATATTTAAAAATTAAATATCACAAACGTTAACAATTAGATAAAACTAATTATACCATTGCGACAAGAATAAAATTATCTTTCTATAGAGATCCAATATTGTATACTTTCGACGAACTTCTTTTTATCATTTTTACCGGTTTGATATATTACACTATAAATGAAAATTTATAAAAAATACTATTTTGTGTTAACACAACCCCAAAACTACAAACCCTAAACCCTAAAACCCCTAACCCCTAAACCCTAAAAAACCCTAACCCCTACCCTAAAAACCCTAACCCTTAAATCTTAAAAACCCTAACCCCTAAACCTTAAACCCCTAAAACCCAAACCGCTAAACAAAAATACCTAAACCCTATCCGCTAAACCCTAAGAAACCTAAACCCCTAACTCCTAAAAAGCTTAACCCAAAAAAGTCAAACCCCTAAACCCTAAACCCTAAATACCTAAACCCTAACCGTAAACCCTAAACCCACAAAAAAGTCGGAAAAAAAAATTTCGTCGAAAGTATATGATGTGGGATATCAAATTAAAGATAATTTTATGCTTGTCGTGATGGTATGATTAGTTTTGTCTAACGATCAATGGTTTGTGAGATATTTAGTTTTTAAAAATGAAGGTGGAAGTTTATTTTATGGTTTTGATGAAAAAATGAATGGTTGAGAATGATTTATTTGATCTTTAGTTTTTCTTTGATCTTTATTGAACCAAACTCATGAGATTGTTAAAAAGTTTGAAAGTGAATCAAATAATATTTTGTTAAAAAAAAATCAAATAATATTGTTTGTTTTAATTGAATTGATCGATGGAATTAATTTGAAAAAATTATATATATAATAATCTCATTGTGATGAATAAATAACTTTTATAGACATAAAGTATAACAGTTTTATCATACATTTAACATAATCGATCCAACAATGTCTTCTTTCTCATATATTCAAGAGTTGCTAAACTTTGTTTCCCCGGTTTCGTCTTTGGCAAGCAAAAAATTTCAGAGTGTGGTTTACGTGGCTATGTGGATGATATGTGATTAGTGTAAAGATCTAACCCAATTCTTCATTTTACAGTTTCAAGTCATGATGACATTTTTGCCAAAGTGTAAACTCATATGCTTCTTTGGATATTCAACAGGTGTAGTAAGCTAAGCCCCAAGTTGGAGCAATTGGGTTTTAAACCTTAACCGGTATCTTTAGTCTTGTTACATTGTAAATTAGTTCTTGTTGGTATTAAGTTTGTTATATTTTTCTTATGGCTATTCTCTAGCTTAGAAACTTTGCCATGACTTTAAAATATATATATATATATATATATATATATATATATATATATATATATATATATATATATATATATATATATATATATATATATATAGAAGTAGGGATCTAGTGAGAAGTAAATTAAAATAAAGTGATGAAGAATGACCAAAACGTATTTGAGATCTGCAACGACTTGCATTAGATGCATTTCTATTCATATAGATGCAACATCTTGAGTTTGAAAGTTAATTTGATGTATAGATGGTGCAAATTGATTTTCATGATTTTGGCACGTATAGAGGAACAAAAAACAAGAGAAATCATGAAATGCATCTAATATCGTATATCATCGATTAAAAGCTAGAAAACACACTATGGTGTGTTATAATGAATCTAAGATTATAGGGATGCATCTAATTTAGGTCGATGCATCTCGGATTTGTGGTTATAGTTCTTCTTATTCCTTCTTATTTTAAGTAATCTTCTTATTTGATCCTAACTCTACATATATATATATATATATATATATATATATATATATATATATATATATATATATATATATATATATATATATATCGAGTTTCTAATAATATACATCCGTTTGAAAAAAATATTTTGAACTACTTCTATAATTATTTTTGTGACTTACTTTGTAGGTGACATATAATTTTTCTGCAACTATCAAAATTACTTCATTGGTACCCTACTTTTAAATATATAAAAAATCAACTACTTTTATAAGTTAATTATGTATTTTGTTCTATTAAATAACATCTTTTAATAAATGAAGATTACTTCATTTGGCCAATATTTACCTACAACAATAATTTTATGAAAATTGAGAGTAATTGAATGTTATATGTAATTTTTTCTTTTTTTAATACAACAAATTTCATTAAAAACACCAAAAGGGCTACAAAACAAACCAAATGGCCTCCAAAGATAAAGGTCCACAATCATCAAAAATACATGAATTACATACTAGCAGGGTACCCGCGTGTTGCATCGGCCGGCGCCATACAATTAAAATATTCAGCGAAACTTTTTTTTAGATCTATATTTTACAATCTGATAGATATACGGACGCGATAATTTTAGTTTTGAATATTGTTATGCAATAACAAAAAATTTCATATAAAAATTGTAGATTATCCACGTGATGTGGTGACAACAATGAGTTGGTAGTAGGTATATTGTAAAGGTATGAGATAAAAGTAAATGACAATAGATAGTCATAAGTTATCATTAAATAATAACACCATAACGACTTTTAAAAATCACTTACATTATACTAAGAAAATTTAGTTCTCAAAAATAATGTTTGTTAAATTTGTCCCACAAAGATGGATGATACAAGTAAAAAGTTCCTTATAAAGATAAAGTAAAAATAAAGATTCAATAAATCATGTAGGTTACTTTAAAGAGTATAATTATTAATATTCAAATATATATATATATATATATATATATATATACACACTACTAATCGAAGCCCGCCCAATGGGTGGGCATATTTTATAATTATTTGTTTGTTGTTTTTTGTTAGCGTAAGCATGCGTAAATAAGTTTTTAAAATAATATTATTTGTTTGTTTTCCAATGATGCTTCGTTCAGTAGCATTGGCAAGGCAAGCATGACCAAAAGATCATTATCTCATCTTATATAAAATCATTGAGAATGCTATGTTGCTACTGATGCAGCCACAAAAGCGTGTGTCATTTACATCCTTGAATGATAATAACTTACTAATTCTGCAGTGTCTAAAGTATTAATGCCATTTTCAAATGCATATGAGAGTATTTCATGAGCCTCATTCTCCGTGTTCTGTTGTCCAAAGGTCATCTGGAATGTAACATGAAATAGCAATCAATAGATGCTTGATTAACCTGCTTTATAGAAAGAACATATACCAATATACAGAGGCTGAATACTTGCATGAATCCGCTATTTTAAAGAGTTTGAGAAACCAGTCAACAGTTCATTAGCTAAAGTAATAAAATTATTATCACAAATTAAACTAGAGGAAGAACTAATAAACTCAAATAAAGAAATACAAGTATCTTGGCTATTCTCTAGTTGGAAATACGCAGCTGTAGGCTGTAGCAATACTAATGCATGTAGGCTCCCTATTTCATGTAAAAAAGAATGTCACCAAATGAAGAATTATGAGTTTATTTCATATAAATAAATCAAGAAAATATTCTATAGATATAATTTAACTTTGAATTGGAAAATAGGTGAATGAATTGAAGTATAAATCATGTGAAAGAAATATCATTGTACATCCAAAATATAACCAATCATAGGATTCTAGCATATAAAGAACTTCAGAATTTTCGAATATCTTGTAGTCTTTGGTCCTATAAGATCATATGCCACCCTTCTTCCCTTTTTTCCATTATGCTGACTATTTGCATCCTCTGGCTAGGAGAACCAACAAATCAAGCAAACGCTTGGTTATAAGTAACTCAAGCCGGGTCACCAATTCATCAAAAGAGTCCGCAAAACTCCATTTGAATTGACAAAGTTATCTCTTATGAACCTTCTTTGTTAATATGCTTGGCCAACTCAACGGTATTGTAGCCACTATTCTCCCATGCCTCTCCCATACCTGCAAAAAAGGCATGCAAATTAACCATCAATGATATAAGAATTGTGTGATTTTACTACATCCCAGAACTGAACTGCAATCTGAGTCTTAATCCAGATTTTTTAAATGTAGGATCCTACAAAATCACAAGAATTTGTAATGGTATGGGTATTATACAAACACTTGATATATCTTAGATGAATGAATTTTAATCAAGTTAATTAAAAAGGCATAAGAAGTACCTGAAACTCCATCTTAATTGGCGGCCTGATCAAAATTTCTATTATGCAATCATTGAAATCAATTCCATTTTCTTATTTAGCAAATTTTATGCCAATGGTCATAGTAATAAATGCATCAATCGTTGCTACTATGGGCTTTCTTGTAGCTGAGGAATGAATGCTTATAAACATAATTATTTCAAAAGTAACGAATTTAAAAGCACTCAAATTAAAGGTGTTAGGATATTCAGTTAGATTCAAGGAAATAATGAATAGTGACAACTTTGGTTCTGTTCAATCATACAACAAATATATAACACATATATCACGCTACTTGTAGAAACTAAATAATATTGCATTCACTTTTTTCCATGTCACTTTTTCCGAAAGCTGTTACATTATATCCCCCAGAGAACTTGCCCCTGGTGCGTGTTCAATCAACTCGGTTTTTTTTAATAATATGTACATTTTATGTACTAATATTTAACACCCTAATTATTCATCATATATTCTACCTGATCATATGTTATCTTTCGCAGACCTTGGACCAACTTCCACTATCTTTACATATCTCGATATTTCCTAATAACTGTAACATTAGTTATACATGAGCAAAATGAACTTAACACATTCAACACCAGTGTCACTTCTCTAGTTTCAACTATCTTTTCACAAAAACAAAAGAAATTAGAATGAATTAAAAATGGACGTTTGAAGTGACGGATTACTTGAATTGAAGCTTCAGAAGGAGTCCGAGATTTGATAAAACAATCATGTGGATAATAAACTATAAAGCAACAATTTTGACCCGTTTACTTATGGGTGGGTGGGTAGATTTGGGACATGCTTAGCCTCAAATGGGTCAAAACAAAAAGGAAACAGGTCAGCAGGTTGAAATGGCCCCCACACCAGTGTTTAACTATTACAAAACCCACCAGACCCGGCACTTAGAGTTGCAGCACACTTCTGATGAACTTTATCTGAAATGGCAGTTGGAGATCCGAGGACAGGAAAGCTTCCATTAAAAGGCTCGGCTTTTCTAACAGTAGATGGATCATCAAAAGCAAGCCTTGCTATAAGCTCACCAGCCTACAAAATGAAGAGATTTCAATTGACATATATGAAACTGAATACATATTAAAAAGAATCAAGGCTTATATGATCTAACTCCGCATAGCTTGACCTTTGGACATCTTAAAGCTGTATGACTCAGAAGCGGTGAAAGAAGCGGCATACACATCTTCATAACTTCAACTTCCGCATAAGGTGTGTCGGCATCAACATGGCTACCATCTGAGACCAAGTATCTTAGAAGCTTGCATGGTGTTTCCGCCTTTAATTTAAAAGGATCGTGATCAGTTGCAGCACATTTCTGATGAGCTTTATCTGAAATGGCAGTTGGAGATCCGAGGACAGGAAAGCTTCCATTAAAAGGCTCGGCTTCCTTTACTTCAGATAATTCAAATGAATGGTTTTCCCTAAATTCTTCCAATAATGTCTCCATTGGCATTGCACGAAGCGACTCTATAGCCACCTTACTTGGAACATCGGTGTCACATCTTTACGTGAGTATTTCGGATGGTTCATAATCCTGCACAAAAAACAAATCATTATAAATTCATATCTAAACATTGTTATGTCTGATTATGACCCATCAAGAACTGATCCATTACCAGCTTACCATATATTTCTGCTGAAAGGTATCACGGGCCTTCTGCTATATTGCACCAGATTGTGTAGAGTGGTCCTCTTGTAAAGTTTCTATAATCATGGCTTGAGCTTTTGTGGTATCTAATATTCCACGAACAACCTTTTGCTCCTCTTGTGAAGTACCTACAAAGAAATATCAGCAAACAAATATTAGTAAAAAAGGTTTAAAATATTTGTTAGGCCATATTATTGTCTCTGAAAATTATACATATAATTCTAAAACCTTACCCTCCATGTGCTTAATGATGTCTTCGCTATTCTTTGAAACTAGTGATGGTTAAGTGGTACACACCTTACTCAGGCTCCAATTGGAATCTTGAACATATTCAAGAAACGACAACCACATATCTAATGCACACGGGTTTACATAGTAATCGAATCCCAGCCCTCCTTGAGAAGTGGGTTCACATAATCCAGGATAAAGTGTTGCCTGGTCAATTAACTGATAAATGTTCATTTTTTGGCACTTTCAAGATTTTTAAAGCACACAAAATTCAGTTACTTACGTCTTTAGCAATGGTTATAATATTAGGATGAAGAGCATGCAACGCCTCGTTTGCCAAACGTACTGGTTATAGAACCTTAAAAAATGAAAGATTGGCCCGTGTTGACATAAGAATACTAAGCTTAAAAGGTGGTAATTTGACCCTTTTTTCAATATAGGTTGATTAGATGTATAATACATATATCATAAAAGATAAACATAAATATGTGTTTATGGGCCCCCATACAACCCGTCTCGACCCATTTTCACCCATTACCCAACCCGATTGACCCACCCATAATGCCATCTATACAAAACTTATATCAGGAACACAAAAACTACATGTGATTTCTGCTTATTTTGATAAGTTCAAAATTTTAAACTTATTTTACCGTATGCAATTGCACAAAATGGCAGGGCTTCAGGTTCTTTTGCTAATAATGCAGTTGTTCCCAGTCCATGTGCACTGCGAGGATCAACATAAGTTCCAAATTAGGTGTAGCAGGTTCAAACTACGTTAAAACCACAAGGCCTTGGTGGCACCAGGTTACTCTTTAAATGGGTGTTATTGCTTACTATTAAAGGTGGGAAAAGGGTTGGGTAAAAGCTCAAACACAGTTGGGGTCGTTCACAGGTACATGATAAATATTCTAAAAAATAGATCATGAATACTCTTATAATAAAGCATAAATTTGATGTAAGTGGTATAAAATTGATGAACATACATGCTGATATTGTAAAACCATATCCAAGTCATGCGGCTTCAAGTGTCCAACTTGTTCATAAAGTTGCCCATGCTTCTCTATTAAACCGACAAAGCACTCGATTGGTCGTTCGAGAGACCAACACCAACGCCTCACGGTTCAGCGTCGAGCCGATTCCAAGACCAGGATCGATACATGCGGTTCAGAGATCAGTATTCAGATTCATAACAACCTTCAACAACCTGGAAAATAATCAGTATTCATATTCTCGTCCAATACTTTTTTTGAACGTGTTATCAGTTATGTTGTGTAAAAGTTACTTACTTTGAAACACTGTTTAATGTACTCTCACTATCATAGGGGGGGTCACATATATGAACAAATCTGCTTTTTGCACATAAATACCACACCTACATATATCATATCATTAGTTAGATGTATGACAATTAGCATAACTGGAATATTAGTAGTGATATAAGTAGATAACATGCATATTGCCAATCAATAGAGCAAATAGAATGAGCCCAGATATGGCTAGAGCAATTGAAAATATTGTCTCTCCAGGATATGTGATGGTTTGAAGTCCCTGTCCTAAAGTGTTGTCATAGAAAAAAGAAAAAGTATATCAGAAGCTGATTCTTCTCTATTTCAGTGTTTGGGTCAATTCTACCCGACCCAACTCAGATTCCTTCTCTTCAGGTTTTGTTGCAGATGTTTTCTTATTTTCTTTTTCGACATTGATGTCTGTTTTTTCATCAGCCTCTTGTGTTTTACTCGTCTTCCTCTTTTTCTTTTTAGCCTTCTTCTCATTTGACTGACTTCCATTAGCTAACTGATTGTGATCAATATCAGAACTCCTACATGCAATAGAGAGATACTTTAAAACTTTGAAAGCATCATACAAGAAGGCACTATTATAGAAAAGTGCATACCTGACAAGTTCTTCTATTTTTGAAACATGGTTTTTGCCCAATTGTATGAGAGACTCGTGTGTCTGTTTGGTATGCTTCAATGCCATTTCAGTAGTCTCAACACTGGAGATAAAAATAATCAAAATTATAAGTTCTTGTTAGCACCAATGGTAAGATGACTTTGCAGAATTTCCCACCAACCTTTTTTGCAATAATAACTCAAATCGGCAGTGTTTAGCAGCAGAGAAATCTGCATTGTCTTTTGCATCATTTTCCGCTCATCATTTTCCGCTTGTAAGGAAAATTCTTGCCATTTTCTTTTGGTTGCTATTACACATTTTTATTTTAAAATTGTTTTAATCATACCTCATATGCCTTTTGAAATTCATCTATACTCTTTGTTGCGCATCTCGTCAGCTTGATTAGCATGATTTCCTAGATCTTTGGATTCTTCCATCAGCTTATCGAAAATACCATTCATGAACTCGGATATATTCGTTGTATGATGGATGCTGACATTGAATCTCTGAAATATATATATAATATATTTAAAATCTCAAACGCCATTTAAATTGAAAAAGATCAGCAGAATTTTAAACATATAAATAAACCTTTTGAAGCTCTCTAGCAAAAACTGCAATCTCATCTTACTGAGTTGATAAGGTGCCCTGAATTTCATCAAATATAGATTTTCCTTCTGCAGCTTCTTCAGCCAAAAGCAAATATAAAAGAGATAATTCAAATTATGTACTGATTAACATTATGTTCAGCTTTTATGGATGCTAAGTCAATGGTATGTACTTACTTCTTCAACACATCGAGCATTAGAAGAAGCCAAGCCTTTAAGATCGTCTAAACACCCATTGGCAGTTGCTTTGTGCAAACGTACGACATTTTCCATGTCCTCAATGTGGGAAACATACAAATTCTTTCCTAAAAAATGAAGAGATTTCAATTGACATATATGAAACTGAATACATATTAAAAAGAATCAAGGCTTATATGATCTAACTTGCATAGCTTGACCTTCGGACATCTTAAACTGTATGACTCTAGAAGCCGGTGAAAGAAGCGGCATACACATCTTCATAACTTCAACTTCATAAGGTGGTAAAAATGAGAAACAGAAACTCGTAGATGTTAAGACAGGTATTTGGTAAATGTACATCATTTCCAGGAGGGTGCTTTGGTATTTGGTGCCCAAAACCTATATGTAAATAGAGTCAATTTAACATATAAGGAGTTCATTTTCTATCAGAAAAGAAGGCGGGATGAACTTACATATATATTAGAAGTAGTCTTCGGATCAAGGAAGGATTTCCCCTTGCTCCATAAAAGTCTAAACCCAGACCCCGCATTGATAATGTACATACGACATAGGGTCTGTGAGTGAGAAAAAGTTTAGACAATTTGTGTAATGCTAGACAATACAGTAGTTCGTATAAAAATGTGTAGTTTAACCTCTATAGCATAAACTTTAGCTAAGAGAAATTAAGTACCTCGGGGTAGTTGTTACCATTAATGCTTTGGAGACGCTGGATAAGTTCCTTAGCAGATTTGTTCATGTTTTTCAATCCCTGATACATAAACCATGTAAACCTTAGCCTTACATGTGCTTTTTTAAGCATATGTGTAATCTAAAGATGGAAAAATGGGCGGGTTGGGAGCCTCAGGACTGGGTACTGGGTCAAAACAGGTTAAGGTCGGTTACATCCTCACTTGCACACAATCGAAACACAATAACAAACACCCATAACTCAATTACCCCCAAAAAAACCTAAAACCCTAAATCTATTAATTAATTTTTTTAACCAAAAACATACCTTTGATTAGCCCAAAAAAGAAGAACATTTGATTAAAGTTTAATCTCTTTAAAATGAGTAGCCGGATATATATATGGTGCGTGAATCGTGGTGGTCGGGTGGTGGTGCTTGGGGAGGTATGTAGGCTTATTTGGGTACTTCTAAAGATGAACTCTTTTAAAGATGAACCACCTTTTATCTCCTGCTACTAAAATAATAATCTATACTAATAATTTAAAATAACTAATAGAATGGTAGCATGATATAAATAAAACCTTAAGTTCAATTGAATTATTGTACCAAAGATTAAAAAAATGTGAAAAAGATGACCCAACATAACATACCTGCAATTTAAAAGTGCTAACTGCATGTTATACCCCTTTATCACTTATACCTTATCACAAATAGCAACCTTTACCACACAAACACCCACGTATAACAAACAGTTATGCTTATAAGAAACAAAGAAAGATTAAGAATAGAACTTGGTGACTTGATGTATATTCGTGTATATGTTTAGAGAGGTAGAGAGAAGAAAGATGAAAACAATAATATGTTATATTGATTCAAGGGAAAACACACACACACACACTCAAGCACACCCCTCAAATGACATACTTGAGGGGTATTTATAGTCCAAGGGACTTGATGCCCTAAAAGGCTTTTCATGGGCTTTTCGTGGGTTGGATATGGATTGGGCTTTGGATACTTAAGCTTCAAACGGCTAGCATAATCATAACGCCTAGCCATTTAGCTTAGTCCAATCCACGAGCCCGTTGACTATTCTATCACGATATCTAACACACGTTACAAAGTTCCTAAATGTGAATGACCATCACTTCTAATATAAACTATTAAGGCTAACAATCTCCCCCTAAGGGGTGGTCATTCAAATGATGCTCCACTTGATTTGGTCTTTACTTTTCTCGAGCTTGAACTTTGTGCGTAGATATAGAGTAGTCTTGATTCTTTGTTCCTTCATGCTTTGTGATCAGATAATGTGGTTGTCTGCCGTTGTCAACTTCGTTGGTTAGGTGTCTCCACGTCTTTCTCCACCATGCTCACACTTCTATTTGACTTTTGGTTACCAATGATGTAGTTCTCGAGTCTTTAAACTTTGTGTGGCCTTTGATTGTGATGAGAACTTTCATGTGTCGTTGGTATGAGCATGTGGCGAGTCTGCACGATCCATCCGCTCCGGAGCTTCCATAAGAAGAAACATAAAAACAGTTAGTAATAAGCGGATTCCGGCACTTACAAGTTTGAATTTGAGGGTGTTAGCAGATAGTGTGAAAACACATCTCTAATTCTCACAAAGGCCGTTCTGAGCTGAGTCCCACAAGTGAGATAACGCGATATACCGAAGTACATCTACAGATTCGGATGAGTCATTGAGGTACACTGAAGCATCACCCCACGACTGTAGACCGTTTGAGACACACTAAGCGTAATCCACGGGAGTTACCGAAGTGACCTGCTGTCGGGTCGTTTGATGTTGACCACTGGCGGGAGTTTCCATTCAATCACTGAAGATCACAAATGTGAAACTTCTCATAAATGTTCTGGAAGATTGCTAAGATCTGCGTAGGACTCTAGAATATGTCACTTGTGCCCTTATAGATGAACAACAAGCAATGTCATGTCATGTGTTCCTATGAGATCTTTTGATGAATCTCATGGCTCTAGACTCAATAGTGCATTTTGGTTTTCCTGAGCGGAGACTAGGGAGAGGGTCTCCTTCTTCAATACCAACGATCTCTAAGAGAAAGTCGATAGATTATGCAGGGTTCCCAGTGAGAATGAAACAAATCCTTTTAAGAGGAATTGAGTGGCTAGGAGGTTAGATGCAGTGCGTCACTGGGTCCATGACGTCTTTGTCTTCAATACCAGTGTCATCTAGTGACAACCAAGTAGCATATGTATTGAAACCGGTTTCTGCCCTAAGGTTGAATATGGAGGGCTATTTCTTTTCACCCTTTCATTTCATATCTTTTTAATTCTTCAACCCCTTCTTTCTCCTTTTCTCACATTACTCCTTTTTTCAATCATACCTAAGGACTTCTAATACTAACTATGGGTATTGTCCTTGGGTAGATCCCTCCGGCTCTGGCGGATCATAGGACAAATTTCCTATCCTTAGTCACCTTATAACTCCATGACTGTCCTATTGTTGCCATAAAACCATTTTTCTTGAAAATCTCACAGAGTGTTTATGATTGAAAACATGTTTGGAACACTCTGAGAGTTTTATATTTTCGTAAACACTCCCCTTCACATGTGCTAATAAGTTTTAACAAAAATCTGCACATCGAGGGTAGAGTTTGCACTTTTGAATTGATCAACTTTCAATAGACAAGACCGATTCGAGACACGTTTACATCACTAGTGAACTAGCTTGAAATTATTACCCGGCCTGGTCAAGTCCAAAGAAAGTTTCTCGAAATGGTACATTCTACTTAGACAAGTCTTATTCGAGACACGCTTACATCACTGGTTAGACCAGCTTGAAATTACCCGTCCCAGAACATGTCTTTTCGAGTACTGACTTTATATTATCGTCAATTCATTGGTTACACCTGAGTCGAGCTCTTTTGAGATTCAAACACCGATCATAAAACATTTTTGATCACCTTATAATCACGTTTCTCCCCCTCAAAAATAGCATATCTATGATGTTTTTGAAACAAAATGATTAAAAGATATGTTTTTCGGAAAGCATTTGGAGAAACTGATTTAGCATGAATTTTGGAACAACTTTGGTTTTATACTCCCCCTTAACGAAAGCATATTTTTCATACAGAAAATTTAGAATCAATTAAGGGTTTAGAGGGAGTTATCTTGGTACCAAATGTGAGAGATTTTGAAACAATCTTTTTGAAAAATTTCGAATCAATGGTACGCAAGATGAAGATTTAAAAAAAAAATCTTTTGAAGATATTGAAGAAGAATTATCTTCATTTGTTTTAGGATAAGTGCTCGATATTTATGAAAATCGATTTTGCGTAGCACTTTCCTTTTTAAAGATCGGTTACTGATCTGAAGTAATGCAAGCCATTATGTTTCTAGGAATAGTGCTTGAAAAATATTTAAAACCTTTGATTTTGATAAGCACTTTCCTTTCTTTGAAGCGGGTCCTAAATGATGTGTTCGAAGCCATTAATTTGAAGTCCGGGTTTGTCTTGAAGTATCTGAAAGCCATTATTTTGAAGAAATTTTGAGAAACAACATGTTTTGAAAAACATTAAAGAACTCTCGCTCAAGCATCTGTACATACCCGTATCATTGTTGAATGAAATTTCTAGAAACGTACAGAATATCGATTATACGAGAGACATGTCGTGAGAGAATATTTTGGATTTTGATTTTATATTGTTTTTGAATTTTGAAAATTTTCTATTTTTGTATTTTGCTTTTGTTGGTTTTTCAAATTTTGTATTTGGTTTTTTTGAAAAAAATATTTACAAAGAAGATTTGAAGAAAGAAGATTAAGTCATGTCATGTAAAAGTGGAGTTAAGAGTGGAACTAGAAAAGGATTTCCACATGCGAAATTGGCATAAAGTTCTTCTTTACCACATGGGGTATATGAACCTTCAACACTTTTACAAGTACCTGCATCCACATGGTTGTAGTGGTTTTGACTTCCTTATCTTGATGAGTTTCACTATTATCTGTGTTGGAGCAAGTATCAAAAATCTTTCCTGAGGGAATCCATCTAAGACCAACTTGGTTGAAAACTTTTCCCGTGGGTATCCACCTAAGGTAAGATCTAGGAGTTGTTTTCTTATCAGATGCAGCGGAAGACTCATTTTTTGAAAAACTGCGTCCTGAAGAGATCCACCTATTAGGTTTCCTTTTGTTTGACATTTTATCAACGGGCTTGTTTCTATTTGGTGTCTTAGTGGATTGTGCCTTGGCACGATAATTATCTTTCTTGAGATATTGTAAGGCACATGCATCATGATTAGCTGAAAAGACACATTTTTACATGTAGTACAGACAAATTCAATATTCTTGTTTAAAACAGCAGCTTTAACTTTGTCACTACAGGCTTTTGGAAATTGATTCTTGTTCGAAAAAGACTTAGAATTCCTAGTGTTGTTTTCTAAGGGCATAGCATTTTTTTTGCGCAACTACTCTTAGATGCAAGCCAATCCCTAGTCTTTTGTAGAGTGTTCCTAGGTAATGGTTTACTACTACTAGCAGTGCCTTGAAATCTTGTAGAATTCATCACCCTAGATGTTGCACCTAGAATTCCATCTTTTCGAGTCTTTGCCTTTTTCCTAGCTTCTTCTAGATATTGATTGTTGACCATGTTGTTAGAACCAAATGCATTCTTTAAGCTGGATTTTTGGTCACATTCCGTGTACTATTCCTAGAGATGCCGGTGTTATCACTTTTCTTTCTCAAAAACGGGTTTTTCAAAAGCTTTGATAATTCTCTTTTTGATAGGCAAAGTCTGTGGAGTGATTTGTTTTTGAAAAATCATTTTCTCATTGACTTTTGGAGGAAACGAGAAATAGACATTTTGGTTTGGCGGTTTGGGAACATTTTATTTCTCCTCAGTCAATGGTTTTGCAAACTTAGTATCCACAGCCTTTCCTTTTAGACTTTCCGTGAACACTCAAAAGATCATTTTGCTCTTTCATGTCCTTGTAAGCACGCTCATACGACAGGTTTGTCATACTTGCATTCCTCAGATTTTCGATCAAGTTGTTTAAAATAGGACACGTTTTATTTTTCAAGTTTTTCAAGAGCTTTTTCATATTTTGAAACAATTTCGGAGGTCTCATACTGGAGTCTTTCATGATCTTCAACACAATATGTTTGTAAAATAATGGACATGATATCGGTAGTCATAACATCTTCGAAGAGAGAATCATTCAAATTTTCCAAAAGTTTGATGTGTTCAACACTTTCATTAGCTTGCTTTACCAGGGATTTATGGTCCTTGACAAAGTCACTTGTTTCTTTCAAAAGTGCTTGTTCAACATGAATTACCCTTGCACTGATTGCATTCAATTTGAGGGCAATTAGAGTTTCAAAAACTTTTTCTGTTCATTATCAAAACTATTAAACCAGATGTTAGTTGTAATATTGGTTTTAGACTTGACAGTCTCTTGAAGATACCCAATTCTAGTTTTAACGTCATCTAAAATGCTTCTAGTATCACTTGTGTTAAAAGGATTGTTTGAAGACATTTGTTCGATTTTCGAAAGAGATTTGGAAACTACAATGGTTTCAAACCGGTTTTGAAGCCGGTGTTGACACTTTGTTTGAAACACTTGGTGTGGTGGAAAGCGTTGATTGTTCTTTTTGATTAACAAAAGTAATTCCATTAATTTTGTACCATTTGTTATAATCAATCGGTTTAAGATCTGGATTCTTTTGTTTCATTTTTATCTACTCCTCGATAGTTCCAACGTTTCTAGAGAATCACGAACAATTATGGGTTCATGCAAAGGTTTTCCATTGTTCAACACATTCGAGATTTCGAGCTTTCTTGAGGAACGCAGAAGGGTCGTTACCAAGTGCCATCTTATGTGAAGTATGAAAACGTAGATTTACTTGGTTAGAAAGCATCTTGTTTGATTTAGCTGAATGACCCGTTGTAAGAAGCAAATTGTCCAAAGTTTTGATTTTTCCCGTTTTATCAAGAATTTCATCAAGAAGAGAATCTTCTCATTTTGCAAAATCGACTATTAACTGTTTCTTCTCTTTTTCAAGATCGAAAAAAGGCTTTTTGTTTTGAAATTTGGTCATTTAGTTCAGAAATTTCCTTGTTTAAAGATTTGATTTTCAAATTCAGATTCACATCAAGTGTGTCATACTTGAGTTGCAAATCTTTTCTCTAAAAACAGAATCTCGATAACCAATTTCTAATTCTGACATTTTGTTTGTATGAAATTCATAGGCTTTGGCGTGCTCTTTGTAACTCTCAAGCTCGGCGGTCAATTTTTATTCGCGGCCTTAACTCCGCGATTGACCGTTCTTACTTTCTCAACTTCAATGCCACATTGATTAATTAATGATTCAAAATAAGCACGTGTTTCCTCATCATTAGCACCATTCTGTATCACTTGACCTCCATTAGGATCCATATATGGAGTTTGAGTTAACATTGCTATTAACTTGCTCTCCCACATATGTGTCATAATAAGGTTCGGGAGACCTGAGAATGTGGCTTCTCATGAGTAAACGAATTTGGTACCTCATTGAGTGAATATGTGTCGTGAGACGAGGAGTTGTGTCATAATTACCGCTTGATGTTGTGTCCTGTTGATTGATTGTATGACTGGAGGTTGCATTATCGTTTGCTTTATCTTCCCATTTTGGGTACCTGAATTTGATTTCCTCGGCAGTCAACTCAATTCCCAACTCTTCTTTTTACTCGCTAACATCAACATGTATTGGATCTTTTCAAGCTTCGTAAGTCGGTTGACACTAGATCCTGAATCTTGTCTTTGAGGTTGGTAGCATTCGAACGAAGTCATAAAACAGTTATTCCCATTTTGATATCCCATATTACGATTCACCTGACCCCTTGATGTCCATCAAACCGCGCATATTGCATCTGATTCCCGATTCACATTTCCATAATTCCCAACGATTTGCCGCAACATTTCCATTCGATTACCCTGCTTTCTATTCCCAACATTACGTCCCATCGATTTCCAACATGCGACCCGACCGATTACCCCGATCACGGAACCGCATGATTACCGATGCGATGTTAAATGCTTTATCCAATAAAGAAAATATCATTGCAAGGTCGCTTCTACATGGTCATTTCATGATCGGTGATTCCTTGTTCCTAATATTGTTGATCTGGATAGAATTGTTGTTGTGGTTGTGGAATGTATTGCTGCAAGTTGCTGTTGTTGGAAGATGATGAAGCTTGTTGTTGTGTATTCACTGTAGTTTGAGTCTTTGCAATGAGTGCCAATGAATCATGATTCTTTGCTAATCTTTCTTGCGACTTCATTCTGACTTGGTTTTGTTTGAGAAAATCATTAGTTGATCAAAGTTCACCTGATGTAAGTCCTTTGTTTGGTTGAAAATAGTGACATATCGTCCCCATTCTTGGAAGATTATTCAGAACTTGATGTTTTGAGCGATTGTTCAGGTGCCAACTTGTTTCTTATAAGCTCATTCATCAAAGTGCAAAACCTTCCATAGTATGATTCAATGGATTCTCTTGGTGTAGATGTAAACTTCTCCCATTCAGTTAGCAGCTTGTTCTCCATGTCTTGTTTACCAATTTATGTTCCATAACATAGCCGTCTAACACGTTCCCACATATCGAAGCAGTTTCACACTGTCTACGCGCAGCAAAGATGTCTATTGGTAAACCCGGTTGGACAATATGAATTGCCATGTCATCGCATCGACTTGTTTACGATCCTCTTCGTGTATTCGATTGATTTGAAGATGAGAGGATGGTGGGATGGGAGGTGTTGCATCGGCATTTCCAGGACATGGACTTGTCGAGGCTTGAAGGGTCCATCCTGAATGGATTTGATCATTAATTTTCCATTAGGTTTTGTCTTGATATAACGAAGCATTCGACTTGTCCATTGAAGATAACCACCTTTTGCCAACATAGGAGGGGCGGTTTTCGCACCGGCTACGCATGAATGTCTTGTTGAGTTGCCATTGATGAAGATATGATCTAATAAAGTTGATGTAGGATCGATTCAACGATAAAGGAGTTGTGGTTGATGAAGATTAAGCTTCGGTTGAGGTGTATCGAAAGTCGTACTCGTAACCTTGGTTCTTAGTCGAAAAAATTTTAGCCCAAAATTTGAAATTCACTTTAAAAATCAATTCTAAGGTCGTATGAAAATTTGAGTTATGACAATTTTGACGCTAAATTTGACCCGAAAATTTTGAATTTAGGCCCAAAAATTTGAATTTTTGACCAAAATTTTCACAGATAAACCAAAATTTGAATCTCGCGTAAAAATTGAACGTTTAGTCTCCTCAAAATTTAAATTTTACTCAAGTTTTCCCGCCAAAAAACCTTTTTTTTTTTAACCTTAGGCGTAGAAAGAGCTTAGGCGTAGACCAAAGAAGTTACGAGTAGTATATGGTTACGAGTAGGATATGGTTACGAGTAGGATGTAGTTACGAGTAGGATGGCTTAGGCGTAGGATCTTATGCGTAGGAAGCTTAGGCGTAGGATTCCTTAGGCGTAGGATCTTATGCGTAGAAAGTATCTTACGCGTAACCTTAAGCTTATGCGTAGACAAAAAGTTACTCGTAAACCTTACGCGTAAGTGTGATCTTATGCGTAGAGTTCTACTCGTAAGAGTTTATGCTTATCCGTAAACTTAGGTTAAAACCAAAATCCTTTACAATGTCACAGCGTAAGGGATATCCACAAGTCGAAGTGTTCCACACACTTATCCAAGTGAGGGAAGCACCGAAAACGTTATAGCTCGAAGATTCTTCACCAAAAGTTACAGTAGAAAACTAGGGTTTTGACTATTTGACTTCTACTCGTAAGAAATTTCCAACGATTCAAATGATTTCTTTTGCACAGATAGCCTTAAAAACACTCGAATAACCCAAAAATGTTGACCTTTTTCACCCAAAGTGCCTAGAAAAGTTACGAGTAGAAAACTAGGGTTTTGACTTTTTGACTTCTACTCGTAAGAAATTTCCAATGATTCAAACGATTTCTCTTGCACAGATATCCTTAAAAACACTCGAATAACCCAAAAATGTTGATCTTTTTCACCCAAAGTGCCTAGAAAAGTTACGAGTAGAAATGACCAAAAACCAAATACGAGCTTAAAAATGAAGAAAAACACGTAAAGCTTCGAACTTTTTGCAAAAAACTGAAACTTTAGCACCAAATAAACATTAAACCACAAGAATCTTGAATTTTTTGGTGAAAAAAAATGAAAGCTTTAAGCGTTTCAAATATGTAAAACGTGAGCTTATACGCGTAATCCTTCAAAACAAACACAAACACTCCTAAACCATTGTTAGGCGATTGATACCAATTGTTATACCCCTTTATCACTTATACCTTATCACAAATAGCAACCTTTACCACACAAACACCCACGTATAACAAACAGTTATGCTTATAAGAAACAAAGAAAGATTAAGAATAGAACTTGGTGACTTGATGTATATTCGTGTATATGTTTAGAGAGGTAGAGAGAAGAAAGATGAAAACAATAATATGTTATATTGATTCAAGGGAAAACACACACACACACACTCAAGCACACCCCTCAAATGACATACTTGAGGGGTATTTATAGTCAAGGACTTGATGCCCTAAAAGGCTTTTCATGGGCTTTTCGTGGGTTGGATATGGATTGGGCTTTGGATACTTAAGCTTCAAACGGCTAGCATAATCATAACGCCTAGCCATTTAGCTTAGTCCAATCCACGAGCCCGTTGACTATTCTATCACGATATCTAACACACGTTACAAAGTTCCTAAATGTGAATGACCATCACTTCTAATATAAACTATTAAGGCTAACACTGCAAAAGAGAACACCAACCCTCCTTTTCGCATTGGCATAAACCTATCCAAGAATTCCTGCAATGACGCCGTTACAGACACATATCTTACATGCACATATAGAAAATAAGAAAATCCAAACTCACATTACCTGTGCAAGCAAACTTGAATCTTGCAGTGCCAATTCATGGTTGCAAACCTGTGATGAAGAAAACACAAAAATCAATAAACCGAACATTAGAAGAGATTGTGAGGGAAAAAAAATGATATTAGGGTTTTTGAGAAAAAGTATATTATGAATGAAGTGCAGATTTTTTTACGTATATTTATGGTTTTTGAGTTTTTGTTTAGGGTTACATAAGTTGTAGGGAATCTCCTACATAATTGGTTGCATAGATTTATAATTTTGGACTTGCAACATATATTCCAAAAAGCCATGTTGCCTTAGTGGTAAACACACATGTTATTTAACCAAATAACCAAGGTTCAATCCTTGCAAGACTCCTTTTTTATAAATAATTTTCGAAATTAAATATAAAAAATCCGAAATTTACATGATAGTTAATTAAATTAAAAAAAATTGCTTAGGTGGACAAAAATATTGCTTAGGTGGACAACTTATGATTACAT
Organism: Chrysanthemum makinoi; assembly: GCA_910596185.1. Taxonomy (NCBI): domain Eukaryota; kingdom Viridiplantae; phylum Streptophyta; class Magnoliopsida; order Asterales; family Asteraceae; genus Chrysanthemum; species Chrysanthemum makinoi. The sequence goes on along the minus strand of OU343222.1, from coordinate 139,167,724 downwards.
GGCATTGAGGTGGCAATTGTGGAATAATCTACGTGTCATGCCTCCATATATATATATATAAATATATATATATATATATATATATATATATATATATATATATATAGGGGCCTTTATTTTGAGAACCCTGTTAAGTAGCGAATCATGAGAACCCTATGTACTCCTAGAAATGCATATTGTGCAACATATTAATGCAACATAGCATTTTTGAATTATTAAACTTTTTTATTTAATCCAAAAGGGTATAATAGTAAAAGTCAATTTTATATTATTTCTAATTTTTAATTTCTTTTTTAATTTTTTTCTTTTTTTTTGGCATTTTTTTTTTATTTTTTCTGAACATGCATGTTTTAAAACTGATTTAGTGCATATGTGTTTTTATGAATTAGTTTTATTATTTTAGTTTTTGGAATAGTTTTTTCGACATACATGTTTCTCAAATGAAAAGATGCATTGTTTTTAGATCATGTAAATTTATAACAACCAAGAACATAATGTTAAACACAAAATTCGATATAAATTGAAATACAAATTTATAATAAGAATTTATACATGAATATAATCTATCTTTGCACTTATACATTAACAATAATTAACGTAAACGGACATATGTGCACAAAACATATGTGTTTGAAGTTTCTCATCATATTATTTTGAACATGTGCGCGCATGTCTTTCAAAAACATACATGCACGCCTTCCAAGAACATATATGTACTTCCAGCATGTGTGCACGCCTTCAAAGAACGTCACGCCTAGAAAAAAAATAGCCAATATTAAATACTTTTAAAATAAAACTCAAGATAACATAACACACATGGACAAACTTAAACTAACAAACACAAATAAACAAAGAGACAAATTTTTTTATATATGCAAAACATATATAATCCAAACACAAAACATATATGTTTTATAATCAAACACAAAACATATATGTTTTATACGTAAACATATATGTTTTTATATGTAAACATATATGTTTTAAACGTAAACATCTATGTTTTATACGTAAACATCTATGTCTTATACGTAAACATATATGTATAACTCTTTTGTTGATTTTAGTAATGAGGGTAACTAAAAATGACAAAGTATGTATGATGTCTCAATAAGTGATCAGTCCCTTCTGTTCAGAATGTATGATGTCTCAAAGTTCAGTATCATTGAAAGTTAGTAATGAGGGTAACTAAAAATGACAAAGTATGTACAACCTTAGCTATTAGACAACTTGCAAACAAGGGATTTTCTTTAGGTATACGGGCAACTTGCTCAGTCTACGGATAGCAAGACATACTAAAGTAGATTTTGACAATGGTGAAATTGATGTTGGGATTAATGTATTACTCGTATTTTATATTCATAGAAAACTATAGTGTGTTGGTATTATTCAAATTACTAGATTAGTATAAAGTACATTCCAATGGTACAGCAAAGAGCATGTGAGATTACAATTAAGAATAAACTAAATTCCAAATTAACATTCAACAAGAATCTTAAAAGTAACATTTAGCATAAACATAAACAAACCTTGTTTTTGTGCGGTTCACGACCTGGTTCCCCAACTTGTGAGGCAAAAACACACCAAGACCGGCCTCATTCCTGATCCACGTGGTGGCGCAAATGCTTGAGATTGTTGCAAAGTTGGCCAAGCGACAAAGGCATCGGTCTAGAGGCGCCTTTAGTGTTTCCAACAACATTCCTTGCATTGTTTTGAAGCACAAACTGCTGATATTGCCGCTGTTGTAGCTGAAGTTGTTGCTGTTTTTTCATCATCATCTGTTGCTCTTTTAAAGAAAATAACAATATTATCAGAACTAATTTAGCTTAAAACTCTCATTATTGTCTAACATACAAAATAAAATGTACTGTAGTTAATAAATTAGAAGTGATGACAAAATGATAGTTTTGCCAAACACCAATTATTTATAATCTCCACCAGTTATATAGGGATTGTTTTTAAACATGGCTTATTAAGAGCTCATTTTATCTGGTTTACTATTTGGGGGCGTTTTTTTGGGCTTATATAGCCGGCTTATGACTTATTTAGTTTTGGGCTTATGTTTGACAAGCTCACTTTTTGTGGCTTATTTTGAAACTTTTGGTCAAATAAGTAGAATTATTTAAAATAAGCCACAAAAAGTGAGCTTATCAAACATAAGCCCAAATCAAATAAGCCATAAACAGGCTATATAAGCCAAAACATACCCCTTTATAAGCCCCTTTTTCCTGTTATTTCTCAAATGAGATACGAGAAAAAGTCAGACTTGTAAATAAGTAAGCCAAACAAAATAAGCTAAAACAAACACCCCTAATTTTCATCTTCAAAGGTCTTATTTTGAAACAAAGACCCCTTTATCTAGCTCATTCAATATTTAGTAACAAATAACAATAACAAGCTAATAACTAGTAACATTGTTTGCTTACTTGAGCAAATTGAATTTACTGATTTTGCTGAAACTGATTATTAGGACTCGGTATTTTGTGAGGTAGTTGCCGAACTCTTTCCTTTGCGTTACCATAACCGTAAACAAAACCACCTTGTTCACTCATTTTCAGTTTCGCAACTTCACCAGCGGCCGCATACAAAACATCCAAAGCGGTGACGCCATTATTATAACTTTTTGGCGGCGCCGCCGGTGAAAGACGGTTATTAGGACTTCCCGTGCTTGAACCCTGCTTACATCCACACAACGTTGACTACGGTGAATCCGACATAACCTTCGTTAACTGTCATTTTATAACAAAAACCCCAAATTAGAAATTATAACAAAAACCATAAAACTTTAAAAAAAACAAAAAAAACAAAAACAAAAAAATCTTAAATTCTGCTTTCCACAAACCATCGTCAAGAGTAGACTGAGCAAGTTTCCTAGTCATCTCATTAACAACCACAAATATATATATATATTTCTAATACTCAACTTCTATTTAAAAAATAAAAAATAAAAATTAAATTAAATGAAACCGGTAACTTACACGATTACCACTGACAGTAGCAAAGACATTCTAATAACGAGAATCAATAAAGTTGAAAATGACATCGTATATACAATGTTTGCCTTCTTCATATATCAATTCAATTAAGGTAGAAAACGAATTAGGAGAAGAGGTTTGTGAGGAGAGGCGGCTAGGCCAATAGTTTTTGAGATTAGGGTTTGATGGAGACTGGATCTTGGGAGAAAGAGGGAGTCACATGAATTAGAGGAGCGTGTTATTTGTTTACCCTAATTAGTATGGACGGTTTTTAGAATTATAAATGTTAAATTCCTATAATCACCCTACGAATTTAGATAAATAAAATAAACTAAAATAAATTTACTAAATTCTGATTGGACAATATGGTTCTCACAGCATTCTCGCTGACTTAACAGGTTCTCAAAATAAAAATATATATATATATATATATATATATATATATATATATATATATATATATATATATATATATATATATATATATATATATATATATATATATATATATATATATAGTAGGGATCCAGTGAGAAGTAAATTAAAATAAGAAGTGGTAAGAAGTGACTAAAACCACGCATTTGAGATGCAACGACTTGCATTAGATGCATTTCTATTCATATAGATGCAACATCTTGAGTTTTGAAAGTTAATTTGATGTATAGATGTTGCAAATAGATTTTCATGATTTCGGCACGTGCAGAGGAACAAAAAATAAGAGAAATCATGAAATGCATCTAATATACGTATATGCATCTGATTAAAAGCTATAAAACACACTATGGTGCGTTATAATGCATTTAAGATTATAGGGATGCAGTTAATTTAGGTCGGTGCATCTCGGATTTGCGGTTATAGTTCTTCTTATTCCTTCTTATTTTAAGTAATCTTCTTATTTGATCCTAACTATATATATATATATATATATATATATATATATATATATATATATATATATATATATATATAATTAGCAATTAGCACTTTGTACTTTTGCATCCTTTGCTTTGAAAAAATCGTCCGATTTTATAAAACAAAGTTTTTAGTTTTTACGGTAAGTTTAATTAAAAAAATTCCAAAAGGCGCATATGTTGATTCTCGAGGCACTCTTGCGATTTAATAATATTTTTTGAACATTGTATTTTAATATGCATTTTTAAATTCTATTGATTTAACAATATCGTTTTGGACGACTTTTATATTTAGCCGAACGGTGGTGACTCGGTTCGGTTGAACTTAGATTGGCCGGTAAAACCGCTTTTTAAAACCATATGTACCATGAACTTGTTTATATATAAATTGCATGAAGATTTGTGTGTTTTATTAGTTTGTACAATATTTATAATAACAAGTATTTTTCATATTAGGGGTGTTTTAAAAATAACATTTATTAGGTATTTATTGTTATGGACATTTTTTTTTCTTATATTAATTTACTTTGTATTTTATTATTATTTTTTTAAAAACATGTCTAAAAAATGTGCTTTAAAGTGTTGCAACAAATGCTATTATAGATGTACTTATTAAAATTTGCCATTATTAGCAAGTGTTGAATCTTAATTTATTAAGTCTTCCTTTTTAGCAATGTTCCAAATGCTTTATAATGTAGTATAGATAAAGAATAACAAAGACTAGATATTTACAATCTGATGTGTTTCCCGTGTTGCAAGTTTTAAAAATTTATAAACACAATTTAACCGTCTAATACTATAAACACATATGAGCAAGTATACTCGTTCGCGATAGCAAAGGTGGGTAAGTCGAGATCGTCCCAAGGGATTTTGTGTTTGAAATTGTTTTCTTTAAAAGATTTGTAACTGTTAGGTCACCATATTAGTAACACAAGCATCAAATAGAAGAAATAGAAAGAAGAGATCGGATGAACAATCACAAACACACACGTATAGAGTATATGAAATGTTATGCGTAGAGAATGAGAGTGAATTTAACAACCAACCCTCAAGTGAGGGTTATACAAGAGTATTTATAGGGCAAGGAGCTAGGGCAACACATCTAGACTCCTTCCCTTCTTATGGGCTTGGGCCAAGGCTTATGGGCCTTCTACATAAGCCTTAGCTTAATAACAAACATAAAGGCCATATTAAGCTAACTATTACATATGAATCACTAACACTTGAAATATAGTTTAGGAGTGATTCCAACAATCTCCCCCTAAGTGTTAGTGATGAATGAAAGAGTGATAAACGTTGTAGGTGTTGATCTAATAGTAGCTTTGGCGTCTTCGACATTCTTCTTTCTGGTGAGAAGGAGTGTCTTGATTCGAACAATCTCCCCAGTGTAGAGAAATTGTTTCCTTTGAAGAGTTTGCTTTGGCGTCATCTTTTTCTTTGTTCTTTAGTTCTTTGTTCTTTGTGGTGAAAGTGATAGTGTTGTTGTTGCGCATCAGTGCCTTCGTTTATCCGGTGTCTCCATCTTTCTTCAACATGCTACACGCTTTTTACGTTGGATTACAGATCTTGATGAAGTTCTCTTAGTCTTTAAACTTTGTAGATTCTTTGACGTGAAGAATTATTCGACTTTTGTGTTGCCTTTTGGAGAACTTCAGATTAGTGATGATGTTGGTATGAGCATGTAAAGAATCTGCGATCATCCCGAAGCTCGAGCTTCCATAAGCGGTTAGTAATAAGCGGATTAGGCACTTACAAGTTTGAATTCGAGGGTGTTAACGCATAGGTGAAAAACACATCTCTAATTCTCAAAAGGCGTTCTGAACCGGAGTCCACAAGTGAGATAACATATGTAGAAGTACACCTACGGTTAGGATGAGTCGCTGAGTACACCGAAGCATCACCTCTGGCCCCAGACCGTTTGAGACACACTAAGCGTAATCCACGGGGAGTTCACCGGTGACCTGATGCGAGGGCATTTGAAGTTGAACACGGCAGGAGTTTCCATTCAATCAACGAGGATCACAATTGTGAACCTCTCATAAATGTTCTCGACAGTTGCTAGGATCGTGTAGGACTCGATAACGTACCAATGTTGTTCTTATTGTTGAAAAACAAGTGATGAAATGTCAAGTGTACCTATGAGATCTTTTGATGAATCTCGTGGTTCTAGACTCAATAGTGTGTTTTGGTTTTCTTGAGCGGAGACTAGGGAGAGGGTCTCCTTCTTCAATACCAGCAATCTCTAAGAGAAAGTCGATAGTTTACGTAGGGTTCCATGTGAGAATGAAACAAGCTTCTTTTGGGAGAAACTTGAGTGGCTAAGAAGGTTTAGTGCATGCGTCGGGGTCCACGACTTTTAATCTTCATACGGCGTCATCAAGTGACAACGTAGCATATGAATTGAACGGTTATGCGCCTAAGTTGAATAATATGGAGGGCTATTTCTTTTCACCCTTTTCTTTGCTTTTCTTTTTAATTCTTCAACTCCTTATTTCTCAGGTTCTCATTTTCTCCTTTTATAATCATACCTAAGGACTTAACACTAACTATTGGTAGTGTCCTTGGGTAGATCCCTCTGGCGGATCATAGGACGGTTATTCCTAACCTAATCACCTTATAACTCCATTGCCATAAAACCATTTTCATGAAAATCTCTCGAAGTGTTTGTGAATGAAAAACCATGTTTGAACACTTCAGGAGTTTTAGATTTTCAGAGAATACTCCCCCCCTCATGTGCTTAAGAGTTTTATGAGAAATGCGCACGATGAGAGAAGAGCGCGCTTTTGAATTGATCGACTCATGATAGACAATCCCAGAGAACGGTTACGTTGCATAGTTAAAGTTACATTGTCGGCTTTTAGGTGACAACTAGCTCTAATAACTACCTTGAAGATGTGGACAATCCTCGAAAGGTTGTCAAACCCGTCAAAGTTCATGTCTATCAAGAGCTTCTCGAATGGGTACAATTTACTTGGATAAGTCTTGGAAGACGAATCTTTTCAATGTATAGTATTCGAGATCCGTCAATTCATGGGTTGAAGTCTATTTTCACGAGGATTCAATAGCAAAACACAACATATTTCTTATCACATAATTTTTCTCCCCTCAAAAATGGCATATAAATGTTATTTTTGACGAAATTTTGATATCGAATATGTCCATTTCGAGTTTTGCTGGAAGATTAGCACGAAGAACAATTTGTGAACAAAGTTTTAAAGCAAATACTCCCCCTCAACAAGTGATATTAACGGTTGAGGTTTTGAATCATAGGGAAAGTACTTGTTCTTTTGAGTAAAACCTTTAAAAATGAAAGGTTTGATAAGTTTTACTCAAAGTAAGACTTTAGCTCCTTTATAAGGATTGTGGCGGAAAGCGTACCACGGTCCTTTCAATACAAGAACGGGTTGTACAGCATTATGTGTGCACAAGCCATTGTCATTAAATAATCACACATCAAATTAATAATGATAATGAAACAGTTAAGGGGTACGGTGAAGTCCATCAATCTTTCGGGAATGCGAGGCGAGGCGTTGATAGCTTTGTGAGAGTAATCTGGGGCGACCACCTCTGAAGCTCTCTAGGAGTTACGGCGGTCCGCTCGTACTGCCTTTCATCAATTCGGTGATGATCCTCTTCACATCGTATCTATCACGAGGAATTCCATGCAGCTTTGAGAACCAATTCCTTCATGTATCTCCTTGACCTATAAGCCAAGCGTCACGACACTCTTACGGTGTGTGATCTCCAAACTTATGAAGATCTCTACTGCGCCGTGCTTGATTGCGTTGTAGTTCCTTTAGCGGTAAACTACTCAAGCGGTTTCTTTGACAAGAGTGTATTGTGGAAGATGGTTGATGTCGGGAAGTTCTAGGCGAGTGCAGTGAAGTTGACACGAGTGCGATAGATTCAACGACAAGTTGTAAATCTTCTACCGTTCTGGATCACTATGCTTGATGAAGATGAGCAAGGACTTGATGTATTCGTTGAACCGGTCAAAATGTCTCATTCTTCCGGACTTTGGCAGAATCAGGATCTTCAATATGGTTGAGGCGAAGTTAGAAAGTCAAGCTTCACGGAATTCATCACTTTTCGTCTTGTCTTTTGACCACGATAGTCTTGAGAAAGTGTAATCCCATTTAGGCGAAAGGGTGACATCTTGCCAGCCGATCCACTTTATCCTTTATACACTTCATGTGGAGACTTTGAAC
>OU343222.1:139094394-139159530 GCA_910596185.1 Chrysanthemum makinoi | reverse complement strand
TCCTATCCAATTGTCCCTTCTTTTATAGATTGCTCATATGATCTATCTACAATAATTACACTATTACTTGGCACTTACCTTGTTTAAAAGGTTATGTATCTCATTACCCTTCTTACTGCAGAAATGCCGCCAAAATGAAGATCGAAACGTACCAACCCTGGTGGAGCTTCCAATGCTCCTATTCCAGCGAGGGTTACTCGACAAAGCTGCAACGCTACTATTCCAAGCAGAGTCACACACGATCAGACTGCTGAAGCACTACTCTGCTAGGGCTACTCCAAACCAACCTATCATGAATCAAGCCATGATTGACCAACTAGTCAATGAGCGAGTGAACCCGCTTTAGCTGCAGCAAACCACTCGTCTACTAATGCTGGAACTTCGAGACCACCCACTCACAGCCGCACTTGTACTTATCAAGACTTTCGTAAAACCATGACTGGAGGTTTTAGTGGAACCGAAGGAGCTGTCGGTCTGACTAGATGGATCGAAAAGCTCGAGACTGTGTTCCGAATCTGCAACTGTGAAGAAGAGTCTAAGGTTAAGTATGCATCATTCACTTTCACAGATGCTGCCTTGACCTGGTGGAACAATTTCCTGAAATCTGCTAGTTTCGATGTTGCCTATGCCATGCCATGGGAGAACTTCAAGGAAATGGTACTTCGAAAGTACTGTCCTCGTAATGAGATTAAGAAACTCGAGCATGAGTTTTGGAACCTCAAGGTTCAAGGCACCAATATGGCTGCTTATAATCAGCGATTTCAAGAACTAGCCTTATCGTGTCCTGAAATGGTTCCCACTGAGACCCGATTGTTAGAGAGATATATCGGAGGACTGCCCCAACCTACCAAGGGCAATGTCACCACTTCTAAGGCTGCTGATCTTCATGAAACTATCGAAGTAGCCAACAAACTCATGGACCAAGTGATTGAGGATTCCATGGACAAAGTGGTTGACAATAAGAGGAAATGGGACGACCATTCTCAAGGATACAACAACAATGAATACCGTGGCAACAACAGTAGAAACAACAGCAACAATCAAAGCAAGAGGCAGAATGTTGCTAGAGCTTATGCAGCGGGTATTGGGGAAAGGAAACCGTACTCAGGGACTGCACCATTGTGTAATCGATGCACACTGCATCACAAGGGGCAGTGTACAGTCAAGTGCCGTAACTGTCAGAAAATCGGACACTTAACCAGGAACTGCAGGTCCAAATCATTGGCGACGGTTTAAACAGCTCCAGCTCAAGACCCAAAAGCTAATATAACTTGCTTTGGTTGTGGCGAGAAAGGGCATTATAAGAATGAATGCCGAAAGACCAGGAACCAAGGCCAAGGAGGAAATCAGGGAAACCGAGGAAATCCAGGGAACCATGGGAATGGCAGGATCCAGGGAAATGTTGGACAAACGAGTAATCAGGGTAATGGAGAAGGAGCTCGTGGGAGAGTCTATGCCGTAACCAAAGTGGAAGCTCAGGAAGACCCGAATGTTGTGACGGGTACGTTCCTTATAAATAACCGTTATGCATCCATATTGTTTGATACGGGAGCCGATAGGAGTTTTGTTTCTAATACATTTAGTCCAATACTCGATATTGCCCCAACTGCATTAGGAAATGCATACAACGTGGAACTAGCTAACGGTAACGTAGAAATGGTAGATACCATCATAAGAGGTTGCACCAACAACAACAACAACAACATACCTAATCCCGCCTAAGCGAGGTATGGGGGAGGTAAAATGTAGACAGATCCTACCCCCGCCACAGGGAAAAACCCTGAAGTAGGGAGACTGCTTCCAACGAGACCTCCGGCAAAGTGTAGGTGTGTGAGTGAGAATGGATTGGTTAGCAAAATATCATGCTGCCATCATTTGTGACGAGAAACTAGTCCAATTACCCTATGGAGATGAAGTCCTAACAATAGAAGGGGACAGAAGTGACAGAAGAAGCGTTTCAAGACTGCATGTCATTTCCTATACCAAGGTGATGAGGTGTGTCGAAGAAGGACGTCACATCTTCCTAGCACAAGTCACCGGAAAGGACGAAAAAGAAAATGAAGAAAAACGTTTGGAAGACGTGCCAATAGTAAGGGAATTTCCCTCAAGTCTTTTCGAAGACTTGCCAGGACTTCACCCGACAAAGTTGAATTTCGATCGATTTAGTGCCTGGTGCACGCTGGCAAGAGCACCTATCGATTAGCTCCAATGTAACTCCGTGAGTTATCAAACCAGGTCGGAACTTGCGGAAAAGGGTTCATTAGACCAAGCTCATCACCATGGGGAGCACCAGCCTTATTCGTCAAAAGAAGGCTGACTAACTTTCTAATGTGCATCGACTACCGAAGTTGAATAAACTAACCATTAAGAACCGCTACCCACTACCAGAATCGATGACTTATTCGGACAACTTCAAGGTCAAGCGCTTATTCAAAAATCGACTTAAGGTCCTGATACCATCGCCTAAGAGTCGGAAGAAGACATTCCCAAACCGCCGTAACTCATTATGGACATTACGAAGTTCCAAGTCATGGTTAACTAACGCGACTACCGTGGTTCATGGATCTCATGAACCGAGTGTGTAAACCCTACTTAGATAAATTTGTGATCGTATTCATTGACGATATCCTAATTTATTCCAAGAGTGAAAGAACACGAAGAGCATCTTGAACGATCTTGGAATTATCAGAAGGAAGAGCCGATGCAAAGTTCTCGGTGGAATTCGGATACCGACCACAATTCTGTGGTCATGTGATCGAATATTCATGTAGACCCCGCCTAAGATCGAGTCAATAAAGGATTGGGCTTACACCCACAACTCCTACCAAATACGCCAATTCTTAGGACTCACTGGATACTACGTAAGATTCATTGAAGGTTTTCAAAGATTGCCAAATCTTTAACTGTTAACCTAAAAACACCAAGTTTGACTCGGGAGAAAAAGAAGAAGAAGCTTTTCAACTCCTTAAAGAAAAGTTGTGTAGTGCACCTATCTTGGCCTTACCAGAAGGTTGTGAAGATTTTGTTGTTTATTGCGACGCTTCACACAAGGGGCTAGAGCGTGTTAATGCAAAGAGAAAGTGATAGCATACGCCTCTCTCGCCACTTGAAGACTCATGAGAAAAACTACACAACGCACGACTTGGAGTTAGGATCGCTTGTGTTCGACTCTAATTTGGAGACACTACTTGTATGGCACGAAGTGTGTCGTATACACCGATCACAAAAGCCTACAACATATTTTAGATCGTAAGAATCAACATGAGACAACGCCGATGGTTGGAATTACTCGCTGATTACGACCGCGGAGATTCGCTACCATCCCGTAAAGCTTAATGTAGTTGCCGATGCTCGAGTAGAAAAGAGCGACCAAAACCTCTTAGAGTCGGATCCTTGGTATGACATTAGTTCACCTCTTCCATCCAAGATTCTAGAGGCTCAATTGGAAGCACTCGTGGAAGAGAATCGCCTCAACGAACCTTCCTTTACGGAATGCCAGAAAGTGAAAATGGATTCATAAAAAGGTCGGATGGAATTTTGTGTTTCAAAGAGCGAAGTTGGATACCACTCTACGGAGGAATTCGCGACATTATTATGCACCAATCCCACAAGTCTAAATACTCCATACACCCCGGACCCGACAAGATGTACCTTGATCTGAAGAAAAGACCGGTGGCCAAACATGAAAGCCGACATTGCAACATATGTCACAGGTGTTTAACTTGTTTAAGGTTAAAGCCAACATCGAGACCCTCAGCCTACTAGTACAACCCAAAATCCCCGAGTGGAAATGGGAACGGATAACAATGGACTTTATCACTAAGTTACCTAAAACCTCTAAGTTACGATTAACTATTTGGGTAATAGTTGACCATCTCACCAAGTCAGCACATTTTCTACCAATGAAAGAAAGTGACGGAATGGACAAACTTGCACAACTATACCTGAAGGAAATCATCGACGTCATCGCTGTAATCAATCTCCATCATCTCATTGCAGATGTTCGCTTCACCAATTTCTCGAAATCACTTCAAGATGCTTTAGGGTCTAACCGACATGAGCACTGCCACCATCCTCAAACCGACGACGAGCAGAGAACAATCCAAACACCGAGGATATGCTAAGAGCATGTGATAGACTTTGGAAATGGTGGGATAAGCACTTGCCACTAGTCAATTTTCTTACAATAACAGCCTATCACACAAGCATCAAAGCCGCACTATATGAAGCCGCATGGTCGGAAGTGTAGATCACCTGTGTGTTGGGCAAGTTGGAGAAAGTCAACTTACCGTCCGAGTTAATCCAAGAAACTACCGAGAAGATTGTACAAATCAAAACCGACCGCAAGCGTTCTCGCGGATCACAAAAAGAGCTACACGCGGATAAAAGGAGGAAACCAACCGAAGTTTCAAATGGGAGATAAAGTTATGCTTAAAGTTGCGCCATGGAAGCGTAAACCGCTTCGAAAACGTGGAAAGTTAAATCCTCGCTACATGGACCATTCAAAATTCTCGCGAGAATCTGACCGGTAGCATACCACTTGAATTACCACGTAACTTCAATTGGCACAACGCGGTTCCACGTGGTGCAACTTGAAGAAATGTCTTTCCGACGAAACTCTTGCTATTCCTTTGGAAGAAATCCAAGTTGACGAAAGATTGAATTTTGTCGAGGAACCCATTGAAATTATGGATAGAAAAATCAAACGGCTTAAGCAAAGCTGCATCCCGATCGTCAAAGTCCGTTGGAACTCTCAAAGAGGTCCGAGAGTACATGTGGGAGCCACCACCCAAACGTAAATACCCACATCTTTTCTACTTCAACAAGTAATTCTAACCAAAACCGAGGACGTTTCTCTTCCAAGCGGGAGGATGTGGACACGTAAATTTTCACTAAAATTTAACTGATGATTAGTAATTTATTATTACTAAGCCTAATTCATTAAGCATGCATAAGTTTTCCGGATCATTTGAGTAGATAACTTGCATACAATAAAGATTTCACCACTCTTGCATTCATATCATTTTATGAATATTTCATTTTGGTCTTATGATTTAAATTGTAAGACGAGAGGTTATCTCGTTTTCCCCAACGGCTAATTACACGTCATCCACACTATGATAAGGGCTTGATAAAACAAACGACATGTCCGGACATGGAATATTACAAAGATAAAAATATTTCGCACATCTAACAATAAGATACTACGTTATAAAAGTTATCGAACAATGATACCTTGGTCACAATTTAATATCGCGGGACACAAAATATTTAACACACTATCACTTAAACAATAAGTTTTATAAAACTCAAGTACAATTAATACCTAAGTGTAATGTATATGCATACATTTTCACAAGTTGTACTATAAGTAAAATACATATAGACACACATTTATACTTCCATTTTAAAAGTAAACCTTTGTAAAATATTGAGATAATACACCTTTGTCTTTCACTTCCCACTCACGACAAAAATAACACAAAACCAGGGAAAGAGAGAAGATATCAAATCTCTTCTTCAACCTCTAGACCAAGACCTTGTAGGTCGAATCTCCCAAAATGGTAAACCAACATACCTCTTTCTATTATTCCTCATCTATCCTTACCAAAACCATGAAAGGTTTACTTCTCAAATCTCCTAGATGCCGCTACCCTCAGACGTAATCCAAGAATCAAGGCAAAGATCACTCAAGAGAATCATATCCTCACTCGTGTCTACCTTGAGCTAAAGTCCAAAGCATTCTAAGGGTTGGAAGTTAGCCACCAAGCTTCAAACCAAGACCCAAAGAGAGAAAGGTAGCTAAACATCTTCCCAAAATACTTCTATATCTCTAGTAGAGATGCAAAAACCCCAAACTCAGTTTCAATTTCAATTTTACCTAAAAACTAGGGTTTGCGAAAGTTAGGGTTTCTAAAAATTGATTTGGGGTTTTGCAATGGAGGTATTTTTGGTGCTAATTCAAGACTTATTTGGTCCGAATCCAAGAAACAACCCTTCGTTCATCACCCACCATTTTCGAATTGAGGTTATAATCTTTCTTGATGTAATGTTTTTTTTTTTTTTTTTATGATATGATGTTGGAAATTTTTCTTATCAATAAGAAATTGTTATATGATTTGGTCATATCGATTGTATTTGTTGTTGGATGCCATGTCAAGTCGGAGTTTGGTTATTTGGGATTTAAATTTTGGCATTTGTTTTGTTAATCTTGATACCTGTCGAGTTGTATAAACCAAGAAAAATAGGAGAAGTCAAGTTTTGTAAAAGTATTGCTAATAACAAGTTGTACAAGTTCGAAACCAAGGTTACTGATAATGTCTTCGAAAAGTACTCGAAGTAGTGAATGGTTCTTGGCAACTTGTAAAATTTTGGTAATTAATTTGGAAGTTGGAATTTTGTTCGGTCACTTGTTCTTGTCGAAATAAAGGTCGTGAAGAAATAAACATAACCAAAACTTTGTTCTTGCTTAAGACCATTATTCAAACGTTAGTCCATTGGTGTGTCGTTAGGATTTGACGGAAAAACTTTATTTTAGTAATCCCCTTAGTCGAACATCCGTGTCATTCAAAGAGTGTTAAAACCATGTTATAAACTTAGTTGCAACTTGAGAAAAATTAAGTTTTGTTATGTCAACATTTGATATCTTGATATGGTTCCTATATGTTCATAATTTACTTGTTATGCTCTGTGCTTAGGATAAGAACCAAGTCGAGAGTATCCATTGCCAAATGAATGTGACTAACCCATTGTATGATTGTAGTGGTATGTTAGGATGTCGGATAAAAACCGGGTTGAGTAGTACTCGACTAGCATATGGTTCACCACATCCTCGACTTGAGCTTAACTTCGAAATAATAACATCTTGTTCGGTATTCGCCACCACCTCAAATACATCCTTGGCTATATTATCTTGTATCATACGCTTGGCATTGTTCCACAATTTTTTTTTCATAGAACATTTACTTTCAACATGGTAGCAAACCATGTTTCACTAAAGTTTTGGGGCCACCAAATGCTATCATGATGTCACAACTTAGACTTTTGGTTGGATTTGGGGTTCAAGCCCAACCCATGTATCCAAGGTCGGGCCGCGCCCACCGTGGTCTTGGAGTGTTCGAAATTGGTGTTGCAAACTAATCAACCAAATAAAACCCGAAGTACTTGATTTATAGACAACTATAAGAAGTTAAATCCATTTACCACATATCCGAAATTCCCTACCTAAAAATATACACATACGAGTTGATAAGTAATTATGTGAAAAGTTTATTTGCATGAGACAACAATTACTTTAAAACATATTTCATTTAATATTGTCTACGTAAATGTTTAACGCCAATATGTAAACAAATGCGAGTCAAGTAAAATTCTCGTCTAGAACTATATATTATGAACAAATTTTGTTAAATAAATAAAGGTCACTATATTATTTTATGATCCACTAAAATTGGAAGACTTCCATTTTTAACTCAAGTATTTTCTAAATACATTTAGAAAATAAAATAACTATAATTTTGACAATACCATTTGTGTCAACTTGAACAAGTATATATACATTTATATACTTACTAATGGAACCTTGTAATCATTTATCAAATCAAACTTTGGATTTCAAAATCATATTAATGTCAACATGAAAAGTATATATATTTCGTATACTTACTAGTAAAAATCATTTTAACAGTATTTTTACAACCTTACGTTAGTATTAATACAATTATAAAAACCATTGAACTACTTTAAGTAAGTGATGCTAAAAACAATGAACTAAAACATTGCCCTCCTTATCTAGGTCGCATGTCGGTGCCGCTTCACAACAATCACTAATCCCACATTTTGGATTGCACAATTTCTAAGGTGAGTTTTCATAGCCCCGCTTACTTGATAAACTGCTTTTATACATTTGGGGTGAGAAATATGCAAAACCTTTTTATGGACCAAACTATTACATGATTAATATTACGTGGTTTAGCCTAAGCCCCTATGTCCCTAGTGAATGCCCTTTTTCATGAACCGTCAATTCCCCATTGGGAAACGCGAATGTTATAAATAGATCTATTGAGGGTGACTCCTCCGCCGGGTTGTCCATGCTTAGGCCAAAGCTTAACGTATACCATGTCGGAACCAAGTGTTGAGGGACAAAAACACTTGCTATGGGCCCCTATATGGTATGACATCTTTTAGCATACGTAAACCTGCCATAGTATCGGTTCTGCATGAACTTAGAGCTAACGTAATAGACTTTCATCCATATATCATTATATTCGTTGTAATAATTATATGACTTTGCTTATGGTCCAAACCTACTATTTTAACTTAAACCTATGAACTCGCCGAACTTTTAGTGACCTTTTAGCATATTTTCTCGTGTGTTTGAGTATGTTCATGAAGGCAAGACAAGAAGCGGGTTAATGGTCGTAGTAGTATTAAAGAAGTGTTTTACACAAAAATGATGTTTTTACATTGGGACCACTAAAACTAATGGGATGTGCCCATTTATTTAAACTATGTTGTAAGACAATGTTTTAAATCTATTTTATGAAATCAAACGGAGTATGTATTCCGTTCTTTATTACTTGTGTTATGATTCACCGATCCCGTAACGCTCCCAATAACACGTATGCTTCCGCTAAACCAGATTTGGGGGTGTTACAGAGGGCTTCTTAGGGGAGGTGACCGCCTTTCTTCCTCCTCCCATGCAGCAATATCAGAGGCATAATTAGAAGTAGCAAGTTCCACAAGTTTATCATGTATCGCTATCTTTGCACGCGTTGGCTCATCAAGAAGATCCAAAATTAGGTTATGATAATAGAAACATGATAAGTTATCAGGTTCATGTGCAATGTACAAGCCGAGTAACCCATATTCATCGGCAAGTTCATACATCCTTTTAATATCATTATCGCATTCAACAATTGTCAAACCAGTTGAAAGAGCAAATAGTGGCCTACAAAAATACAAAGCCCGTATCTCACACTCAAACTTGTGGGCCAAAAAGTTAAACATTTGATTAAATTTCATCCTTGTGGACTTACTCAAAGTATGCACAAGGGTTCTAGCACACGCATAACTTAATTTGGGCAACGAATGAACTCACCATTGTAGTGAATCTCAACTACTGAGGATACTGCACTACATAGCGTGTAGTACTCCTGTAATAAAGGTAAATAAATGTATACAAAAGAGATTAGCAAGTATGGACAAAAACCTAGTAAGGGCAAGTGACAATCACTTAAAGGTAATGGCGCATACCTTGGCTTGAACTCAATTAAGGCAACTAGAGGCTTAGCGATTTTTGATGAAAGAGAGGGTTGGGAGATTGGCATTATAACTTGTGTACAAATGTGATCTAGATGAAGATTTGATATATATTAGGAAAGGTTGTATTATTATTTTACTATTAATAATGTACTTATTAATAGTATGAAAACTATGATCTGTTTATTTTAATATGGAAATAGTAATAGGGAAAATTTTTGGTTAATTTGTTATAAGTTTTTATGTGTAGTGTGTTTGTGTAATGATATGGGAATAAATGAATTGACAAACCTATCTGTGGCCCTTTTTTAATTTTTCTTGGAATCGACGGCCAAATGTCATGATTAAATGGACGTCCAAATGAAGAATAAATGAACTAGAGTTATGGAGTTTTAAAAAGAAAGATTATATGTATTGTTCAACAAATTTAGATGTAAAATGTGTACATACTTTTACGTCGTGTCTCCCATTGTTTTTTGAATGAATGTTACACGTACCCAAGGTTGCTGGCATGCAGGTGCTTGTATCATTATTGGTTTATGTATGCATGTTATAAGCGTCTTTAATGTAGTAAATAGTTGTTATGAATCTATTGTCTAGTCATTAATGGCTTATGTGTGAATGAATATATCAATAGATGGTGCATGATAAAACAATGAAAGTGTTGTTGGAGATAAGTTTAAAACTGTTAGTACAAACGATAAAATCTATGTTTATAAAAAAACCGAATCATCTTCTCGCGATATGCTAGCGCGACATCAATAGGATCATCAACTTGAAACGATAGACCATGTGCCAATCGATATAAAAATATACAAACCCACACACCACAATCACCAAAATCCCCTTGCTTAGGAACGTTTTCGACTAACCTAAATGAAATCTTATAGTCATTCGGATGTATTCCAGTCTTATCAAAAACGCTTGCTTGCTCTAGAACAACCGGTAGTTTGACACGTCAATAACTAAACCGTTAAAATAAATAGACGGTTGATCTTGTTAGAGGCTTGTCGAAAAATGTTAGTATTATATAATCGAAATAACCTCGTTTGTCACCAAATTATTCATGAAATAAAGTTGTTTGTTCAAGCCGGATTAAATATGATATGTAGTGTCATGTTGTAAATTATAGATGTGTTCTTATTATATGTTTTTTATTCGTGATTCATAAACAACGTTCGAACATTTGACATGTGCTTCATATATTTTATTCATAATAGATTTCATTTCAATACATTAAAGGATAACAAAATACATCAACGGGCAAACCACATTCATGAAGATACCAAACCACAAAATATGACAATGACAGAACGTGAGAGAGAGCACATAACAAGGTAGGAGTAGAGGATTAATAATTTTCTTGCAGCCTTTGCTGTAAAAGAGATTTTTGAGAACTTGGAGCTGAGTCTCACCTATTAGCCTCATCAAGCATCCTGTTTTCTCAAGCTCCTCATCCGAATTTCACGCGATTTCCAAAAGCAAAGATCGGCAAGCCTCGACCCAACCACGCTCCAACCGTTGATCTGCCGCCCTACAAAGGTAACCAGTTGAGAGTTAGGTCAATCACCTTTGCATGCATGTCACTTAAGAACTTGAAGTCACGTTCATTGTCACGCACAAAACGGGTTGTTAACCATGTCTTTAAGTAAGTTATCCATTTCTTTTGTAGTAAATTATCTTTGTGGGTAGTGTGTGTCCCCGACAAAAGTTGTATGAAAATGGAATATATGCTATCCGTGTATATAACCCAAATGGGGTGGGAGGGAGGGGGTGGGGTGACATGGAGTTTATTTTGAATTGAAGTCTATCTGAATTAATGTGGATAGTCAAGTGGTGAATAGTTGAGTTCATGTCAAGTAATTACAGTTGCACATTAGGCCAAGTTTAATTAATGAAGCTTCTGTAGTACTCAACCGATTCCTGGCCACAAGTTAACCATTTTGGGCAACTAGTTTCAATTTGGGGGCAACTAAACCAGTTAGCCTTTTGTTTAATTCCAAATGCAACAAAATTTTACCCCCTTGGATTAGGAAAAGTATTACTTGATTATGTTGTGTAAATACATGCCATTAAACAGGTTTATGTTGATTAGTTTTTGGTTACATCAACTAACACACATATGCTATTATTAGGTGTACATATAATTTATATTTTATGTAATCATACACTACCATAATATAACTCAGACTTTTATATCATAAAGTCTGAGTAAGTGTGCACTTGGCTGTGCTATCTTCAATATTGAATGGATATTTTGTAAAAAACCCAAATCGGGGAAGCACATAAGTTGGACAAACGTTATTAATGAGGAAAAGACGTAATGAAATGATGGTGCTAGCTAGTGGCATGTACTTGAAGGGAACCAGTCCATTAATTTTCAAGTTTAAATATTGCACAAAAAAGGCACAATGAAACTTGTGTCCAACAAGTTAATATTTTTAGGCAAGCACATACATACGATGGGCAACTAAATCATATGTGGCCCAACTAAATCATGCACCTTATGCGCAGTTCTAAATTAAAAGTAATCAAGCTTGGTAGCTAAGTATGTATTTCCTATATCGTATTATATGTGCGGGACACAATGTAAATTAAAATCAGGAAAATAAATTGTTAAAATACGAAGCAAGCATTTATGTAGTTTATTTTTGGTTGGTTCTAGTTAATCTACACATATTTTAGATAATCTGTTTTTGGTTGTGGTATTCCTTTGATGTTACTACTATAGACAAGTAAGTATAACAAATGTTTATGAGAAACTATGTTGTTGGTTGTGGTAAATAAAAGGGAGGTGATACTCACACCACATTTTTTGATTTATGCACCACTATTTATGCATTACAGTATTGTACTGTACAATACTGTAATGCATAAATAGTGGTGCATGAATCAAAAAGTGTGGTGTGAGTATCAATTCCCTAAATAAAAAGTGGGGTTTAAAATAAGAAGGACGGTTTATTAATGGTGAATAGATGTAAGGAAATGATGGTGGTACATAGTGGCATGTACTTGAAGGGAACTAGTGTGCACAAATGATGCAGGTTTTACTGACCAAGTCTTAATATTTATAGTGTCTCGCAATACCTATGGTCTACCCTAGTGCACTAACGGGCAGTGTACCCGGTCGTGTGTAGTGTAGTAAATGGTAAAGCCGAGGTCGTACCAAGAGCTATGTGTGTTGGATTATTACTAAGTCTAGTGTCACAGAATAATAGTTGTTTCGATAGGGATTTACTTAATTAAACTACTAATGCAGAATAAAGTAAATAAAAGCAGATAAATGGTAAAGGGAAATCAATAGATGGAAGTGGTGCTAACCTACTTAATCATCCTAGCTAGTTATGTCTACGTCTACTTACTTCCAATTACTTCAGGGGGTCAAATTCGAGAGAGGGACAACATTTGGTCAATTCGCCTAACCTATCGACAAAGATGCCACCACAGAGAGAAATCAGACCTTGTCATAAGTCCTGTTGTTCATGGTCCCCTAAGCCAAGTCATTAAGTACCGCTACATGCTATATTCATAATAGTGAGTGCCCTGCTAGGACCTTAGACACGCACCCCCTAATTCTTAAGTTCATCCAAACGATAGGTGATCAGTTGGTCAAATCGCACAAGTAGAAAGGGTCGTCAGTTGGTCATATCTTACCCTTCCCGTCTCAGTTCGCTCACCTAGGGTAAGTTGGTCATATCTCCTAGGCAATTGGCCTCTACCGCCATTCAAAACTACCGAACCAAGGGTGGCTACCAATGAACTATGCATGCATACACTTAGAAATAATTGTACGAAAGTAAAGGTAAACGCAGACACAACAATTAAGGAATCATAACTAGGCTAGCACCAAAAGGTGCTTAGCCTCTCATATTAATCATGCAAATCAATTCAATATTCAAATGTACGAAATACATGAATTGAAAGTAAAAGAAATATAAAACGCTAATGCTTATCGTAATGGAGTGACTTCTCCCTTGGGAACAGCTCCGTATGCTCCCTAGACACGCCTTTGAGCTTTTTCCCATGTTCTCGAGTGTTATGTGTGGAATGGGATGATTAGAAATGCCGGAATTCGTAGGGTATTTATAAGCCGACCGGGTTACGGCGTAATCAATATAGGAGTTACGCGTAACTTCCTATTTCTTTGTAAAACACACTAGATCTGGCAGTTACGGCGTAACCTAATGAGTGGTTACTGCCGTAGTCTTCAATAAACTCGATGCACGCCGTAGTTATGCGCCAGCTATTCTGGTAGAAGTATCGATCAATGGAACCTCTTTTGACCTCATGTAGTTACGTCGTAACCTCTCGGAAGGAGTTACGCCGTAACCTAAGTCGATAAGTTGGCATACTTGAGTCACGCAATAGTTACGGCAATGTGAGAGATGAAGTTACTGTAACTTCTTCAAAATAGCATAATGTGATAAATCTTTAGATATGTTTCCATTTTCGCGTCTCTTTAGCTCCAATGCTCGTAATTTAACTGAAAGTGGAAAACAATGGAAAACAAGCGTAAATCCATATAAATGATATAAATAACGAGCATTATCGGGGAAATTGACACTTAATATTCAGGAGTATTTGATGTTATCAAATATCCCCCCACTTGAACTCTACTTCCCTCAAGTAGACCTTATTAGATAGATTCCTAAAAGGATATCTCCCATAACCTGGAAAATATGAGTTTAAAAATCCCTTATGCTAGAATAAAACAAAGCCAACACCTCACGAAAGGGGAACAAACACTCAAATCTCTCAACTATTCTAAGTGTCAATTTTGGGGTGATCACTCAATCGCATACCAAAGCATGTATTCTGTCATAAGCTTGGCGGTTACACAAATCTCCACCACTAGAGTTAAGGGCTAAACAATTCTCGAAGGCAATATGGGTAGACACGACAAAGGTTAAGGGTGACTCGTCATTACTAACATGTCACGGCGAAGTGGACAAAATCAATGATACATGACCAAATCTATGGCCAAGACACCAAAGATTGCTCGCTGCATCACCTTGACACGCTTCATGACTAAAAGGGTAGGATAAGACATGGGATATATAATTGGTGTAAAATAGAAAACAAGCAGGTAGTCTAAATCTATAACCAAGTCATCACCACTTACCGTCCGCCAAAGTTCAAGCTTAGAAGTCAAGAAACCGGATCATGAAATGCAAGGTAGATGTGTCATTAGAGGACGTCGTGATGGGCACACTACCTTTTTCTCCAACTGTTGGCATAACTACCAACTCCAATCTTCAAATGTGACCGAGGTGGCCTCCTCGATACTAAATCAATAAAGCTCATACTACAATGCTTATAACATCGCACTTTAGAATAGCATAATCATAACAACCTTTTTTTTTTTTTTTTTTTTTTAACAATCAATACTAACATAATATCCCCCCACTTGAGATGAACAATGGGAATTCGGAGGGTCTTCAATGATCTTCAGAAATGTTGTCGATGAAAGCGAGATTTCTGAACCTTTCCACTCGAACCTTGAACTTAGGCAAATGATGACTTCCTAATTACAAATAAAGACTACAGGGTAGGCTAAGGTGTATAGGTGTATCGAAACAATATATTGGGTGAACAAAATAAAAGGAATGGCTCAGAAGGGTGTATCTAGGGGTATCTTGCACTAAAGATGAGTGCAACAAAAGGGTTTCACATGGGGGTCGAAAAGTCGAGGTGACTAATCGAAATGGTAGGCTGTTTGGGTGATAATCCTATAATATTGCCTTCTAAAATTGAAAAGTCCAAATACATCGAGCTAACTCAACATACCTCGTTTATGGTCTCGAAATGATGCAAAGGCCAAGTTCTAAAGTTTACAAGCTACCGGCACACTCATAATTTGGTGGATTTGGGGTAAAATATTGGAAACGGATAAGGCTAATCTCACCATATAATATCAAGGGTTGCATGTGCTCGGCTAAGGTCTAATCTAGTTAGGTAAGGAAAAACATGTCAAAATTTTAAAAATGGCATAATTTTTCAAAATAAACTTGAAAAGTGAGGGCGAAACAAAGTTCAAGAGATAATTCTACTTCCGTCCCCCCACTTGAATTGTACAAAGTCCCTTTTGTACTAGGCATTTAAATAAAGGTGAAGAGAAAGGTAGAATTAGAGCGAGAACTTCCCTGAAATTTTCTCCATAAAGAAGAAGGCCCACGAACAAGAGACGTGCCTTCGTATAAGCATTATGAAAAAATTTCAAACCCTGAAATCACAATACCGACAAGCATAATTCTAAAAAGATAAAATGAAAAATGAAAAACAAACCTAACTCACTTTCGTAGGAATCACAGTTGCATTTAGCGAATGCAACAAGCCTTTTAAACCACTTGGTGTCCCAAGTGGACGAGTGAAGTCTCGTGAGGGTTTACAGGGAACACACCCACAAAGTTAATTTAAAAACTAATACAAGGTTACTGTGTTTTAAAATGAAAGAATTAAAAGAGGAAAGTTACGTCGTAACTCTTTTGAGGGAGTTACCGAATTGCAAAACCAGGAGTGAGCTGCAAGCGAGTAGTTACGGCGTAACCACCGAGATGGTATTACGCCGTAATTGGTAATGCGTCAAGAATTTTGCTGCTAAAATGTTTGTTACGGCGTAATCACCAAGATGAGTTACGCCAGTAACTCGTTCAGTCGACAAGAATCGCAGCAAATTAATTAGTTCCTCCTTTCCCGCAAAATGGTTAGAAAACACAAAACCCAACTGAAAAGGAAATAACACAAAAAATGGGATAATTCGGGTTGTCTCCCGAAAGAGCACTTTTCTTTATTTACGAGTTTTAAGTTAGACTCGAGTGCGGGGCTTCTATGGAGGCCTTTGGATCTGCCCCACTTCTTCAATATCTTTCATCAAGTTATGCCTCATCCATGCGACATTCAAGTAGTTCGGGTATTCATTGGTTTCGATTTTCCGTAATTTACAAAATTTTCTTCCCGGTCCCAGTGTGGTAGCGAGTGAATTCATATTTTTCGACAATAATGGAGGTGGTCTTTTGTAGGGAATCCCCAGGAGTTTGCACCTCCTTTGTTCGTAAGCTTCGTCGTCGGGATTAGTAAACTCTTCATTACCTTGCAACTCAAGGTAATCTAGGATCCCTTCAATATCATCATCATCGTTGTACCCTTGAACCATTCTTCATCGAAAGCGATTTTCCACTAAGCGCTTGCATTCTTTTTTTATCACTAACCAACTCTTTGTCATTTTCAATTGTTATTTCACTCGTGTTGTTGAGACTTTCGTTGTTTGAATTTTCTCGATCCATGTACTCCTTCCAAATCTTCTCTTTGGTTAATGTGTCCACATGTCCATACTTAATCTTTACCCAACTATCGAATCTTAGGTTGTCCAGCCAAGGCAAACTCGTTCTCTCCTCATCATTGGTTGAGGACCAAAAGAATTCATCTTTTCCTATTCTCCCGAGCTGCTTCCCCCGATTTACATATATCGTCATATGGGTTGCATGACCTTGAAAAAATTTCCCTGTGAGATTTTACTCTTTTCGCACGATGACTGCGTAATTCCATGTTGTCAGTTTCACTTGAATGCTCATCCATGCAGTATATGTCTTTATTAGCCTCTTCTTTTTTTCAATGTGCTCCTCGTAATCAATTTTAGCTTCTTAAGGAGATTCGGGTTAATCTTGGCATCCCGAATTGTATTATGCGTACCGATCAGCAAATGCCAAGTCACCGAACATTATACAATGTCTTTCACGCTCATGAGGGCATGTCCACTCTTCCTCTCTTTCACTATCCCCGCCACTGCAATACTCACGGAAGGGGTTGCATGTGGGCCATGCTCGTGTGGACTCCTCCTCAATTATGATGACAGGAGTACACTAGTGAGTGATGAGTGGCTCTTCTTCATCTTCAAGGGAGAGTCTCTCGAGTCTTTCATAATCAGTATATGCCGGCCACATAAATTTGTTATGGTTGATCCTATCCTTATTGCTTTCGCCATCACAAACCTCATTTCTCGAGTCACAAGAAGCCCAAAGATCGTACCAATCTCCCTTAGCAACTGGTATCATTTTTCACCAGTGATATTTCTTCTTAGATTTGGGCAGAGGGCACAAGTTGATGTCATGGGACCAGTCCTATCCTGATTCTTCCGATTCTTCTACTTCAGGAATTTTTACGCCCACGTATCCCGCGCTTACGCCGAATCGAAGTTTCTTGTTACGGCGTAATTCGCTAGAGTCGTATCCTCGTTCTTCATAACCCGTTATCATTCGCTGTCAAAGACATAGTTACGTCGTAACTCATTAGGCGGGTTACGGTGTAACTCAGATCTATCGATGAAATCATCCCTTGATTCCGTTTCAATGGCCTGAACTTTCGAGTTATCATCAGCAAAAATCACTTTACATTCCATAGCTGGTTTAGATCCTTCAGGTTTATCGTTATTCCTCCTTACTTTTTCGCTGAGCTTCTCCACCATGGATTATAGGTTTTTCAGAGTTGTGTCGTGCTTGGAAAGGTTCCTGTCAAGATTTTCCCTGGAATTCTTTCAGCCACTCATCTTGCTCCTTTTGTCTTTGGGCTGAACTTTCCAGGAACTTATTAATTGTTTCTTCAAGACTGGGCTTTCTTTCTCCATAAGGCATACGGTTGTAATTTCCACTATAACCATTACTATTTCGATTATCTCCGTAAAATGGTCGATTTTCTCCATACTTAGCTTCTTCAATATTCTCTTCGTCCACATGAGGACAATTCTTCGCAAGATGTCCTCCTCCACAGCTTTCACAACCCACTTGGATGGCATGAACATTTTCTCTCGACCTTCAAAGATATCTCGACCGAGATTTTCAATTTACTAGCGACACGCAATTCGTCAAAACTTCCGCCTTGGTTTCTTTTACTTCCTCCGTCGTACCATTTTTGAGAGTGATCCGCCATTTTTTGAATGGCTTCAATAGCAAGAGTAGGAGTCATGTTCGAGATAGGTCCTTGATAGTCCAACATTTGCCTTGTAGTAACGTTTATTCCTTTGTAGAAAATATTGACCTCTGGCTGGTTGTTCAGATCATTGGTAGAACACTTGTAAAGAAGATCGTTGTATCTATCCCAAGCTTGATACAACGTTTCGGCGCTCTTCTTGTTTGAAATTACGGATCTCCAAAAGCTGGTTAGAAATCTTCGACGGCGGACAATATCTTTGAATAAAGTGTTTCTTTAGTAGCGCCCAAGTATTAATTGCCCCGGCGGGCAATCTTTCGATCCATCTTCCGGCGCTCCAGAAGAGTCATTGGGAATACCCTTAGCATAACAAAGATCATGAGACACGCCCGGAATGTTGAAAAGGCTTGCAATGTATAGGACATTTTCAACGTGCTCATATGCATCTTCGTCCCTGTTTCTCGAAAAAGGGTTAGCGCGAAGCTCCCTCATAAATTGGTATTTGATTTCGAAACGGACATCCGCTCCAATTGCCGGTCTTACGAGACCCGACCCTTGTTCCGCTCTTGTCAACGCCAAGTATTCCTCAAGAGTGAGGTCATCGATGTTAACAACTTCCATGGTACCTGAAAACTTGAAATATGATCGTGAGAAAAGTTTTAAAACAAAATGAAATACTTAATATCAATCCTAATATAACTCCCCGGCAACGGCGCCAAAACTTGATGCAGTTTTTGACCAGAATTGTCTTAATATTTATAGTGTCTCGCTATACCTATGGTCTACCCTAGTGCACTAACGGGCATTGTACCCGGTCGTGTGTAGTGTAGTAAATGGTAAAGCCGAGGTCGTCCCAAGAGCTATGTGTGTTGGATTATTACTAAGTCTAGTGTCACAGAATAATAGTTGTTTCAATAGGGATTTAATTAATTAAACTACTAATGCAGAATAAAGTAAATAAAAGCAGATAAATGGTAAAGGGAAATCAATAGAGAGAAGTGGTGCTAACCTAGTTAATCATCCTAGCTAGTTATGTCTATGTCTACTTACTTCCAATTACTTCAGGTGGGGTCAAATTCTAGAGGACAGCATTTGGTCAATTCGCCCTAACCTATCAGCAAAGATGCCACCACAAGAGAAATCAGGCGCACCATCATAAGTCCCTTGTTCCCGGTCCCCTAAGCCAAGTCATTAAGTACCGCTACATGCTAGATTCATAATAGTGAGTGCCGGCAGTTAGGAACTTAGACACTACACCCCCCAATTCTTAAGTTCATCCAAACGATAGGTGATCAGTTGGTCAAATCGCACAAGTAGAAAGGGTCGTTAGTTGGTCATATCTTACCCTTCCCGTCTCAGTCCGCTCACCTAGGGTCAGTTGGTCATATCTCCTATGCAATTGGCCTCTACCGCCATTCAAAACTACCGAACCAAGGGTGGCTACCAATGAAATATCCATGCATACACTTAGAAATAATTGTACAGAAGTAAAGGTAAACGCAAACACAACAATTAAGGAATCATAACTAGGCTAGCACCAAAAGGTGCTTAGCCGCTCATATTAATCATGCAAATCAATTCAATATTCAAAGGTACGAAATACATGAATTGAAAGTAAAAGAAATATAAAACGCTGATGCTTATCGTAATGGAGTGACTTCTCCTTTGGAAACAGCTCCGTATGCTCCCCTAGACATGCCTTGAGCTTTTTCCCACGCTCGTGAGAGTGTTGTGTGTGGAATGGGATGATTAGAAATGCTGGAATTCGTGGGGTATTTATAGGCCGATCCGGGTTACGGTAACCAATATAGGAATTACGCCGTAACCTTCTATTTCTTCGTAAAATGCACTAGATCTGCTGGTTACGGCGTAACCTAATGAGTGGTTACGCCGTAGTCTTCAATAAACTCGGTTACATCGTAAATGATGCAACAGTTACGGCGTAAGTATCAGCGGCGTGAAACCTCTTTTGACCTAATGTAGTTACGTCGTAACCTCTGGAAGGAGTTACGCTGTAACTTTCTGATAAGTTGGCATACTGAGTCACGCAATAGTTACGGCGTAATGTGAGAGATGAGTTACGCCGTAACTTCTTCAAAATAGCATACTGTGATAAATCTTTAGATATGTTTCCATTTCCGCGTCTCTTTAGCTCCAATGCTCGTAATTTACCTGAAAGTGGAAAACAATGGAAAACAAGCGTAAATCCATATAAATTATATAAATAACGAGCATTATCGGGGGAAATTGACACTTAATATTCAGGACTATTTGATGTTATCAACAAAACTCAAAGTTAAACTGCTACAACACAACACCCAAGAAACTTTGGCCAACAATAAATTTGTAATGGGGCAACTAGACAGAAATAATGGGCAACTACTCACAAGCATGGTGTATTGGTGTCTGGTCACAAAGTATAACAAATTATAAGTTTATTTATGTATGTGTAGTCCGTAATTGTATTATATATGTTGGTTATAAGAAGCATGGTGTCTGGTCATAAAGTATAACAAACACGTAATAATATGACTGGGTTATAATAAGAAGATACCTGTAAGCACTCCCTAACACGGACATACCATCCACGTGACTCATAGTCACATGTGCGCCGCTATCATAGAATGTTACCACTCCTGTAGGTATGTTAAATTGGGCAAGACACTAGTGTTTAATAGTCTCGTTAAGAGGAATAAAAACCTAAAAGAAATTTGGCTGTGTATTAGGATATAGTTAGTCAACGTATAAAATTAATAAAAGTGATGTTTTATTAATATGGTCAAAGGTAATTACAAGAATACAATTGTCGTGTTTGTATGTGCTGTTGACGCGGCTTACGGTTGGTAAGCAATATGTTACTTACGAATGGACGTTTTAGATAATGGAGAACGTTTTCATGCACGGTGTTGGGTTTTATAGAAACTACTGCTTTTGGGAAACTCATCTGCTTATGTAGTTCCTGATATGTTGCTCCAACTGTTAACTATTGCTTGTGTTACCATAATTGTTGCTAGGGTAATCAATATACTGCTAGGATCGAACGATTACAACTGGAGGGGCTCAGTTTTTGGAAAGCAGCCATATCTCATGGCAGTGTAAGACGCAAACAATTGTGGCCAATTCCACCATTGAAGGTGAGTATGAAGCTGATGTACGTTCTAGAACTACGTTGAAGGCTCGACTAGTCATTCAAGGCTTTAAATCAACTACTTTTGGATTGTAAATTTCATGCATACTTAGTCTCAAGATGTTTTTTTCAAAAGTTTGTAACAAAGGTAGTACTGATATTGGAAATCTTAGTCCGGCTAGTATGTATGATTCCACTGCTTGTTCTTTTTGTTAAGTCCTGCTAGTGGATATCATGTTGTTGTGGTTGGGTTACACTTATAAGTTATAACTACTATGTTTATGAGCACTAGGATTTGTGGGCTTTGCTGCTGAACCTTTTAGTGTAAAAAAAAAAACGAAAAAAAAATGAATAAGAAAATTAAATAAATAAATAACATAAAAAAATAATAATAAGATTGTGTAAAAAAAATAATAATAACTTGGTTGGAAGATTGGAGTGCAAACCTGTTCCAACTGCTAGCTTGCATGGAAAAACTGCTAGTGTTACGAAAACACTGCTAGTTAGGTTATCATGAGGATACAATGAAACTTATACAGGAATTGACGGATAAATGTACTAAAATGGAGTCTAAGATCACTGGCATACAACAAATAACCTCTTCTCAGGATGACACAATCAGAAAGTTGCAGCACAGGGTAAGAGGTTCAGAGCGACAAGCGAGGCCAAGGGTTAACAGATGTTAAAGATATTGCTGATTTTGAAACTCCTTTAGCGATCAAGTATAAGCTTCAAAGGAGAAAGAAGAGAATGGCAGATAGGTCAAAAAACTGTCGATTATGGTTCAGATTCTGAGCCTAAGAAGAAACTTGATGATTTTGATTGTAAATATTACATTTAGGGGAGGATTGTTTGGTTTTTTGGTTCTGTTGGACGAATTATTCAAAGTATGCATCAAATAACATCTTTTAACAGAAACCACGGCTAGTGGGAATAGAAGAACAGCTGCTAGATCAAAAGCTGTGGATAAAGTTTGTGAGTATCAAGTTTGTTAATATGTAAAGGAAAGTTGATGATTTGAGGGGCAAATATCAAGTTTGTTCATACTTTAAAAGAAGCCATTTTTAAAGTTCCTTTCATCAACTACCTGATTATTGAGTGACCGTAAACCGTAAAAATAGCAGAAAATGAAAAGTAAATGTATTACATGTTCAACATCATTCCAGGGCATGGGATACCTCGTCCCGTCTGCATAAAACACGGGCATGCCATTTTGAAGAAGAATCTGAACAAAGTAACTACTAACCATCGCCCAGTTAGCATTCTGAGGTTGTACGTGCCACATGTAGTCAACCCATAGGTCTATATGTTGCGCATTTGCCGCAAATAAAGTACCAATTTAAGAAATGGTGAAAATCATATACAGGGTAAAAAATAAAAAGTGAATAACAATGCGTATATAAACTAACCTCCTCAGTTAGCCAACCTTTTCTAGCAGGGTCTAAGCAAACTAATCGAAGCCAGAAATTTCGGTCTACAGTATAATCATCTGACCATGGAAATTTACCGTAAGTAGTCTATCGGATCACAGAGGAATTCTTCAATCTCATCGAACAGCCAAAGTTTTGAGAATGAAACCATCTACTTAGATGCTACAAAACAGCTTCAATTTATTAGTTTGACAGCGCATTATTGATAACCAAGTATATTGACAAGTTTGTAAAAAGTATCACAATACCTCTACCCAAGGTTTCACTCTGTTAAGCTCCTCAGCAATAGTTGGGTCGTTCATGTTAGGA
Source organism: Chrysanthemum makinoi (assembly GCA_910596185.1). NCBI lineage: Eukaryota > Viridiplantae > Streptophyta > Magnoliopsida > Asterales > Asteraceae > Chrysanthemum > Chrysanthemum makinoi. The sequence continues at coordinate 139,136,481 of OU343222.1, read as the reverse complement.
CCGTGTTTTTTTATTTTACGCCGTTTAACTTGCAGATTGTTTTGTGGTGAAACAGGTTCCATGAGAATCCTCTTGTCGGGTGGTAACCGACTTAAAGCCTTTTGAAAATGTGACGAATTCATAAACGCGCGTTGTTTTTTCTTCTTCTCCTCCTCCAACTTCAACATGTCAGCTTCTTCCAACCGCAACCTATTAGCCTCTTCCAGCCTTAAGATGTTGGAACAGACTAGCGCTGATTACATGTGTATATAACGGCCATACAACTAAATGCGAAGAAGAAATATTAACCTGAGCAACGTCCATGTCAGATTCCGGCAAGTCGATCAGTTTGAGATAAATGCTGTTAAGTGAATCGGAAAAGGCAATCCTTGTGTTTGGAAAATGTGACTCAAAATCAAGTTTGCCCTGTAAAAAAAATATGCATGAAATTTCTAAAATTAAACAATGGCAGCGAGAAATAACTATAGATTAGTTGAAAAGTATACCCAAAGACCGCCAGTTCTGTCATGTGCAAGAACCTGTGAAGGTTTAAGTGTTAGAAAATTCCGGCAGGTCATGTTATAAAAAAGTGAATCTAGTATTCTTATATTATAATGAATATAAAGAGAACCTGAATAATACACTCAAGTTTAAAAACTTGGCGATTCAGACCGGCAATTACATGATCCTTAAGGCTTTTAGTTCTGGAACTAATTCCATTCTTGCATTGTTTTGAATTTACTTTCAAACCAGTTTTCGCACGTTGTCGTGACTTTTCCAGCCTCAAAAAGTAGGTATCGACAAGGCTGTGCTGGGTCCTGACCGGCGGTCTGGGAATGTAGTCATTGAAAAAATCTTGGCTATCTATCCACCATGCAGATTGGAACTCATGTATAGTAGGTCTCAGATCAGTAATTGTAGTTGAATCCTAAAGTTCAGTAATGGTTCCAAAAAAAATATATGGTTTAGTTAATTACTTTGAGATACATACGACACCATTTTATAAGGGATTCCTAATTAAAGTCATAAACTGAAAGATTGGAGTGCAAATAATATTTCCACTGCTAGCTTGCTTGAAAACACTCCTAGTTGTGGGCAAACACTGCTAGTTAGTTTTTGATGATTGTGGAAACTATAGGGGCTGTTTTGTAACTTTTTGGTGATAACATATTTATTCCCCAAATCACTGCTGAGGCAGGGCAGTGGAAACCTAAGTACGACCTAACCAAGGGCAACTCCTAATGTGGAGAGTTCTTTGCAATTCAACACAGGTGGAGGAATCCCTAGACAACTGGCTAATTTGGGGGACATGGATGTTCAGGCTAGGTCTGATGCAATGTTAGACACATCCTATGATTCACCTGTCGGAGCAGGTAACACAGCTCGAATAGATGAGGGTAGTTTGGAACACCAACATGATTTGACGGCTAATGGTTTTCTACATGATGACAATTCCAATGATCCACTTCTCGGACTAGGTTACACAGGTCAAGGTGGTGAGGATACTATGAAACTCAATCTTGAATTGACGGATATACAACTATGGAGTCAAAGATCACTGGTCTTCAAAATTTGACAACTACTCAGGCTGAAACAATCAGGAGGTTGAAGCACAGGGTAAGTGTTTTGGAGAGACTAAGAAGGCCAATGTTCAATGCATTCAGGAAAGTGAAGAAAATGGGAAAGAAAGTAAGCTGCGCTGGGATTCAAAGTTTAGAGGATGCATCCAAACAGGGGAGGAGTGAGAGTACAAACTCAGGCGAGGCATGGAAGGTAAAGAAGCGATCATTTGGATGATTCTTTAAAGGCTGCAGTTGAAGAAAAGGAGAAGGAAGTGGTGCAGGCAATCAATGCCAGTGTTCTTTGCATCCGTTGATAGTATTGAAGTAACCACTGCTGCAACAACTGCTGGTATTATTCTAGCCACTGCCAATTCAGACGTTTCAAGTCCAGAGGCAACCACTGCTACAATTATAAGTACCACAATAACAACAGCACCAAAACCAAAAAAGGTTGAGAATGAGGTTGGCATACAATTGCTCAACCTAAAGCCATCTGACCCTATCCCTGCACCCAAACCTATTGCTAAGAGTCTAAAGATTGGTGAAGCTGTGCAGAAAGGTGTAATTATTGAACCTGATATTGGAAAGGGTAAAGGGATTGCAAAGGCAACATTGAAGTTTAAAAGTAGAGAGGATCAGATAGCTTATGATGTAGAATTTTATAAAAGATTATATATGGAACTAAATGCTAAAGAAATTGGTAAGGAAAAGGAAAGGGCAGCGCAGGAAGAAGCCTCTGAACAAGCTGTAGAAGAGTGGAAAAAGCAACAGAGGTATTTTCAACCATTTGAGAAAATTAAGACAGAGATACCTATGAAGTGCATGTTTGAGCCCAATCCAGAAGATAAATGTTGGGAAGCTTGCGTGGTTCAAGAATGGATGTTGTATGCTTATCCAAGAGTATATGCTGTTAAGACTTCAGAAGAGAAAATCTACATGCTGGTTGATAGAGATTACCCTTTAATGAAGACTGTAGCCAGACAGATGTTGGAAGTTAACTTTAATTTGCAGTGTACAAAATCAACTCATTCAATTGTTCATCCACTGCTGAGAAAGATTGCGAAGATTGCTGAGTATGAAATTCCTTTGCCCATCAAAGGCAAGCCTCAAGGTAGAATGAAAAGAAAGGCAGACAGATCAAAAGCATTTGATGAAGAATCTGAGTCTGATAAGATATTGTGGGCTTAGATAGGTGGAAATGGAACATCTAATTTTCTGTGTAGGTTTACTTTTTTTTACCTATAAACAATAACTAAATAACAACAAAGTTTAACAGGCTTACGTTTGAAAAAAGGTTCGAACGATCAGTTCTTTTAAGGATGGACTTCCTAGACTAGGCAAGTGCTCTTGGTATCACATTTGGATGTTTAATCCATCACGCATGAGATTTTTCAAACGACTCAAGGATCCACACCTATGAGAAAAAAAAAACTTTTAACTATACAAATCAGTAAAAATGTTAAGTTGGAAAATGGATACCTGAAACCCAAACACAAATCCAGATAGTGTGTATGTCAGACAATGCTTTGGATCTTTCTTCAATCTTAAAAGGTGGTCATCCGCGTGCTTATCAAATACATTATGAAGTTGGTCGTATAAATGAGTCCAAATATGCTCACCCCATGGAAAAGCATTCCAATCATCTAGATTATCAACTAACCTCATGAGTGTATCATCCACCTCGCATGTCAACAAACGAACCATAAAGATCACCTTTAAGGCTAACAAAAGACAAAGACGTACAGCGTCTTCATAAGATATCTATCAAAACCGCTCTTCATCCTCGATAACACCAATAACATCTAAGTTGGTTAGAATATACCCTTGCTTGTCAGGAAATACCCTGTTACGAAAATTTAGAGAACCAGATTTATACAACCCAAAGCTTACAGATCCAAACCGCAGGCCGGTCATTAGACAAAACTCACGACGACCAAAATGTAAAGCATGCCCTTCAATGTAAAAAATGAAGGGCATATCATAGTGAGAATCGTCGACTGTATTTCCTTAGCATATAATCTATGATGTGCGTTTCATGTTCAAAAAACAAGAGATCAATCCATCTTCCAAAGCAGGTATTCCTAAACAAATTCGGCGTTTTGCGTCTAACTTTTGCTTTATCAACCAAAAGTAGTTCAGTTTACTGGTAATGATTAACTTAGCTTTATAGTCCTAAAAAGGGTCAACAAAAACAACAAATTAAATCAGACCATAGATGGAATCTATACCAACGTCGTAAACAATTGCGTAGACGATGCATATAAACCACTCCTTATTAGTCTACAGAGTGCCACTAAATTTTTTAGTGAACCAGGTTATGTTACATACCTAACAAACGACATCTACCGTATTATACCCTACATAATTACGAATCAGACAGACATAAAAAAGGAGAAATGGATTATAGAATGGAATTAACACCTATATAACAAAGGTATTAATCGAATAACAACAACGATTTCTTAAAGCATAGAACCAATTGGAAATAAATAATATGTAATAAACAACGAGCCAAATATTTACGTACCATATTTGGCCACATTTTTTAAACAAACTTGATCAATCCAATGTGGTTTGCACTCAACACTGTAGCTTTCTAGCTGGTGACATAACTGACGATACAAGGAATAGAGGGACTGACGAAGAAGACGGTCTCATTTGTGAAAACAAGTAACTAAGAATGTTTTTATGCGAGAAGCAAAAATAGAGAAAAACGGTAACTATGAATGTTTTTGTGCGAGTGGGTAATTGATTTTGAATACATATGTACTGTACTTTCACTATTCAAAAATGTACATTCTATGTAATGTGAAATGACGAAACAACCCTTATCAAAATATACGGTTGCCCAACGCTTTTTAGTTGCCCAAAAAACAATACCTTACACATACGGGACACTTGTCACAATGTCGATGAGTTGCCCAATAACAGCGGTTGCCCTCAGTCCATTTTCAAATAAAAAATAAAAGTGGTCCGGAAAGTGACTAGCCTCAGGGCGCGCGGTCTATTTGCATCATTTTCCCTTAAACTTATTGAAAATTTAACTTTTCAAAAACAAATCAAACTTCACCATTGTTTAGTCCAATTTATTTTTCTATTCAAAATTACCCTTTGCTTAAAACTTGCCGCACATAATAAACAAACAAGTAAACAATAAAAAAAATAACTAAAACAATGCGCACATAACTAACAATTAATACTTGTAAACAAGTAGCCACATGCAACTTATTTTATAAAACCTATTAATAATCAATGTCTAGGTTAATTATGTATAGATTAACTAGGGCTTTCACTTTTCCAATTGAAAGTGAGCCACATACATTGACGAATCGATTGCGTAAGCCATAATTAAAATATACCAAATTGCACATAATTGATTCATTAATATTATTGAGGTATTCCCCAATTCAAAATTTATCAAAATAATAAACATGTGTATAAAACTTAACAATTAATTTTCGCATAACCAATCTTAACAATTAAATATATATCAACAATAATCCATGCCAAACATGCACGTTTTCATAGATTTAACATAACAATTTATTCACGTTGTCACAAGATCGCATACAATTCCATGTCACATAACACTTTATTCATGAATTTATCACGTAACAAATATATTAAATCTAGGTTTCGATATTGATAACATAACAATTATAATAAACCCTAAAACAATCAACTAAAAAAAATAGGGTTTCAACCCAAAAAAAATTTGGTCGATCCATAAAATTAGGGTTTACATAATCATAACCAAAACACTAGAATAATCATATCAAACAACATACAATATTCGTTTTTTTACGTGTTTAGTAATTAATTACTCATTAAACCAAGCTCGTGATGCCACTGTTGGAATTATATAACATGACAATCATATATAAAACACATAAAACATCAAAGAAACATGCGGAAGCGTATATGAACGAATAATGAATAATTAACTAACATAAACATAAAGTATGCGTACCTTTTTTATTCTAGCCGAACAAGAATCAATTCCACAAAACTAGGAATATAGATGAACCCTAATTAGGGTTTATAGGATTATAAGAATTACCCCTTACCTTTTTGTAATTCAATCCAAGATACAATCAATAGTGTGATTGTACCACGTTCTTGTACACACGTACTATTAACGAATTAAAGTAAATGCTAGTTTAAATAACACAAAACAATTTGTTTATGAAAAACAAAAGTAATCGACCCTATGGTGTAGGATCCGATCGGTTGGAATAAAAGAAACCAAGAAAACGATTTTAGGGTTTAAGTATTGTGTATAAGAGATACAAAATAATTAACCCTAGGTTTGTTTATATAGGATGACAAAACTTGGAGAACAAGTTGGGATTGAATTGGGTTTACCCCTAGCCCATCGAATTTAGTAACCCATAAAGGGTTTCTAGATCTTTCTTGTTTCTTATTTTTCATCTTTAGTCCTTTCCATATTTTACTTAACGACCGTTAATTCAATTCAATTAATTCTTACTTATTTCGTTAGTTGTTTTGTTTAATTAATAACTAAATACAACATTTTATATTTAATTATTAAAACTTTAATTCTCATACCCGCAGTCTTGAGTTCGATCCTAACACACATCTATTATTTTATGTACATTAAACCAACACAAATACCATTTGTGAATTTAGACTTAACTTATATAAGGTGTAACCCCTGTGCAACACGGGTAAAACAAATTTTGTTAAATTCAATTTTGATAGATAATAAGAAGAAGAAAAAAAGTTAATAAGCTTAAAAAGTTTATCTAAACTGATACGTGATAAGCTAACAAACATAGCAGACCAAATTTAGCTAGGCCAAAATTTAAACAAATAAGAAAATCCAGAAAAAAGTTGAGGGGTGTGGTAGTATTGACTATTGGGAAGCCAAACAAAATGCGGATGGTGTTGTAGACTTATTAGGTGTCAATTTATGAGGGGCTAATATAGATAAGAGCAGAAAAAATATCCCCCACAATCACAATATGTATGGTTGGAACAAAAGCTAATGGCTTCAACAAGCCACTGCCTCTCGTTCCTTCCTTGCTTTGTTTCCTTCTGAATGACTTATTAGATTCTCCAACAGAGCTTCAGCTTAAGCTTGTTAGACTAACTGATCCACAACACAATGCTCTCCGTTTGTTCTGCTTCTCAGGTATATATATTCATTTTCCTAAGAAAATTGCACAAAAAAGTATGTCAAGTTAAATTTATTTTTCTCAATTTAAGGTATAGCATTTATTTTTTGTGTAATGTAACTTTTCAAAAGATGTCATGGGTCATTTTTTCAGCTGGAATAGTTAACTAATGTAGTATATCATTATAATTGAATATTTAAAAGTCATTTCGGTTAAAATTATGACTGGTACTCACTTTTGAAAAGTCGAAAAAACCTTGTATGCATAAAAAATAACTTCAATACCTTAAATTGAGAAAATTAAATTCAAATTGACCTAAAGTGTGATACTTTTTTATGCGATTTGCCCTTTAATTTTAGCATTGCATCTATAGGTTTATCGCCATGTTTACGGACGAGGAAGTGGGACAGTTAAATGCTGCAACAGCATTTTAAAAGAACATGATTTCGCTGTTATTTCAAATAATAAACTTCCATTCAGTAACACCTCCCTTAAGCTTTCACCTGATCATTTCATTATTGCTTCAACCAACAATACCAAACCCGACTTATATTCCGAATACCTTTCTAAGACAGATACTACAAATGACGATGATGTTTTCGCTGCAATTAATGATTCCCTTAGTGCTCTTATTTGCCACATTGACACTGCTATTTCCAACGCAATCAACACTTACCAACTCTCTACGAAAGGCCTTAATGACACAATTGATGCTTCTTTAAACAAGTTGAAGGTGTCTTTTAATACTACATTGTCGGGATTTGGCAACAACTCAAAGGGAGTTTCGAGCAAAGCAGGGGCCATTGCTGTTGACGGGTTGAGACAATCCATCGTTGCAGTTGAGCAGATTCTAGCGCAAGGAGGCACGTTTGTAGTTTATGCGTATTCATCGCTTAAGGATACGCTCCCTCCAGAGCTTCATGATGTGCTTGATTCTACCGAACAGACTTTGAGGCCTTTTGGGACAACCTTACGACAGGTTTATGTTGTGTTAGAGGGTTTTGAGACTAATCTCGGGATTGATCCCACTGATCCAATTGTTCCGTTTCTACTTTTGCTTGGGACATCAACCACATTATGGTATTCATTTCTTATCGTTTTTTTTATCTCAACGATATCTGCTGGTTTTGGAAGCTTATACATCTTCACAGGGCTTCTTACTGGATTTTGACGTATGCTGGATACGCTGGAGACTTGTCCCCAAAGTTAACTTTTGAACTGCTCAATAATGGGAAAGAACGTGTTGCCCTAATTGATGTCCGGCCTGAGGCAAGAGACTGTAATTTTTTTAGCCTCTCTTTTTTCTAAATGTTTTTCTATCAAAATTTGTCATCATGTCCAAAAGTTTGGCTCATATACCATATCGGGGGGATATATGTAGGATTTCAAAGAAAGAGACGGAATTCCTGATCTACGAAGGACAGCTCGCTTTCGATATGCTAGTGTTGCATATCCTGAGGTTGGTTGATACTGTACATTACTGCCTCTCTTATTCTTAAAGCACTTGGAGTTTTTGTTTAACATTCTGTTTTATGGAATTTCAGATTGACGGCAATGTAAAGAAGTTACTCAAGAGTGGGAAGGATCTTGATGATGCCTTGGTCGCTACTGTTATTCGCAACTTAAAAGTTGTTCAAGTATGTAACAGCACCTGCCTTTTACGTGTTTAAGTGCTATTGTCATAGTTTTGTGTCTTTCTTCATTGGCTGTGTGGATGTCGTACTGTACCTACAGTGTGCAGACAAAATACAAATTTCTTTTACTCGGAAGTCATAACACTCTTAATGCTCTTTAAAGGAAGTATTACTTACAAGCACTGATTAGCTTACCCTGTAACCTGGTTGATGAATTAGATCTTGTTACTGAAACTAGATTTGGAAAGCGATATATTATATCTAAGTTGACTTGGAAGTAAGTTTTATTGTATGAGTTTTTAGAAACAATGATCACTTCATAGAAACTTGTGACTGAATATATAGGGAGCATTTTATTTTCCGTCGACAGTGGTTATATGATTTCTGGATAACATAATAATAACTCACTATTTACCCTAACTATAGGAAGGGTCGAAGGTAATAGTAATGGATGCTGATGGCAGTCGCTCTAAGGGAATTGCAAGATCGCTGAGGAAAGTTGGGATCAAGGCAAGTATCTCTCATATCGTCATTGTTTTGACGTTGCTACATACATTTCATAATCCCCCTCTATTTACTGATGGTATGGTTACTAACACGCGAGTGTAATTGACCTCAGCAGATGCTATAGGCTGCCAAGTTCAATCACACTCACTTCTTAAGAAATTATGTTTTTGAAAGTAATGGCCCTTCACATTTTCACCGAAACTTCACTTCAAGTGAGAGTAAACCCGCTGTACTGGCACTCAGAATTATACAAGATAACAACTGTAGTAAACTTATAATTATATTTAAAACTTTATAGTCATCTTATGACCGGACTCTGAACTTTGATGGACTTGACTTAAAATGTTCACACTTATTTTTTCATTATTGCTACATTTGAATTCACTGTTTGCGCTATCTATTTTGCTGCTTTAGACACACTAGTTAGTTAAATATGATGTGCAATAATCAATAATATGACAGTGTTTTCTCTCTAAATTGGCAGAGACCATACTTAGTTCAAGGTGGCTTCCGTTCTTGGGTTCAAGAGGGTTTGCGTGTTAAAGAACCAAAACCTGAGACAACATTTACCATACTCAATGAGGTATTTTTCTTTTGAGGTTCACAAACTTCTATACATTATGCATGTTTATGCTGTTTTCGTCACCGATTAAGATGACCGATAAATTCCTAGGTTTCTAGTTGAACTCTCAGTAATCTAACATACTTAACAGACACTTCTGTGCTTATGAGGTCCCTTCAAACCAAACTTATATGTTTTCAGTATCATATTAAGATATTAAGCGATACTGATAGCAACATGTTATGTGATTTGACTCATTATTGAACCTATGTCATTAGGGATAAATTGTGAATATATACTGGGTTTCAAGGTTTACATATATGAACTCCTCAATACCTGTTAATCCAACTTTGCTTTATGACAGGAAGCTGAGGCTATTCTAGAGGATATCACTCCCCTGCAAGTTATCGGGTATGGCGTGGTAAGGCTATTCTACACTTTGAACATCATGTTTATATTCAGGATACAGTTTCGTTTAGATTAGACAATATGAATGATCTCTGTATCATACCGTTGGTATGGAAATCCATCACTCCCCTGCAAGTTATCGGGTATGGCGTGGTAAGGCTATTCTACACTTTGAACATCATGTTTATATTCAGGATACAGTTTCGTTTAGATTAGACAATATGAATGATCTCTGTATCATACCGTTGGTATGGAAATCCATCATGTGTGAAGTTTGTTAATAAAATTAAGAACTTATAATACATCTAATTTCCAAAATATTATCTATAAGAGAGTAAGCGACAAGACCTTTATATATTATTCCAAGGGATGATATTTATATATTGTCACTTTTCATGTCATGTTACTGCTTAGTGCTTACATGTACCTAATTTTCCAAATTGGTAAAACTAGATTATCATTTTTTTATTAATTTAATGTTCCTAATCATATTCATTGCAACCCGGCTTGTTTTTTCCAATACCTGACCTGCCAACCCGACCATTATGCCACCTCTATGATACTGTTACCACTTTTGATCTAATTATGTGGTTACTTTGTCCACAGGGTTTTGTAGCAGCTGCTTATGCATTGTTAGGTTCGTAACTTCTCCAAATTTTCTTTTACGAATGTAAATAGGAGATGTAAGAACTCCTTTCCACAGATGAACCCAAAATCGGTGGAAGTGAACAGGCATAATTTCTATGTCTGAGAAGGTGTTCATGAGACTAGTTGAACAACTTACTGATTTTGCATTCCATTTGTTATCCTCTTGTAAAATGTCTCTAAGGCTGATAATTCAGCTTCTTATATTTATTTTTTGCTGATGCTTATTTCACTCATCTATGTTTAACCAGAGTGGGAGACGACACTGCAACTCATTGCTATTTTTGGGCTTGGTCTGGTACGTTTTCTTTACTTTATTTCAGGATAAAGTTAACTTCAAAACTAACCATTAGTCACATCTAAATATATATTGTTGTAAGCACCCTATGAACATGATAACTTAGCTGTATATCCCTAGCGGATCCACAGGTTTTAACACTCTTTCATAAACTCTTTTCATGTGAACTTAGCTTTTCTGCATTGTCAGCCAAGATATTTTGTTGTATGACTATTTAATTGGTGTTTCTACAACGTATATAACATTAAAAAGGTTTTCTATCAATTTTAAAGTTAGCATTTGGTAGCCAAAGGTGAAATATGTAGTAACAGTTGGTATATCGTATGTTGTAGCAGTCAGGTGGTTTGTGTGTAATTTTGTTATAAACTTGTTTGACATCGATATATATTTTGACCACACACCAGACTATATACCAGCGGATTGCTTCTTACGAAAGCTCTAATGATTTCAACAGAGATGTGAGGTAAATTTCAGATTATAGTTAAAATTATATTCATCAGCTGCATCGACTCCATTTGCTTACTAGTTTTGAGCTAATAATTTTCAAACAAGTGAACATGGAATTATACATTTCTTAGCTAATGCATGTTGAATGATCTCCTTGAAGGCAACTTCTTATCCCTGTTAAGCTGGGAAGTGAGGCAATTTCATGGGCTGCTGGAAAGTTGGAAACTAACCGCAATGGTTTACCGACTTCACCTTCCTCTGTAAACGTTCAGAACAGGGTGTTGCAAGCTGCTGCAAAACATGAATCTCAACCATCCGATGAAGAAGAATCAGCTGCTGTTCAAAGCCCAGACCTATCTGAAGCATAGAAGACAAACACATTGCTCTAGTTCCACTCAATTGTATATTGGTGCCTTAAGAAATGTGAACCTATACTCAGTGAGTCAGTGTAATACTACTGTGTATACGTCGAGTGTACTTCGAGCCCTTATACCAACTAAAATAAACATTCCTTTTTATAGAGTTTCTAAAAGTCTAAGAATAAAAAGGAAAACACAAAATAAAACATTGAGTAAATTGCATAAATGGTCCCTGTGGTTTGCTCAAATTGCAGATTTCGTCCCTGAGTTTTCGAAAGTGCAGGCGGCCTCCCTGAGAGGAAAAGTTGAGTTCATTTTCGTCCCTGACCAAATTGAAATGACTGAAATACCTCGTCTGCATCCCTTTGAATTCCAGGGGACGAAATCTCAATTTATTTATAAGTAACATGAATTTCCACTTGAATTTTTATTTTTTAAATTAAAAATAAGTAACATGAAGAACACCATCAAATCTTCAACAAATATCCAATCTTAAATCTCTAATACATCCTCAGATATTGAAGTATAATAATACGGGTTATACTGTTTGGGTGTGCCTCTTGTCCTTTTTTTTTTTTTAAGGGGTGCCTCTTGTCGTTTTAAATTGTAATAATATAGGAGTAGTTTGAAAACTGAAGCATAAAATACCAAAAAAAAACATTTGATGCGTGTTGTGAGATGAAAGTAAAAGTCTTTCAATAATAGGACAATCAACAGAGGCTGCATTAGTAACCCATTTAAAATTAGTACACATCAAACAAAAAGGTTCAAAATTGCAGTTTTAAAAAGAATTATAAAGAAATGTACAAACCTCCGTTAACCAAGAAATTGAGGAAATGAAAGACCTTCTGGGTTGTTCAACCATACTCTGTTACTCTTTGTTGAAGAATTGATGGTGTTCTTCATGTTACTTAGTTTTAATTTAAAAATAAAAATTCAAGTGGAAATTCATGTTACTTATAAATGGTCCATGTGGTTTGCTCAAATTGCAGATTTCGTCCCTGGAAATTCAAAGGGGATAAAGATGAGGGTATTTCAGTCATTTCAATTTGGTCAGGGACGAAAATGAACTCAACTTTTCCTCTCAGGGAGGCCGCCTGCACTTTCGAAAACTCAGGGACGAAATATGCAATTTGAGCAAATCACAGGGACCATTTATGCAATTTACTCTAAAACATTTAGAAAAAGAATCTTGAAAAACTAAATTGCACAAACAAAAAGGTTTTTAAGCGCGTGCATAATTAAGGGGGTGTTTACTTTTCCTTTATTCCTTCTCAATTGCTATAAATGTGGTCTGAAAAAACTTATTCCCTTTTAATGTGAGACTCACAAATGTCTCTTTCTTCTAATTTTTTTTAAAACGACAATTTTTTCACACCTATACCACTTATCTCACAATATTTCTCATGAATGCTTCTAGCGAGGCTTAAACCCACAACCTTTAAGTTAGGCTAATTAAGACATTCAAAACTAAGCCACTTAATTTAGTAAAAAACCCTTCACTTAAGTGACAAATAAAAAAACTGGTCTTTGAATGAATCAAAATTAGCTCAATTTTGTTTTAGTGACCAAAAAAGAAAAACGAATGAATCAAAACACGAGAACAAAAAAAACTTAAACAATTAAGGTTAATTTATAAAAATTTAAGAGTTAAATGCAAATAACTTTATAGATTAGTTAATAAAATTTACAATTAAATTTAGAAATGAAAAAAGTTATAATCTTAAATTTAATTTTACTAAATTTAATATAAACATGCAAAGACTATGAAAACCAAACCCGTATTTACAGGTCTCCTAATCAAAGATATAACCTAAACCTAAACACAAACACAAACACGTAGAGTTACTTACTTGTTCCTACTTTCCTTAAACTGCGGATAGTCTTCTAGCTGCACGGAATCACCTTATTGCTTCTCCTCAATCGTCTTTAGGGTTTGTAGGGGAAAATCACTTTGTAAATCGCTTCTCCTCTATCGTCTTTAGGGTTTGTAGAGGAGAATCACTATGCATAGTTTGAATATAAAGTCGACCGAGTCGACTTAGGGAATCGATCTATGGGTCGATCGGATTCGGTTAAGTGTTTGCGAAACCTTTAATCGATCGAATGTAATGAGAGGGAGACGGGAGAAATCGTTTAGGGTTTAGAGGATTCAAATAAATTCTAGTTTAGGATGCCTTTGTATTTACAGGTACCTACGGACATTTCTAGTACAACTAGAAGTTCCTAGAATTATCCTTAAGTATATTAGTTTGACAAGAAGTTAACCTCATCCCCTATAGGGAGAGTCGACCGAATCCCACAACACTGCTAGGGTTTGTGGTTTTGACTTTTATGTATTTATATATTTATCTCGGATAAATATATACGTCATGGATAATCATCGTTTTACCCATGTATGAGAATATTTCATATTATCATTTTTTCATCATTTCGTGTCTCTTTTCTCATTACCAACTTGCTTTGTTTTGTTTAGTGTGCACCGGTGTGACCCGACGACATTTCTATAAGTATCAGTTGTGAAAGTAGATGTTCTTTGCACACAAATCCTTTCAAATACCTTTTTTTCACCTATTGATATTTGTAATAATTTCGTAATAGATTCGCAGTTAATATGGGATGTGTCAAAAATGAAAGTCAAGTGGAATACATACAGACAACCGTCTAAAAAACGCATGATATTGCAATGAACCGTAAACAATTGTAATCTTATCTGATCTTATCAGCGCGATGAGAATCGTAATACCGTACCATCCGGAAAGTTTCGGAATTGAACAAAACTAATGTCAAAATGTAGAGAATTTAACCAATAATTTTATGAACTGCTTTCAAGGTTGGTTTTTTTTTAAGAAATGAGGAGAGATTTTGGCAAAATGAAGGTGAAAGAGGAACAAAAAATTGTATACGGTGTAAATGTCGAGAAGAACTGACATCGGTGACTCAAATTATATTACGAAAGGGTAATTTTAGGTAGTCTACCACACAAATGCAAATTTCATTTTACATGAACATTAATGAAACTTGATTTTTTGTTTTTTATATCGTGTTCTCGAGTATCAAGAAAAGTAATAGTAAAATGAAGTGAAAAAAAAGTCAACAATCTTTGAAATCTTGGTAGAGGTGGCAAATTGGAGTAGGTAAACGGGAATGGGCTTTGTATTGGGTAGGCTCAAATGGGCTCATGTTATACGAATTGCTTTTTCAAAGACTCAAAAATACGAAATAAATTCCTCGAACGTAACACCTCATTTATATTTAAAAAATTAAATATAAGTTTTTCTTTAAAAACAATCTAATGTTCGAGAAAAGTATGTGCCAATTATGCCTATTTAATTTCTAAATGGGCAATACATGCCCATTTCAATAAAAGAAGGGTCTCAAATGTGCCCAAATCTTTTAAAAGTGTGTCCATTTAGCTAATCTTTTTTATTTTGGGCACAAATTGACACCTTTCACTTAAACAGAAAAAAAAAAATGGTAATTTATTTGATTTTGAAGTAAAACATTTCTTAACAAAATTAAACAAAAAATGTTTACTTTTAATTTCTTTAAATTTCCTTTCCTAAAATAATTTGAGAAGAGCATTAGTCAAACACCCCAAATACCTTGTATCTATTTCTTTTGTTTGTGCTTGTGTTTTGAACCTGGTTATCCAACAACGATACTCCTCCTCCTCCTCCTGTTGGTTTGTAATTTCTTTACATTCTAGAATTGTGTGTGTGTTCGGAGGAGGGATGAGGAATAAGTTGATTGAATTCGGTCGGAAAGCGATGTTTTATGTTAGGGTTCTATCAGGTTACGAAGAACGTCGTATCAGATCTTATCGTCTCAACCTCCAAAAACGTATTACTCAGGTAATCTCACTTCTCCATAATTATTATCAATCAATCGGATTATTAGAAATGAAATACTTATTAGTTAATGGCTGTTTGTTTAAGCTTATTTGATTTCGGCTTATATTTCATTAGCACAAAATTTCCTGGCTTATTTTCAGACTTATATAGGTTTTTATTATGTTATAACTTGAAGGCAGAAGAGAAGAAGGCAGAGATTAGGAAGATTCCTGAGCAGCTTATCTTATCCGAGGTCCGTCAAATGGTCCAGGAGATGCAAGCCGTTAACAAGCAGCTTGAGGAAACTGTCAGTTCCCACTCCTTTTTATACACCTAAATATATATACAATTACAAAGCTTCCCTTTTTTGTTCTTGTTGTCAACTAGTACTGTCTAATGCTGCAAATTTATCATTTTTCACTTGATGATTTGATTTGGGCGATAAAATTAAAAACACCTTTTGAGCTATGGTCAAACGTTAATTGTGTTATGACATTAATAATCTCCTTTGCTTTCCCTGATCCTTAATACAATATGATGGAAGAGAGGAAACATAATATTAACATGCCGGTTAGAGCTTATATGGTGCGGCCGGCCATTTAGCTCCTATTATTTTCTATCTGGAATTGGGTTTGCATACAACGTCAAAAGTCTTGACAATACATTTTATATGGCATGCATTTCTGCAGACATTAAGCCTGCTAAAAGCCTAATACATGCCATTGTAATTGTTCCGTGTTGTAAAGTAATGTTAGTATCACACCTCTTCTTATAAATAGATTGATATGCTATGGTGCGTTTTGAATTACATATGATGAGTTGAATAAAAAGTAGCACCCCTTGCATCCACTGCTGTCTCATTTGTCTTGGAAGCTCACAAATGTTGATCGATGAAATTGGGATTCCCAGATGTTTTGTTCTTTTTGATTATTGAAATTTTCTTCAACTTTTGATACCCGATAATTGCATCTACAGTAATTTTATAAAGAAAAGACGCAGCTCATGCTTGAAGTTCCACCTTAGCTCTCCTTTTCCTTGTTACCATTTCCATGAGATATTTTAAACTTGTGTTTCAATAGTTGGTTCATTTAACTGCAGGAGGCTGCCATTAACGAATACTTGAAGCCAGTAGATAAGCAGGCCGAGATGATAGTCGAAATGCAGCTTAAAGAAGAGGAAAAGACGATGAAGCAGATGATGCAAGCAATGAAAGAACAAGCTTTACTCAATAAAGAAGAGGCTGAGAGAAATGCAAATCTTAAAATTGCAGAGACAAAGCAAGAGACCCATCCGACCCCGGACATTAGCAAAGCTCAAGGAGGACAATAAGATGATTGATCACTTGAGACATTAAAGTGATATTGGTATATGTTTTTTTTTCAAGTCAAACCACTTTATTCTCCTTTTTATGGTGATAAATTAGTCATGGTTTGGAAGTTTCCCATTTTTCTCGCTGAGATTCTTCTGTTGAGTAATTCCCCTGCCCAGGGATGTTGCAGATTTTACTATTAGACATGTAATCTAGGAGTCATTCGGATCATAAGGGAAAGCACTGCAAAATTTAGTTCTGAACTTGAGTTATTTATAAAAGGTGAATCCACTCACAAACTTCTGAAAATGCATTTCTAAAAGCAATTGTTGTAAATTTCATGATGGTAAAGGGTATTAACCTTGTCACCTTATTAACATTTACTGGTTGTTTGGGCACTATTCCTAAAATGTTCAATGCATAGCGCCCATAACAATGATCTATTTAAAAGTTTCTAAAAGGAATGTATCAAGATGATTGTTGTCTCATTCCCAGTGATGGAAGTACATTGTTAAAGATGCTTTGCTTGGCAAAGACCGGAGTTGGATCCCTATGCTCTCGATATCTTTACACTTATATTGTGAACCATGTACTTGTTAATATGTATAGACTTTTGGTACATGTTTTTTATTGGACTTTAGATAGGGACGATTTACTGAATGTAATGTAATTCAGTTCCATTATTGGTTCTTGAGTTTTAAAGGTTGCCAGCCCGCATATATCAGAACCAATCGGGTCATCAATGGTTGATTTTTGTTAAGAATGAAAACTTTGAACAATCACTGATACACATTTATAGTTTCTGAACTATATAAAACAATATTTGTATTTGGTTTATGGTTAGTTTTCTGAACCAAAATTAGAATGTATCGAACTGCTTTAGGTCCATCCAATTTTGAGTTTGTCTGTTTGTGTTCTTCGGTCCTGTTCTCAGCTTAAATGAGTGCATTTTAAACCCTGTATTTGTGTTCTTCGGTCCTGTTCTCGGTTTAAACGAGTGCATTTTCAACCCTGTTTCTAATGGCAATCTTATATTACGAATTCTACCAAATAACACAATGACAAACACTATTTACCTAAGTCATTATTGCATGCTCACAAAGACAACTTCATTGTTTGATTGTCAGACCGCAAGCAACAGATGTTGTTTAGCAAAATGAGGCAGGACAAAAGTATGCAAAACTAATCTATTAAGAACCACCGTATCTATCAAATCATTTTCTTGGAGCCATGCTGTCTTATGTGTTCTATATGTTTTGTTTTCCCACATAATGTATCTGCATATTTCCTTTGAACAACAACATGATTGCCTAAGAAAACGAGACCTAGATAGGTTACAAGAAGATAATGTGAAACTGATGACGGTTTGGAGAGCCAATAAAACTACTCCATACATAGTAGTGTACTCAGAATCCAACAAACATACATTTAAATTGATGCTTTATACAATTTATTAGAGTACAAAAATAATAGTATACTGAAGCAAAAAATACAGAAGTTCAAAAATCTAATACAAAAGAAAACTCAAGACAGATTAACAATAATCGAAAAATATGATGAGAACGAAAAGAGAGGTTTGTGTTGTTGGACAAAAATTCGTTGTCGGTTTAGAGTGATTTGAGGAATATTTGACAAAACTGGCGGGTCAGAATAATGACCAAGAATTTTGCAATGCAGCAATGGAAAACCAAATTTCTGTAACAAGGTTTTCTTGGTGAAAATCGTATGTTCACACTCGGCCAACATTATTTTTCATAAGACTTTGTTACAAACGTCACATTGCAAGGTTGGGGTTAAATCAGTAAACATGGAGTATAGATCTTTACTTACCTTCCGCTCCTATCTCTTCTTTGTTTCCTCCGACACTCGATACAATCACTACATGTATATCCTGAGTACCCATTGACTTTAAACTTGTCGGGTGAAACTTTTAAATCTTCAACTAATATTCGCTGTAGCTTCTCATTTTCTTCTTTGAGCTTCTCTAGAGCAAGTTGCTGTTTCAAGACCTGCACAACAAGACACATCAGCACAGAAATTTGTTTTGTGGTCATAGCTTCTTTTTGACTTTATGACTAACACCAAGGGACATGTCGACTTGAGATGAAAGAATCATATCTCTTGGTTGAAATGTTAAAGATCAAATTGTATAGTATAAAGACATGCAACCATACCAACTGGATCACGTCTTTCTCAGAATGCAATGTCAGCCTGCAAAACCAAGACTTTAGCAGTCAATTCATTAAAGATGGAACAGCTCAAAGTTAATACACAAGCTCGTGTTTAGTGGCTTTTGAGCATACTTTAAGCATTCAAGATGCTCTCTTATTGTATAGAAATGGTGCTGAACTGTAACAAGATATCATAAAGGAATCTTTGGGTGGAAGTAAACTTGGCTTCAACAAGGCACTCAGAAAAAACGTCACAATGTTACATACCTGATTTTTTGGTTCACTGGGTTCGCCTTCTACAAGAGGACTTTGCAAGAAATTGCTGATAACCTTGTCTGTTCGACTTGGAAACGATGAACTGAATGATGTCAATTTCTCTGTTGTGGTCAAGTCTGCATCTTGGGATTTCGCTCCTGTTGCTAAGTTCATAAGTGGGCTTACGGTGCTATTACCACCTTGCAGTGATTGGGGAAGCATGCCTCCAGCAACAGTTGACAAACTGGGTGTCACTCCAAATCTCGTCATCAACTTTGTCGCAGTTGTCTGGAACATATCAAGCCATGTAAGATGCACAACTTTGTTTACATAATTAAAAAATAATATCAGATGATTAAAATAAGGGTGGGTCGCTTACTAAGAGACAAGTTTGTATTTGATTTATGACCCCAGGCTTTATAGCAAGACCTACAACGCGAGTTTATATGTTGTGTTACACTAATAAAAACCTATAATTGCAGAGTATTATTATATAAAAGAAAACATGGTACCAACTCCAAAGCCGTGCCCAAAACCGACTCCACATCCAATGCCCGCTTCGATGTTCTTGGCTCCAACCATTTTCAACTGAAAAACGAAACTATAGTTAGATTGTGTGTAAGTAAGTAAGAGGAGGTAAATGAAATGTAGATAGCATACAGAGCGGTTAACATGTCTTCCAGCACCGGAGAAAATATCAGACGCTCCTCTAGCCGCAACCATAACTTGATTTAACATTGGAATTGCACCTGATAAAATCATATTCTTATTTATTATTTATACATCAGGGCCCTCTAACAGAAATAAATTAAAAATGATACAACATTATAATACCTGGTGGGTTTGGGTTTGGGTTGGGGTTGGAAGACATATTTAATAATAAAGAAGAAATGAAAAGAAAGAAAGGATTACTGACCGAGATTTAAAGGCCTGCCAACGCCGATACCAAGACCACAACCGACGCCAAAACCTGTAAATACTTGACCCACTTTTAAAGTAAAGGGATTCTGTAGAGTTATTCCCCCTTTTACTTTAGACGAAGAAGATACGATTATCACACCACTTTCGCTCCTCCTGCTGCTGCTTTCCATTATTGATAAGTACTAGCTTTAATTAATTGCTGATATTTGGCCGGAACTCAGATAAAACAAACAGGGTTTATGGTCAAACGGGTCTTGTTTCAATAAGCTGTAATAATTTACAGTATCATTTTATCTTGAGAAAATTAATAGGTAAAAAAATAAAATGATACTTCTCTTTCTAGCTAAAAAAAATCAAAATTTTACTCATTAATATTTCGGACATACGTCTCAATTTTTAATTTGAAAAGGTGAATGTTTTTTTTTATGTGACTATCACTATTATATTTTTTGTGCAATCAAATTTTGTCTTTTATAAAAAAAATAAATTCAAATTAAATTTAGAGAAAACACAAAATTTGTAACACAAAAGTAAAATAGCTGTCAATCACACAAAAATATAAGTTTAAATTAAATTTAGAGGTAGCTAACATCACCCAACCACCACTTGTACTTTATTATTAAAAAATAGACACATGTCAAGTATTTAGTATAGGTGAATAGTTGATAGTCACACTAATTTATTTTAAGATTTGAATTTTTTGTGAACTATGTTTTTCTTTCTAGGCTATTAAAGAATTGATTTTGTGAGCACGACTAATTGATGTACAAAAACTTTATGTATTCTTTCATCAAGTTTTGTGATTTTATCTCCCCTTTGTAGTCCTTTACTTTTTAGACTTTGCAAATATTAGACTTTTTATAGGTAGCTAACTTATAATTAAGGTTTCTGAAACTTACAAAGTCTAAATTGGAGTAATTTTTTAAACAGATTATGAAACTTAGGCTGTTTGTTATGGGTATTTTGGTATGAAGGAAAGGATTTAAAGTGATAAAAATCGTTTGGTTCAAGTTTTCGGATGTGATACAGTATTTAATTCCCACACATGTGGTCTTTCATGATACCTTTAATTTTTGGTTGATTTCGTGATAAATAATAATAAGCAAACTAACAAACAGATTCTTCATTCTTTTACTAACATTTTGAAATTGTTATTCGGTTTACAGTGGTTTTCAAGGTGCAAATTAACCCGTGGTACGTATATGTTCCATACTGCCAGCGACAGATATATTATGCAATGACACTGACTACAACCGTCTAGAAACTCTATCTCTATCCGTATCAAGGTTCTTAATCCCTAAAGTACATTTGAATCTTTTATATCCTAATTGATCTCTTTCTTCTCTTCAAGAATTCCAATTAATTTAGTTATATTTATACGTCAACAGGTTCAAAGAGGTGAAAAAACTTGGAAATGACGGTTGGTACATTTTCATATGTAGACTGCGGTCGTTCATGTTTTCACCTCACTGTACCTATGCATGCTATCTTGTGTTCAAATTCAAAGACGACCAGATTCTATGCAATGATGCACGCTTTTATAAAGTAGAGTACAAGTTGGATGACATTACCAAAGGTATAGTTTTTGCTCGTAAGAATTCGACGTTACCCATTGATATACCAAGAATAAAGTCAAAAAATGATCATGGATCACATGACTCCTCAAATTTACCAAGAGTTAACCAAATTGGCATACCAAAAGGTCACATGGCGCGAGTTGTTAATAACTGGATGGAAGAAAGGAATGATGGTTGGATGGAGGTCAGGTTGAGCAAACCGTTACATCAATTAGAAAATCATCAGTCACTAGAGGTGAAATTATGGAAATCTGAGGGTGGGAGTTTTAGTGAGATTATTGTGGAAGGCATCGAGTTTCGGGCACTGCAGGATGTATCTAATGTTTTAAAGATTGATAAGTTTTTTTTTTTTTTTTTTGAAGGAAAAAAGTTATATGTATATATATAAACAAAAAAATAACCTTTTCTTTTACGAACAAAATCAAATACAAGGCCAAAGGAACTAAGCCGAAACCCAAGGAACACCACAACCTAACTATACAATAGGCCAAACAATACACACAAGACTATTAGAACTAAACTTGATCCACACTTCAAATCTTGCAAACTTGAGAGGGATTAGAGTACCATTCAAGCAATCAAGCCATGACGATATCGGCCCTTTTGTTCTATTAGTTCCCCAGAAATACGGTGTTTGAAGCTCATCGCATATGGTAGTTAAGTTTGACACTTTATTTTCGAAGACTCTCATGTTACTATCTCGTGATCATCCCAACAACCATTTCCACATAGATTTTTGTTTGTTATTGAAGTTGTTATGACTTATGACCCCGAAATGAGGCAAACACTACAACAAAATATTAACTTATTCACACTTATGAGAGCATGTTGCCACATTTTCAATTGTGAAATGCGTGTGAACCAATTGGGTGTAACAAACATTCTCATACTTTTATATGTGAAGCTTTATGAATATTTTTCACACTTAAGTGTGAGGGTTTTAAAATAATTCTTCATACTTTTAAGTGTGATGATTTTGTTTTGAATAATTCTTCACACTTTTAAGTGTGATGATTTAAATTTTGAAATAACTCTTCATACTTTTAAGCGTGAGATTGAAATTTTTCACACCTTTTAAATGTGAGGATTTTGAAACAATTATTCACACTTTTAAGTGTGAATATCTTTAAAAAAAAGTTCACGGTTCATAAAGTGCGAGGAAAAAAATGTATAGAAATGACAAATTTTTTGTAGTGAAAGTATCTTCAATAGACCCGAAATTAAACCCACCAATATTCCTCCACTTGAACACACTATCCCATCCCTTTCTTACTCGGGAGCAATGGAGGAAACAGTGATCTACCATTTCAATCAAGGCCCTACAATGCGGACAAAGGATTATTGAGTTAGGATCCAAACCAAGATGATGAAGCCACTCGCACACCGGTAATCTTCTTTATTGAAGCTGCCAAATAAGGATACAAATCTTCCTTGGAACATTTTCATTCCACAATGTCTCTTTTGAAGTAATTGGTGAAGGAAGAATTTTATCATCTATAAGACACCTAGTTAATTGCATGTTGCACCTTCTTCCAGCTAAATAGACGATTAATGATCTAATCTAATGTTTCGTTTCAATTTGTACACTTGTGTTGAACTGGACCGGTCCGACCCAATCTAGCACATTGAGTAGTTGATGCATTGATTTTTTTCCTTTCTAAGTCAGACCGAAACTACCTTAATTTGCCACTGACAGGAGGCTAGCTTCTGTTCATTGTCATTTCATCATTTTTTTTTTAGTTACTTACATCATAAGCCCCTCAACCAACCAACCACCTTAGTTACCTCTCACATATAACATAACCCTCACTCTCAAATCCATTAGTTAAATAGACTCCTCCTTTTTCCCAAGTCCTGATACTCTTCATGCTTCAATCCATTGAACTAAACCTCCTCTATTTTTCCCTTAAATACTTATGCATTCTTCAACATCAAACTTGCATCTTCTATCACTACCCCTCCTCAAACACCTCTCCACTCTACCTCCTTAACCAACTCTTTAAAACAAAATGAATCCTCTAGGTTCCTGTTGATAAAAGTTGGCCGTGTCTCCTTGCTGACTACGATTCCTATCAATTGGATCTTAATGTTGAGACTGCGCACTAGAACAGAAAACACCGTTAAGCTTATCGTGGGATTGTATCCCACGATTATCCTCCGGCGTGAGAGTAAGTAAGTAATTAGTTTAGGGTTTAGTTAAGAGTTAGGGTATTAGCTCTTACCTTTAATGAGGGCGAGATGCCTTTATTTACCACACGAAACCCTTATTGGTTTCGTGTTCCCAACCTTCGCGTATCCGCCAAGTCGGCCAATCAATACATATCTCGTTTAATAAGAGATATCCGATATCCAAAACCATAAACTTTGGGTTGGGCCTCGTGAGCCCAACCGTTACCGGGTTAGCCCATGCGTATTGGGCTCAGTTGCTAGTAGCGTTATTGGTCGGGTTCATGACCCGACTGCGGACTATACGTCATCATGTCCCCCCAATCTAGTATGCGCAAGGACTACCTGCGGATGCTAGACTAATAGATATATACCGTAAATCCGTTGAAGCGTAGCGGAGAAGCTAAAAAGTTTCCCGCCTTGATGAATACACGTTGAATCTAGTCAAAATATTTCAAATGTACACCTCGTAAATCGTGGGAAAGTAACTGAAAATGTGTCATGTCAACACATCCTAGCCACACATTGAGGGATAGTGGGATCCACGTGTCAATCATCGGATGGATGTAAAAACTTATATAACCTTCCGCCTCCCATTACTGTGATTATCACGTAAAAACTTTCCGCCATTGATAAAAAGCTCAAAACTTTCAACCAAGAAACCCTTAATACTCCAAAGTTAACCGCGTGCTGCGCCATAAAAACTGTATAATGGTCCGTGGTTTGACTGATTTTACCTCCGACATGACCGCGGATGAACTTCGCGAGTTCACCTCGGATTATTATATTCCGATGGCGCTGCATCCGTAGTGCCGGCCCCGCAGCGTCGATAGCGGACTTCCTCGAAGGAAGGTAGGGTATACACACTTTTTTTTCGAGTTCGCGAACACGTGTGCCCATATCCTTATTTTTGTGCGACGTGTTAAATTACTATCGTCGCCATATCACAGTTGGCATTCTGTATAGGTGCGGCGAAAATAACAAACTTTGAGATTACTACGCCGTTTATTAGCAATTAACCCCACAATCTACCTCTTCCTCCGTTTTTACCACACAACGTGGTCAAACGGGTGGTGTCGTTGTCGCTAAGTGCGCAGGAGGCTGCATGCTACAATCCCTTATAAACTGGACGCGCTTGGACTGGAGGGAATTTTTTCTTGGTTGATAAGGCGTTATTTCCCTGGGATTTCGCTTCTATACCCCGGTTTCACTACCGAGGATGAGCGCCCCCCCCCTCCCTGGAACTACAGCTCGACGATGCTGAAACGATAAACGCCAATCGTATTCCCATTAGCTCCTATCCCAGGATTTTTGGTGACATTTGCATCATCGGAACTACTTTGGTAGTCCTGATGAGGTGCCCCCTTCATAGACGCGGATGGTCCAGGGTGGGTGCTCATCTTCGTACTCCTTAGCTTTTATTAATTTGAGCTTTTCTTTCATCTTTGTTCTTTATAAAACTTGTTTGTTGTTTTGTTTTGTGCTAGCCAGAGATGGATCTATTCAGCGTGGTTAACTTGCAAAGCCGCCCCCGGTAAATGTAGGGTGCTCCCGTGAGAGAGGGGGAGGTCCCTATCTTGGATGCGGCTGCAGGGCGTACCATGGAGATGAACCTAGAGGAGGATGGGAGTAGTGGTCCTGGTGTGCTGGAAGCTACCCCTGTACAAAGCGTACCCAGCCCCCGTGTACCTTCTCCTCTGTGTAGCCGTCACAGTAGATGTGGCGGAAAGCATGGAAGAGGAGGAGGAGGCAAGCCATGGATTGAAGCGCAAGAGAGCGCTTGGTGGAGATGGTGCAAGCCCATCCAGGAAGAAGCGTCCTGTCATTCATGACGTGGAGTCGTCATCAAGTGATGTTGCATCCTCTGGCTCCAAGGAGAGTGTTTGGTATGTGCTAAAACACATACCTTTTCTATATCAAAACTGACCCAAAATAACCAAGAAAGAGCCGTTTATTGCTAATATTTGTGGTTTTCTTGAGTTTGTGCTTGTGCAGGTACGGATATGTAAAAACACGCAAAAAGGAACCAAATCAGACGTAAATCCGAGCACGAGAGATTTAGAGAGCTTAAGCCGAGCCGGAAGATCAAAATTGTGCATTTATGAAGATTTTATTCTCCGAGGATGATTTTTGGAAGAAATAACCAAGTTTGAAGAAATGTCAAAATTGGCCCCTCAAGTTTCAACATTTGGCAAAAGTGATCCTTCAAGATTCAAAAGTTGCAAATTGGCCCTTGGTCTATTTGAAGATTGGCAAAATCAGTCCTTGGAAGATATTTTCAGAATCACATGTTTGGTCCTTGGAGTTTCAGCTTTTACAACTTTGGTCCCTATGATATGCCATGGATCCAATACTAGTCCAAGTCTAGTCCTTATCCAAGTCCAAGATATCTAATAGTCCCAATCCATTATCAAGCCACGCCCAAATTCAATCCAATAATCCAATACCCGGCCCCCCTATAACTACCCACCCGTATATACCCACTTGACCCCCATTTAACCAAGTCAAACCCCTTTGAATAATAATAAACAAACCAAACGCGCCCTACGTGTTGCTTCTCCCCACCCAAACAACCCTTTACACTTTCACATTTACCACCATTTACCCACACCCAAACACCAAACCTCGTACTAAGGATCTTTCCATCCTTCTAGAACCACTGACATGTCAGGATAAGAATGCCCACGTGGCTAAGTGGAGCTCTCCTATTGGCCGTGACTCATCAATTGGTGAATTGGAGCAATGTGATTGGAGGTGATGATTCATGGGATTTGTGTGGCTGCTATTTGCTTCTAGGCTCTTCTGAAAGGGATCCCAAGACCTTGTGAAGGCTATATAAAGACCCTCAAGCTCACAATGGAATTCGAGTAGTGTAGTATTTTCTCTTCAAATTAGCTTATTGTTTTCATTAATCTTTCACTGTTTTAAATATTTCTCAGTAGTTTGTAATTTCAGTTTTCATTGTACTCTCTATTTCAGTTTTAATAAAATCTCAAGTTTTATGCCTTCTTCTCTTGATTTAAATTAGTACTGATTCAATGGTGGATTAAGTTGTTCTCTCTGTTGTTGTAAGCTTATATAAGCTTCTATAGCTTTTGTAAGTTTTAACTTTGCTTCATTATTCTATTCTCACTTCATTTTACAAAAAATTTGCTTAAGTCGAAATGGGTCAAAAATAAAAAGTCAAAACTACTTATTGTTTTGGCTTATGTTCAAATCTGTCTTTCATAATCTAAAGTCTTTGCTTTCTTCTTCATTTCACCAGTTAGACTCAAAGAAGGGGTAAATCCAAGGTTTTTGTACCAAACAGTCCTCAAAAAGGAGTGTTTGGCACAAAGGGTTTTTGACCCAGTTTAGGTACCCTTTTGAGTTGTTATTGGTTTGGTCAATTAGTTTTAGCAGTCTTAGTATTGTTTTTGACAGGTTGATCATCTTTTGTAAAGCTACTTGTGATTTTTAAGGTCTTGGTACACTTAAGCTGTCAAAACAGCTTATGGCTTAGTAAGTAGTATAAGTTCTATTTGAGTCAGTTAATGTGTCATTTTGAGTCACTTGGGTCAGTTTGAGTCTGTGTCAAGTTTTGGTTATAGGTCATTAGTGTCAAAACTCTTTGGTTCAAGTTCTTGCTTCTGCCACTCATTTGCTCAAACAGTAACCTGTCATCCTTTTTCATTCACTGTTTTCACTGTCTCAATCAATCCAAAACCCAAAATTAGTTTTATATAGAGTTTAGCAGTAATCTAAGCTTACTTCAGTTTTTACAAATTTCCAAAAGTTTTTATAAGCCCTAAATAAGCTTTCAAAACTGTCCTATGTCACAACAGTGTATCAGCATACACTGAGTCAGTTTCTAGGCCCCTTATACCAGATCTTGTCAACTCTTCATTTGAGCTTCAAAACTTTTGAAACTTGTTTCTTTTCACTCTTTGGCACAAAGTCTAAATCTGATTTAACAAATTTTTGGATAATAAGCTTGTTTGTTAGCTTAAAAATAAGCTCAAAGTCACCCCCTTGCTGCCTCAACTGTTGCAAATTTCAGATTTCAAAACAAGCTTCTAAGAGCTTATTAGACTGTAGGTGTAGTTTCAATCACTCCTAGATACCTTAGTATAGTTAGCTTATTAGGACTCCCCTTTAAACAGCTTATTTGTATGTCCCCTTTAGCTTATTAGCTTATTATTTAGTGATCCTTATTCTAGCTTAGTCCTACCTTGTTCCTTAGTTAGTTGCATGCTCCCATAGTTCTATAACTGTTGATTTAAGGTTTCTGTAAGCTGCCTTTAGCTAGAAGTCAGTTTTATAGCTTGTAGCTTATTCATAAGTGCTTATTTTATATCAGTTTACACTGCAGCCTTCATATCTCACACATAAGCACCATATTTGATATTTTTCATAGAACCAGAATAGCATTTTAGAATTTTCCTAAATTTTTCATTAATTTTGTCACTGTTTTGCTATTTTTCTAGATTTAAAATAGTTTTTAATCACTTTTAAATAACTTTTATTGCAAATAATTAAGAAAAAGTTCCAAAAATAATTTTTCAATTTTCCCAGTTTAAGAAAAATATAAAAAGCATAAAAAATATTTTTCCCTATTTTTCCCCTTTTATGTGGTATTTTTCACAATTTAAATTAGATTAAAATAGTTTTAAATTAGTAGAAAATAGGAAAATAATCAGAAAATACAAAAATAGTTTTGAAAAGTCTCTTATGGTATTTTAGATTTTTATAAAATAGTTTCACATTTTTCCCCTTAATTTTCATAATTTTTAGTATTTTAATTTAGATTTAATAGTTAAAAATTAGTTTTTAATTTAAATAAAATCCAGAAAAATCCAAAAAATAGTTTTAATTCTAAATAGTTTTAAAATATAATTTCTAGAGTAAAAGTCATTTTAGGCATTTTTTAGGATATAATTTAGACGTAGTTGCATTTTAATTACGTTTTATTAATTACGTTTTAGTTAATTCGCACTTAGGATTTCCCGTAAAATAGATTCCCTTAATTACTTTCCCTATTCCCGTAGTTTAATAAAATCAAAATCAAACAAATCAAAACATCGAGCATTAAATTCCAAACCAAAAACGACGTTGGCAATTCACGCCTCGTTGGGAAACGATTCGGGTTGTCTAATCCGTTTCAACGATCACACACGGGATTTGATTTATTATTCTTTTTCCTAAAGGAATTTGAATCTATCTTCGTGATTATTTTTGATATCGATATTGAGGTTTTATCCGTACACACATACCCTTAAGCCTTCATTATCAGCGAATCAGTGTCTGAACCGTTTTAAGTTTCTTACGGTTAGTCATTCACAAGTGGCTAGCTTGTGTGAGATAACTTGACGTGTTTTGGCACTGAATATCAAATTTTGGCGCCGCTGCCGGGGAGGTTGTGTCACGACAATATCGTTTGAGGTTTGACGATTAGTGACTCGAGATCCTTCATTCGTGAAGTTACTATTTTTCTATAAAATAAAAAAGTAAAAAATATTTTCCTTTTTCTTTTGTATATATATATCAGATTAAAAATACAAAAAGATTTTCTCTTGTGTTTTTGCTAATAAATAGAAGACACCAATTATATAACATTCTCAACGGAGGTGTTATCATTAATAAGTTCCCGAACTAAAGATCAAAAACTTGCCTTTGTGTCGCTTGTGAGTCAATTTATTTCTATTTGATAAACAAACTGTGTGGTGGGTATAAGGACGGCCTGACATTAAATTGCGGCTGAAAAGAAGCGGGTTTTTAATAAGCTTCGCGCTGACCTAAAAAGCTTCTCCGCTCGCTTGTGCGTTTGTCTTATAGAGGTGATTTATTCACTTGGGATTATTGGTTAAGTTCACTGTGTTTTCGAATACCGTTCGTTTTAATTGCCTTGGTTTTTGAAAGTGCATGCGCACTCGTTCTAATAACTACAGACCGATACGTGAAGCCGCTACAATTCCGCGAAGGCGAAATAGACGTGCTCCTTAGTCGAACCCGAGATTCGAACTAATCAAACCCCGCCCATCATCGAAATGGCGGAGGACAACCGATCTATGCTAGAGCAACTCCAAGCACCCACCGAGGGTTATGGAGAAGCCATCGTCGTCCCGGCAATCGTTGCCGATAACTTCGAGCTTAAACACGGATTGATAAATTTGGTTTCGTCAAGCCAATTTTACGGATTCGAGAGAGACGATCCTCACTCTCATATCCGACGATTCAACAAGCTCACGTCTACGATCAAGTACCGTAACGTTCCGGAAGAGGCTATCAAGCTACTACTCTTCCCATTTTCACTCGAGGGGGCCGCCCGGATTTGGCTCGAAAAACTACCCCCTCGATCGATAACCACATGGGAGAATTTAGTATCAAAATTCGTGAACGAATTCTTCCCACCGTCTAAAACAACAAGCTTAAAAAATGAAATAACAAAATTCACACAAAGACTTGATACGTTTTATAACGGTTTGAATGAGAATGATCAAGACTCTCTCAATGCCGCCGCGGGTGGTAATTTGTTGACCCGATCAACGAGAGATGCCTTCCATTATTGAGAACACATCTAAAGTTCGTACATCACGTAGCAAATCGGTTGCTGCTCGAGTGAATGATACACCATCGTCTTCGTCTCACGGAAATACGTCTAGCACCGATGCTAAGATTGATAAGCTTACGGATATGATCCAGGCTTTGGTTAAGATTAGACGCCGAGGTTAATTCTTCTCCTCCCGCTCAAGTCAAAGCGGTGGAAACGACTTGTACTACTTGTGGTGGCCCGCATGCCTACTACAATTGTACCGCCACCGATGGCAATCCTTTCGAAGCTAATGCCGTAACCGGAGGTAACCAATACCGTCCTCAAGTTGAAACAAACCCTCGTGTTAGTAATCAAATGGGACCTCCGGGATTTTCTCCATCAAACAATCAGAATCGTTTTAATCAGAATCAAGTTCGTGGACCAAATGTTCAAAACCAATTCAAAGCTCCACCAAATCAATACCCAAACCAAGGAGTTAACTACAATCAAGTATATCACAATCCAAGCTATCAAGCTCCACCTTTGCCTTCAAATGAATTCACAACTTACATGCAACACAACAATTCTACCATCAACACTATGCAAAATCAGATTACAAGTTTGAGGAACGAGTTTCAATCTTCGTTAACTAGACAAAGCAATGAGTTTAGGAATGAGATTCGACTTCAGAACAACAAATTGGATGCTTCACAGAATAAACTCGAAAACATGTTGAATGCTGTTTTGTGTAAGGTCAGTCAACCCTCATCTTCGGGATCTCTTCCGAGTGATACCATTCCCAACCCGAAGGGTGAGTTGAAAGCTATAACCACACGGAGTGGTAAGGCTTATGATGAACCATCGTTTCCTACTCCGTTGGTGAGGGAGGAGGAACGAGAACCCGTGGTTATTGAAGAAAATGTGCAACCCGCACCCGTTCCACCTCCGGTCGTTCAGACTCCGATTCCGGAACCCGATGTTCCGAAGACTACTCT
Organism: Chrysanthemum makinoi; assembly: GCA_910596185.1. NCBI lineage: Eukaryota > Viridiplantae > Streptophyta > Magnoliopsida > Asterales > Asteraceae > Chrysanthemum > Chrysanthemum makinoi. Next base: position 139,105,204 of record OU343222.1, on the reverse strand, counting down.
TAAACCTTCACTTCCTTATCCTTCAAGACTTCATAATCAAAAGCTTCGTGATAAAACCGAAAACCAAATGGAGAAATTTGCTGAAATCGTTCAATCCTTGAATTTTAACATCAGTTTCACCGATGCTTTACTCCTCATGCCGAAATTTGCTGCTATGATCAAGAATTTAGTGAGTAATAAGGAAAAGTTGGCAGAAATAGCAAAAACACCGTTGAATGAGAATTGCTCGGCGGTGCTCCTCAAGAAACTTCCCGAAAAGTTAGGAGACCCCGGCAAATTTCTTATCCCTTGTGAGTTTCCGAGAATAGTGAAATGCTCCGCCTTGGCCGATCTTGGTGCGAGTATTAACTTAATGCCTCTTTCGATTTATAACAAACTTTCTCTCCCGGAACTCACTCCTACTAAGATGACTCTTGAACTCGCGGACCGTTCAACCTCTATTCCAAGAGGAATCGCCGAGGACCTCTATGTGAAAGTAGGACCACTGCATTTTCCCGCCGACTTCGTTGTCGTTGACTTTGATGCTGACCCCCGAGTACCTCTTATTCTCGGGAGGCCCTTCCTAAGAACGGGTCGTGCGATGATTGATGTTTACGAAGGAGAAATCACTTTACGATCTAACAAGGAAACCGTCTCGTTTAATATTAACCATCCTTCGAGATACTCCTCCAACTATGATGATGCTTCTATTAATCTAATCGACGTTCTCGATATTGCTACGGAGGAGTATGCTCAAGAGCTTCTTGATTTTATGGGTGGCAATCCCACCATTCCTTCTGAAAATATTGAACCATCTTCTGAGCCTATTATTGCCGATCTTCCCCCTCTCCTCCGTTCGAGGGAGGTGCCTTCATTTTGGAAGAGATCGATGAGTTTCTTGCTGATGATGAATCGATTCCACCGGGAATTGATGATGGTGTTTATGATTCGGAGGGAGATATCCGTTATCTTGAACAATTGTTGAATGAAGATCCATTACCGTCCTCCCTCGAAAGAGATCACGATTGTGAGAATCAAAGTACAAGCGTCTAATGAAAATCCTCCGGAGACCGAGCTCAAGGATTTACCTCCTCATCTTGAATATGCTTTTCTTGAAAAACCAAACAAATTTCCCGTCATCATTGCTAAAAACTTGAAAGATGAGGAGAAAATCGCACTTTTGGATGTCTTACGAAAACACAAAAATGCAATCGCTTGGCAAATTTCTGACATCAAAGGAATCAATCCTCGTTTACTGTACCCACAAAATGGAGGATGATTGCAAACCCGTGATTCAACAACAACGTAGGGTTAACCCAAAAATTCATGATGTTATCAAAAAGGAAGTTCTTAAACTCGGCGGCGGAATCATTTATCCAATCTCGATAGCTCATGGGTTAGCCCATCCATTGTGTCCTAAGAAGGAGGAATGACCGTCGTTGCTAACGATGAAAATGAGTTGATTTCCACACGCCTCATCACGGATGGAGGGTGTGTATTGATTATCGAAAATTGAATGATGCTACTCGTAAGGACCATTTCCCGCTACCTTTTATGGATCAGATGCTCGAACGTTTAGCGGGAAATGAGTTCTATTGCTTTCGATGGTTTCTCGGTTATTTTCAAATCCGATCGATCAGAAGGATCAGGGGAAAACGACTTTCCACGTGCCCTTATGGAGCGTTTGCTTACCGACGAATGCCATTTGGCTTATGCAATGCTCGGTGCGTTTCAAAGGTGCATGATGGCCATTTTTCATGACATGATCGAGAAGTCTATGGAAGTTTTTATGGACGATTTCTCGGTTTATGAAGATTCTTTCACTTCTTGCCTCTCTCATCTTGACCACATGCTCAAAAGGTGTGAAGACACCAATTTGGTCTTGAATTGGGAGAAGTGCCATTTCATGGTTGGAGAGGGCATTGTCCTCGACCATAAGATTTCAAAATCTGGGATTGAGGTCGTAGAGCTAAAGTCGGCGTTATAGCTAAACTCCTCATCCCACTCTGATCAAGGTATTGAGTTTTTAGGTCATGCCGGTTTCTATCGTCGTTTCATCCAAGATTTCTCTAAGATAGCCCGCCCTCTGACCCATCTCCTTGAAAAGGATGCTCCGTTTATACCAGATATGTTGGGCGTTTAATATTCTCAAAAGAAATTAAGCTGAGGCACCGATCTTAGTTGCCCCGGACTGGGATTTGCCCTTTGAACTCATGTGTGATGCAAGTGATTACGCAATTGGGGGCAGTCTTGGGGCAACGTAAATCGCAACATTTTCAACCCATACACTATGCGAGTAAGACATTGTCTGAGGCCCAACACAATTACGACTCTGCGAAAGGAATTATTGGCGTTGTTTATGCTTTTGAAAATTTCGACCCTACCTTGTCTTGTCGAAGACCATAGTGTATACCGACCATTCCGCCCTAAAGTATCTTTTGGCAAAGCAAGATGCTAAGCCACGATTGCTTCGGTGGGTTCTCCTCCTTCAAGAGTTTGATGTTACTATTCTTGACAAAAAGGGAGCGAGAACCACATTGCCGATCACCTTTCTAGACTTGAGAATCCCTCATCAAAGTGTGCTTTCGAGAAAAAAGGAGATTCTGGAAACATTTCCTCTTGAGACACTTGGGATGATTTCTACCCAAGGCCGAAACATGCGGGCAATTTCATCGTGAAAGGGATGTCGTCCCAACAAAAGGACAAGTTTTTCAAAGATGTTAAGCATTATTTCTGGGACGATCCCTACTTGTTTAAGATTTTTGCGGATCAAGTAATCCGGCGGTGTGTTCATGGCCAAGAGGCTCTTGATATTCTCAATGCTTGCCATAACGGACCCACTGGTGGCCATCATGGTGCAAGCTACACCGCTAAGAAGGTTTTTGATTCCGGATTCTATTGGCCAACCATATATCGAGATGCTCATGATTTAGTCAAATCTTGTGATTCTTGCCAACGTCAAGGGAAAATTTCACAGAAGGATGAAATGCCACAAAATGCTATTCAAGTTTGTGAGATTTTTGACGTGTGGGGCATCGATTTTATGGGGCCATTTCCATCATCTAGAGGCAATAAGTATATCCTCGTGGCCGTCGACTACTTGTCCAAATGGGTTGAAGCGAAGGCGCTCCCCACCAATGACGCCCGAGTGGTTGTTAAGTTCTTGAAGAATTTGTTTTCCCGATTCGGAGCACCTCGTGCTATCATCAGTGATCGCGGTACCCATTTCTGTAATGAACAATTTGCTAAAGTTATGGCTAAATATGGAGTTACCCATCGTCTTTCTACCGCGTATCACCCGCAAACGAGCGGACAAGTTGAGGTCTCGAATCGTGGTTTGAAAAGGATTTTAGAAAGAACCGTAGGAGAAAATCGAGCTTCATGGGCTGATAAGTTAGATGATGCATTATGGGCTTTCCGCACCGCATACAAGACACCCATCGGGTGCACCCCATTTAAGTTGGTGTATGGAAAAGCTTGTCACTTGCCCATCGAGCTCGAGCATAAGGCATTCTGGGCCTTGAAACATGCTAACTTTGATCTTAAGACCGCGGGTGATCACCGAAAAGTTCAATTGAATGAATTAAATGAGCTTAGGATCGCCTACGAGAATTCTTTGATTTTCAAAGAGAAGACTAAGAGGATTCATGATGCTAAAATCAAAACCGCGTTTTCAACGTTGGTGATCAAGTTCTCCTCTTTAACTCTCGCTTGAAGATATTCTCGGGCAAACTCAAAACCCGTTGGTCAGGACCATTCACCATCGCTCAAGTTTTCCCGTATGGAACGGTGGAGCTTTCTCAACTCGATGGCCCAAATTTCAAGGTGAATGGTCATCGTGAGAAACATTATTTTGGAGGGGACATCCCATCTATGGTTGTCCCGGATCTCCAAAATTTCTTCCCCATGGACAAATGAATTCGGGGATCGAGTCAAGCTAGCGAATTCTCGGTGATCAAAAAGATGTAGCGCTTCGTGGGAGGCACCCCATGCTTATCCATCTATCTTCTTTCTTTTTTTTTTCTAATAAGTGACGCGAAGGGGTTCCGCCTCTTCGATTTCTCGGTTTGGTTGTTTGTGATGTTGTGTTTAGATGTTCCCGATATGAAGACTCTCGCGTTCGAAGTTTGTCATTTTCTCTACTCGAGTTTCATGATCGATGCCGATGGAAATCCGATATCCTAATCTTATCGACTAACGTTTATCTTTGAGCATACTTAATAAACGGCTTTTAGATTTTCGTTATACCCTTGTTTTAAACATTGAGGACAATGTTTCGTTCTAGTCTGGGGTAGGGTAATCTTCAATTTGATTTGACCGCACTTGCTTATTTTTGTCGTGTACTCTCGCAACCCCGTTTTTCCTTAGAAAATGAAAAAAATTGTGCAAAAATGAGCAAAATTTAAATTTTTTTTAAGCTTTTGTTAAGTCTTTTTGATTGAAAAGTTTGCTAGTCTCTTAGATAAGAAGCTATAAAATGCGAATTCTAGCTCACAAGGCCAAGATTTTGCAAGTTTCCCTGAGAGATTTTAAATATGCATGACTTAATTTCATTTAGACGAAGCATTTGATAAGTTAATATATGTTTTGACACCTTGTTGACTTTCCGCTGGTGAGAGTAGGAATAGAATTCTGACTTGACCGGGCGTGTTGAGCCCTAGCTTGTTCCCTTAACCATAGATAATCTAAAAATTATCGGCTAAGCATCCACGGATCTCATTATTTGGGATTTTAAATTTGCGAGATCGAAAATGATAGAGTTATTTACGAGTTTAGATGCTAAGCGTGGAGTAGTTGGTTCTCTTTAGAGCCCATCAAAGGTACTTATGGCTTTTTGTTCCCACAAAATTGTTTCACCCCATATCTGTCTAATAAATAATTTGAGATGTTGAGTTTTTGGCGATAGTTAGTTCTTTATCTTCTTAAAAGAATCTTTGTTTTAAAAATTGGGTACACATCAAGGATCCGTAATAAATAAATGAGTAATCGTGATAAGTGATAAAGTAATAAGTAAAGTTGTGAGTCATGTGTCGAGATCGGACCCTTGGATCTTTAGCTGGGATTGAGTGAGGTCTTAGCCTAGCCAGCCGGGATCCTCATTTCATGAAGCCTATAGTCTTGGAATTACCCCGTGAAGCTCCGTGGTTCATAGCTCATACACGTAAAAGTCTAAGTTCTATTTCAAATAAAAAAAAATGTGTTGAAAAATGAAAATGAAAAATAAAGTATAAGTGAATAAAAATTCCTTGATGTGGACCTCATTTTTACGACAATGGTTCTTGAGAGAAGATGGATAACTAATTATCGACTTAGCTTTGTATCTTTATCGGAATTAAAGTTATCGAAACGAGAAATTTGAAGAAATTCATTTCTCACTAAAATAAAAAAATCTAGAGGAAAATAGGAAAATGGGAACAAAAGGTAATTACACAAGTAACTTCCATGGGTAGTGTTAGCATCTAAAATCATATTTAACAATGATTTCGATTTTACGCTTAGTTTGGGACTTGTGAAAAATCGGACTCGATGTATTCTATCCAGATGGTCACTTCACGCTGTGTTGTGTTTTCTACTCGCGTGATCCTAACGGTCGTTTGAAAAATGTTGGAGTTATTGATCGACATGAAAGTTCAACAAACCGTCATTCATAACCAGAATGTGCTTAATTGTAATATCTATACATGTGAATTAAAAAGGTAAGCAGGCGTTGTAGAATTAAGGCTTTCCTAAATCTCTTTTGAGGAATCTTTGCTACTTCTTCATAGGTTTAGTAGAAAGAGATTGAAATCCTTGGTTTTAGAAGCGTGAGTTGATTGCATTACGTGAGGACACGACAATGGTTTCGTCTGGGGTATTTTGGTATGTGCTAAAACACATACCTTTTCTATATCAAAACTGACCCAAAATAACCAAGAAAGAGCCGTTTATTGCTAATATTTGTGGTTTTCTTGAGTTTGTGCTTGTGCAGGTACGGATATGTAAAAACACGCAAAAAGGAACCAAATCAGACGTAAATCCGAGCACGAGAGATTTAGAGAGCTTAAGCCGAGCCGGAAGATCAAAATTGTGCATTTATGAAGATTTTATTCTCCGAGGATGATTTTTGGAAGAAATAACCAAGTTTGAAGAAATGTCAAAATTGGCCCCTCAAGTTTCAACATTTGGCAAAAGTGATCCTTCAAGATTCAAAAGTTGCAAATTGGCCCTTGGTCTATTTGAAGATTGGCAAAATCAGTCCTTGGAAGATATTTTCAGAATCACATGTTTGGTCCTTGGAGTTTCAGCTTTTACAACTTTGGTCCCTATGATATGCCATGGATCCAATACTAGTCCAAGTCTAGTCCTTTATCCAAAGTCCAAGATATCTAATAGTCCAAATCCATTATCAAAGCCACGGCCCAAATTCAATCCAATAATCCAATACCCGGCCACCCTTATAACTACCCAACCCGGTTCAATATACCCACTTGACCCGCCATTTAACCCAAGTCAAACCCCCTTTGAATAATAATAAACAAACCAAACGCGCCCTACAGTGTTGCTTCTTCCCCAACCCAAACAACCCTTTTACCCTTTCACATTTACCACCATTTACCCACACCCAAACACCAAACCTCGTACTAAGGATCTTTCCATCCTTCTAGAACCACTGACATGTCAGGATAAGAATGCCCACGTGGCTAAGTGGAGCTCTCCTATTGGCGTCGACTCATCAATTGGTGAATTGGAGCAATGTGATTGGAGGTGATGATTCATGGGATTTGTGTGGTCGCTATTTGCTTCTAGGCTCTTCTGAAAGGGATCCCAAGACCTTGTGAAGGCTATATAAAGACCCTCAAGCTCACAATGGAATGAGTGTAGTGTAGTATTTTCTCTTCAAATTAGCTTATTGTTTTCATTAATCTTTCATCTTTAAATATTTCTCAGTAGTTTGTAATTTCAGTTTTCATTGTACTCTCTATTTCAGTTTTAATAAAATCTCAAGTTTTATGCCTTTTTCTCTTGATTTAAATTAGTACTGATTCAATGGTGGATTAAGTTGTTCTCTCTGTTGTTGTAAGCTTATATAAGCTTCTATAGCTTTTGTAAGTTTTAACTTTGCTTCATTATTCTATTCTCACTTCATTTTACAAAAAATTTGCTTAAGTCGAAATGGGTCAAAAATAAAAAGTCAAAACTACTTATTTGTTTTTGCTTATGTTCAAATCTGTCTTTCATAATCTAAAGTCTTTGCTTTCTTCTTCATTTCACCAGTTAGACTCAAAGAAGGGGTAAATCCAAGGTTTTTGTACCAAATGCAGTCCTCAAAAGGAGTTGTTTGGCACAAAGGGTTTTTGACCCAGTTTTAGGTACCCTTTGAGTTGTTATTGGTTTGGTCAATTAGTTTTAGCAGTCTTTTTAGTATTGTTTTTGACAGTTGATCATCTTTGTAAAGCTACTTGTGATTTTAAGGTCTTGGTACACTTAAGCTTGCCAAAACAAATTTTATGGCTTAGTAAGTAGTATAAGTTCTATTTGAGTCAGTTAATGTGTCATTTTGAGTCACTTGGGTCAGTTTGAGTCTGTGTCAAGTTTTGGTTATAGGTCATTAGTGTCAAAACTCTTTGGTTCAAGTTCTTAGCTGCCACTCATTTTGCTCAAAGCGGTAACTGCACCTTTTTCATTCACTGCTTACCGCTCAATCAATCCAAAACCCAAAAAATAGTTTTATATAAAGTTTAGCAGTAATAGTAAGCTTATCTTCAGTTTTTACAAAGTTCCAAAAGTTTTTATAAGCCCTAAATAAGCTTTCAAAACTGTCCTATGTCACAACAGTGTATCAGCATACACTGAGTCAGTTTCTAAGCCCCTTATACCAGATCTTGTCAACTCTTCATTTGAGCTTCAAAACTTTTGAAACTTGTTTCTTTTCACTCTTTGGCACAAAGTCTAAATCTGATTTAACAAATTTTTGGATAATAAGCTTGTTTGTTAGCTTAAAAATAAGCTCAAAGTCACCCCCTTGCTGCCTCAACTGTTGCAAATTTCAGATTTCAAAACAAGCTTCTAAGAGCTTATTAGACTGTAGGTGTAGTTTCAATCACTCCTAGATACCTTAGTATAGCTAGCTTATTAGGACTCCCCTTTAAACAGCTTATTTGTATGTCCCCTTTAGCTTATTAGCTTATTATTTAGTGATCCTTATTCTAGCTTAGTCCTACCTTGTTCCTTAGTTAGTTGCATGCTCCCATAGTTCTATAACTGTTGATTTAAGTTTCGTCAGAGCTTTTTTAGCTAGAAGTCAGTTTTATAGCTTGTAGCTTATTCATAAGTGCTTATTTTATATCAGTTTACACTACAGCCTTCATATCTCACACATAAGCACCATATTTGATATTTTTCATAGAACCAGAATAGCATTTTAGAATTTTCCTAAATTTTTCATTAATTTTTGTCACTGTTTGCTATTTTTCTAGATTTAAAATAGTTTTTAGTCACTTTTAAATAGCTTTTATTGCAATTAATTCAGAAAAAGTTCCAAAAATAATTTTTCAATTCTCCCAGTTTAAGAAAAATATAAAAAGCATAAAAAAGATTTTTTTTCCTATTTTTCCCTTTTATTTGGTATTTTTCACAATTTAAATTAGATTAAAATAGTTTTAAATTAGTAGAAAATAGGAAAATAATCAGAAAATTACAAAAATAGTTTTGAAAAGTCTCTTATGGTATTTTAGATTTTATAAAAACAGTTTCACATTTTTCTCCTTAATTTTCATAATTTTTAGTATTTTAATTTAGATTTAATAGTTAAAAATTAGTTTTTAATTTAAATAAAATCCAGAAAAATCCAAAAAATAGTTTTAATTCTAAAATAGTTTTAAAATATCATTTCTAGAGTAAAAGTAATTTTAGGCATTTTTAGGATATAATTTAGACGTAGTTGCATTTTAATTACGTTTTATTAATTACGTTTTAGTTAATTCAAGACTTAGATTTCCGTAAAATAGATTCCCTTAATTAATTTCCCCATTCCCGTAGTTTAATAAAATCAAAATCAAAACAAATCAAAACATCGAGCATTAAATTCCAAACCAAAAACGACGTTGGTAATTCACGCCTCGTTGGGAAACGATTCGGGTTGTCAATCCGCTTCAAATTTGATCACACACGGGATTTGATTTATTATTCTTTTCCTAAAGGAATTTGAATCTATCTTCGTGATTATTTTTGATATCGATATTGAGGTTTTATCCGTACACACATACCCTTAAGCCTTTATTATCAGCGAATCAGTGTCTGAACCGTTTTAAGTTTCTTACGGTTAGTCATTCACAAGTGGCTAGCTTGTGTGAGATAACTTGACGTGTTTTGGCACTGAAATCAGTGTTCCACCGAAGTAAGTATTTAACGCCAAATCACTTATCTCACTTATTGGTTGCGTTATTAATTGACATCTCTTTGCGTGCAGTATTGAAGCTATTGGGTTATCTTCCTGAAAGCCTGAGACTCACCGCCTAAGGCAAGTCCTCACAAGCATGCGACCCTCGTGATACTGAGAGGACAAAGCACCGAGCCGTTGGTATCCTGGGCGTCTCGTGGATCGACTAATGGAGGAGTTGCTTCATTGCTGCGCACCGTGCCACATTGGTTGCCAGCCTAAAGACAAGATATGCCGGGAGAGCACCATAGCCTAAAAGGATGAAGAGATTGCTCACCGAAGGCGCTTATTGGCTAGTTCTCGGCTGAGGTGGAGGCAAAGTGAATTCTTATTCCCGAAGCTTGTGGAGGAAAAATGTCCGCCGATCCAAATAGGCTGTGAGCGCAGCTGGCCGCATCAGTACAAGGCTTCGTGTATTTGGGCCCTTAAGTATTTGGATAAAGGGAAAGAAGAGTTGTTCTCTCGGTTGAGGGATTTTGGAGCAACTGTGGGAAATTTGCTGGAGGAGCAGGAACTGAAACTGCGTAAGCTCAACATTGAGTATGACGAGGAGTTGTATCCCCAGCTTGTTTCAACAATTGCTGAGCGCAGGTGGCTTATCAGACATGGTTTGCGCCTTGCCGCCCTCAGTGTTTTGGAGTCTCGGGAGGTGGTAGACAAATTTGGGTCAAGTAGCCGCTGTGGGAAGGCAGAGGCCATGGAGGAGCCGGATGAGGGTAGCCTTTTGAAGGTGCCTGCCGCACGTGCCCGGTACAACGTAACATGCTTATGAGGATCCGTTGCTGCGATGAAAGAGATGAAGCTGTTGGAGCTTCCTCATATTGCGCAATTAGAGCGCGACCAAGATTACCCCATCAGTGTGGTCATGGAGGGGTTAACCCTGGCTCGCCATCGTACAAGCGTTTTAGACGCGTACCGACTTTTTGAAGCTGGATGAGTCGCAAGCTGCTTGCAGGTGCCTATCTTTGCGCTCCCACGCGACATTCTCAATCCCTTGGCTTGAGAAGGAAATCCCTCTGAAAGAATCCTTAGAGGCCCATGATATGAGGCTTGCCAAGAAGAAGGGCGTGAAGGGAAAGGCCATTCTTTGTGGTGTTGGTGCACACCTCGCTAGGTCCGATGGACCTTTGTGAGTGTGCAACGTGCTCGCACTGTGACGCTGATTTGTTGAAGAATCTGAAGGAGGCTGGGGACGCTACGAGCCACGTGGAGAGATCATGTCTTAGGTGTAGCAATAGTATATAGGTTGTAGCTTCTTTGTAAATATCTTTTTGTAAGAACTCGTGATCCTTAATGAAATTTCCCTTTTGCTGAATATGTATTAATGTGAATGTTGTTGCGATTTGTAAAGTTTTTACTTAGTTGTAACATATTGGATTTCACAAATATACTAGATCATAACCACAAGTAGGC
>OU343222.1:139011933-139094294 GCA_910596185.1 Chrysanthemum makinoi | reverse complement strand
AATATAGCCGATTATCATGCACAAAACCAACAATAACGCTACTAAAAACATGTTCATTTTAGGCGTTATCACAATCTCAAATGGATTTAGAATTAATATCTCAAACTTATATTACCTCTACGACCTATGTTTCTTATCCATAACAATGTCAACCCTTGAATTAAAGCTTTATGACACCCACTTCTTAAGAGCTCGCATGAATAAATTTGTTGCGCCACCTCTAAATCGACCAGAGAAACACATAACAAGTACGAGGGTCGTCTTTGAGGGTGTGCAAGGTGAGCGACCACTCAAGGCCATAAAATTTTTTGAGACCTCAAAATTTGTCATGTTAATAATTATATGCATGTGTACATATATTTTTCACGAAGAAACATATATCTTAAATGAGTCATATCTTAAAATGTTTAGATAACTAATTGCATTATATATTGAAAACGGTGACACTTTATATATAACATTCCTTCTCGAAAGGTCTCATTATGTGATTTCGTCCAGGGCCCTCAAAAACTTCATAAATTCATGAGACGGCCCTGAGTCAAGCACCATAAAGAGCTCTAACAACCATGTTAATACAAATAAGCCGTAAAAACGTTTATTTATATTTTACGATATTCTATTGTTTTGTCGATAACAAACGTAAAATCATTTTAACGAAACAAATAAAATACGTAAATGGTTTGAGCCAATAGTTTACTAACACACTCACATTTTCATATAAAACACTAAACAAGTAACAGTGTTTACATTTTATAGAAATACATATGTATAACAACTAGTGTTTACATAATATAGAAATGTGCATACTTATATTGTAATGGGTAATGTAATGGTAAAAATCTAAGTACTTGACCCATTGACTAGATACATTTAATGTGGTTGGGTAAAACCCAAAGTCCATGACCCATACCCATGGAGCTTGATCCATAACCCATGACCCATTGTATGACATCATGCATGAAGTCATGTTGGGTATTATCCATGGGTCATGACCATGACCCATGACCCATGATCCAATGTCTAGATACATTGTATCTTGTATAACTCATGGTTCATAACCCATAACCCAGTTTGCAACCTAAAATCCGGACTTAAGCTGACCCAGTCTGGCGGATCCCTTGGATTGCACTAGCCGGATCCCTCTGGGGAGGGATCCGGGGAACATTAGAGAAATTTGCTTATAAATAGTGAGCCATTTCTCTCTTGCAACTCATCCCTTTTACACATACTCTCTCTTAGTATTGTAAACTCTCTAACCTCAGATCCAAAGGATCTTTCTATGTACTTTTGTGTTTGTGTGATTCTTTAGGTTCATCTTAAAGGCGAGATCACCACCTCTTGAAGTCGAGCAAGCTCAAGTCCATGGGTTGCCAAGTTTCGTCATCATCAAGACTATCAAGTTATCTTGTTGATAGTTTTTTCTTCCCTCATTAAAAGTGTTGTGTTGAAGGCATAAGTGAAAGATGTCAAACGGGTCAAGTCGAAGGCATTAGTGAAAGGTGCCAAGGGTCTGTGTTGAAGGCATTAGTGAAAGGTACCAAAGAGTCAAGACAAAGGCATTAGTGAAAGGTGCCGAAAGGTCGTGTCAAAGGCATTAGTGAAAGGTGCCAAGGGTGTACATTCGATATGGTGCATCGACGTACAAGATAGATTAGTTTGGGCTAAAGGATATTGATATCCTTATGATGTTGTAATAAGGAGTGTGTCTCCTTTGGGGTAGTTGTGTTGTGTTGGGTAGTAGTTCCTCCTTTGTAATAGAACTCGTTATCTAGCCTTGTACCGGATAAAGTGTAGGCGACGTTGTGATAACTTTGGTTCTACCTCGTGGAAGAACTCTGTTCAGCCTTGTACCAGTATAAAGAGTAGGCGACGCTGTGAAGGCTTCTCCGCCACATTAAGGAGCTTGTATTGTGTAGTGCTTACTTAACTCTCGAGTAGGTGACTCTAGGAGTGGAGTAGGGCAAGAAAAGTGTTCTCGTAGAAATGAACCACTATAAAAACTCGTGGTCGGTTTTGTGTTTCTACTTTTATCTTTGCATCATTTGTTTATATGTTTTATCTATCATCATCCAACACACACAACCAAATAGATTGACATAAGTTGATCTAAATAATTTAAAACAAAATTTTAATCAGTAAAACTATTCAACCTCCCCTTCTAGTTTTCCACAAACCCCTTAACTTCGACTAGGGAAAGTTATCCGATTTAGCAAAATGACGGCTAAAGAGATGGAACCCGGAGAACCACATTTTTACCAACACAAGAATTTTAGCCATAAAGTTCTGATCGAGGGACAAGCTATAAGACAATGTGAGGTTCACTTGAGTAAGGAGACGATCCTTTTGTTAGGTCACTAGTTTTACAACACAAGCTTATTAGAGAAGAGATAAGGCGGATGAACAAGTTATACGCACACACACTCACGTATAAGTGTAACCGGTTATGCAAAGAGAGTGAATGAGAGAATAACTTGAACAACCAACCTTCAATTGAAGGTTTACAAGGGATATTTATAGAAGGGAAGCTAGGGCAACACTCTAGTTCCCTTCCTATCCTTATTGGGCTTGGGTCAAGCTTATGGGCCTTCTACATAAGCTTGACCTTAAACAAACATAAAGGCCATAATAAAGCTACCTATTACATATGAAATATAAATACTTGAAATACTGTTTAGGAGTGATTCCAACAATCTCCCCTCAAGTATATATGAATGAAAACGGTGAAGGCGTTGATGTAATAGTAGCTGACGCCTTCGACATTCTTCTTTCTTGTGAGAAGAATTGCCTTGATTCGAACAATCTCCCCAGTGTAGAGAGTTAGTTATCTTTGAACGCTTATGCTTTGACGTCATCTTTAACTTTGTTCTTTGATCATTGTTCTTTGTGGTGAAAGTAATAGTATGTTGTTGTTCCGTGCATCAGTCCGCCTCGTGTCCGCTTCACGCTCCAGGTCTCCACGCCATTCTTCAACATGCTCACACGCTCTTTGACGTTGGAATTCAATACCGATGAAGTTCTTTAAGTCTTTAACTTTGTAGATTCTTTGGTTTGACGAAGAATCATTCTGACGGTTGTGTTGCTTTTGAATAGAACTTCCATTAGTGATGATGTTGGCGTGAGCATGAGAAGAATCAGCACGATCATCCCGCTCCCGAGCTTCCATAAGAAGAAAACATTTAAACGGTTAGTAATAAGCGGATTCCGCACTTACAAGTTTGAACTTCGAGAGTGTTAACAACATAGTGTGAAAACACAACTCTAATTTTTACAAAGGCCGTTCTCGAACCTGGAGTCCCACAAGTGAGATAACGCGATGTCAAGTACATCTACTTTAGATGAGTCGCGAGGTACACCGAAGCATCACCTCACGCATCAGACCGCTTGAGACACACTCCGCGTAATCCACGGGAGTTACCGGTGACCTGCTGACAGGTGGCTGTTTGATGTTGACCCTGGCAGGAGTTTCCATTCAATCATTGAGGATCACAGATGTGAACCTCTCATAAATGTTCTCGACAGATTGCTAAGATCTGTGAAGGACTCGATATGAACCACTGATGATCTTATTAGTTGATCATCAAGTGATTAAATGTCAAGTGTTCCTAAGAGATCTTTTGATAAATCTCGTGGCGCTAGACTCAATAGTGCTTTTGGTTTCCGAGCTGAGACTAGGGAGAGGTCTCCTTCTTCAATACCAGCAATCTCTAGGAGAAAGCCGATAGTTTACGTAGGGTTCCTGTGAGAATGAAACAAGCTTCTGTTGAGAGAAACTTGAGTGGATAAGAAGGTTTAGTGCATGCGCCACTGGGTCCATGACGACTTTTAATCTTCAATACCGGTGCCACTAAGTGACAACCAAGAGCATATGAATTGAACCCGTTCTGCCTCTAAGTTGAATAACTGGAGGGCTATTTCTTTTCACCCTTTTCTTTGCATTTCTTTTAATTCTTCAACTCCTTCTTTCTCCGATTCTCATTTTCTCCTTTTTACAATCATACCTAAGGACTTCTAAATACTAACTATTTGTAGTGTCATTGGGTAGATCCCTCCTCGCTCGGATCATAGGACGGTTATTCCTAACCTTAGTCACCTTATAACTCCATGACTAACCTATATTTGCCATTAAAACCATCAGATGAAAAAATGTCTCTCAAAGGGTTTGTTAATGAAAACATTTTGTACCATTGTGAGAGATGATGTTTTGCATAAATACTCCCCTCCACATGTGCTTAATAGTTTTAATGGTTAAATGCACAGTGAGGAAAGAGCGCGCACTTTTGAATTGATTGACTCAAGATAGACAATCCCCCGCGAGACACGGTTACGCTGCATAGTTAAAGAGTTACATTGTCAGCTTTTAGGTGACAACTAGCTCTAATAACTACCTTGAAGGTGTAGACAAACCTTGGAAGGTTGTCAAACCCGCCAGAGTTCATGTCTATCAAAAGTTTCTCGAATGGTACATTCTACTCGCACAAGTCCTTTGCGAGACACGCTACATCACTAGCTAACTAGCTTGAAATTATTACCCGTCCCAGACAAGTCTTTTCGAGTTACTAACAGTTAAGCATCGTCAATTCGTTGGTTAAGTCTGAGGCACACAGATTCATTTGCATTTTACACAACATATTTCTTATCACACATTTTCTCCCCCTCAAAATGGCATATTAAAGTGTTATTTTTTGAAACGTTTGAGAATAAATATGACCATTTCGAAAGTGTTTGGGAAGAATGACCACTATGAACAATTTGTGAACAAAGTTTTAATATCAAATACTCCCCCTCAACAAGTGATATAAACGGTTGAGGTTTTGAAAGTCTTAAGGGGAAGTACTTGTTCTTTTGAGCAAAACCTTGAAAAGTGAAAGGTTTGAAAGGTTTTACTCAAAAGTAAGAAGCTTTCGCTCCTTTTCTAAGGATTGTGGCAAGCGCACTACCACGTGGTCCTTTCTTGACCATTACGGGTTGTACAATGTTATGTGTGCACAAGCCATAGACATATTAAATCACACATCCAAAATTATGAAGGAGACAATTCAAGGGGTACCGTGAAGTGCGTGATGTTCCTGTGAGTGCGCATGGCGCTGAAAGCCGGTGATGTTTCTCCCGGTCGACCACCAACATAGCTTTCCAATCGCTCTGAACCGATCCCTTCAACAACCGCTCATCAATCATGGTGATGATCCTTCTCACATCCCTCCTTTCCTCGAGAATTCAAATACTACGAGATCCCACTTTCAGCGTATATCCTTCAACCTATGCTAATCCGTCCCTAACCAGCCTTCAAAGTATGATCCCCGAACTCGAAGATCACTACACGCCATTAAGCAGCTTTGAAGTTCACCGCGTAAACAACTCCGAAAGGTTTGCCGATGAGCGTATATTGAGGTAGCTGATTGAGATCGGGAAGAGTAAGCATTGGAGGAGTTAGGTTGACACGCGTCGATAAGATTCAACGACCATCCGGATATCTTCAACACGCTTCTTTGATCACAATGCGTCTAATGAAGATGAGAACTGACTTGATAAATTCACGGTGAACTTCAGTTGAGAATTGTCTCATACATCTCACTGCACCTTGGCAAGGTACATGTCTTCGATGTCGCTGAGGGACAAGTTCTCAAAGTCAGCCTCGGAGAATCCATAGTCCTGTTCATCTTGTCGCTTGACTATGATATTCTTTAAGAATGTGTAGTCCCACTTAGACTTGAGATCAATGTGTTTGATGGCCACGAAGTCCTTAGAACTATATATAACGCATGTTGAGACTTCGAACCATGCTTCTTCAGAGTAGATTCTTCGGCGCTCGTGCCAATGATGAATCCCATACAATGCATCTTGGTCGTATGCTTGCACGCTGTCAGAAAACAAGTGATTTGCACGTTCCTCGATAGCTATGCGCTTTGAGTAAATAGTCACTGGAATGGAAGAGTCAATGATGTAGCGTATTTTCGCGAACCATCGCTTCCATGTAAGAGAAAATCCGTGTCTCGTTAAAGAAGTATCGGAAGGGATCCGTGGTTCGCCTGTTTGGCCAATGGTCGGTAGGGGTTTGGTCCAATCTGTAGTATGGAGGGTTGTCCCTTTGTGTGAAGTCAATGTTTGCTTCCGGATTGAGCCAATCCATGTCGTTAGACATAGCTCGAGCGATGTTCTCAAGATGATATTCGACCTCGACGGCGCTTTCTGAGCTGTCTTTAAGAAGTTGGAATGCTTCATTCTTGATTCGCTTCAATTCAGATTTCGCCATTTTCTTCACATGGAACTTTTCTTGCAAAAGTTTTGCGTGCTCCAATGTAGAACCGTCTACCAATTCTTGACCTTCATCAGAGTAGGGAGTTTGATTGACAAGTGTGGAGAACCATTCAAACTCTTCGGTTTTATCGTCATCAAGCCATGAGACGACTCAGGCCGAAGTTGTCTTCTTCTTCTTTGGAAGGCCTTGATGATGATACCGGTTTCTCGCACTTGTTTGGGTGAGGTGGGTTGTTGTCGGGGCTCAAGGACCTCTTCATCGCCACCACCCGTATACTCAAAGTAATCACCGCTTTATGAGTCGGGTGGTAACTCGGAATCGCCCCGAGGTTTATCAAGAGAAGACCGTGGTGGAGGAGACTTTTGTTGAGAAGAAGTTCGTGGTGGAGGAGGTGTCATAGAGGTAGATTTACCGCATCGCTTCGACGCTTAGGTGCAGTAATCCTTATCCTTATCATCGCCATCTCTTGGTCGCTTGGGTTGATCACCGGGTGACTCCTTGCATGATGATCCGAGTTGAAAATCAAGTAGATTTTCGAAAAATTTAGCTTCATCCGAAGTAAACGCTCCAGATCGCTTTGACATTTGTATCACAAGTTTAGCGATTAACTATTCAGAGAGAGATCGCTTCTTTGGCCATTGTATTTTTAACCAATGCTACATGTTGGGGTGAGTTGTCTGAAAATATTTCTCTAGTCACACCGGGACAAGTGTCAAGAAGAAACTTGTGAGTATGATCTCTTGTCGTCTTTTCCAGCTTCCTTTAGGACTTTAGGAACGATATCCTCAAGGTACTTGTTAGTGTAACCTTCGATCATTTCGTTCAGTTCCTCTTTACGATGACTCTTCATGAACTTCTAACAAATTCCCTTTCTTTCTCCATCTTGTCATGCTCGTCATACATATGCTGTATGTGGTCGCAAGAAAGAAATTTAGCTTTTGTAGAGCACGCTCTTTCTGACTTGTTTGAACTTTGTGAATTGCTTATGAGCTTGAGAAATCCAAGATCGAGGTGGTTTCTTCACAGATTTGGATGATGATTTTGTTGATCTTTTGATGGTGGTGGTGATGAGTGAGATGAAGAATCGATGAGGAGGGACATGAGGAGATTCGGGTCCTTTGGAGGTGCAGAAGTATATCCTCCTTGGAACGAGTTGGACCTGCCTGAGAAGAAAGTCATCATAATCTTCTTCGCCATCATGTCCAGTTTAGCCTTTTCTTCCGTCTGCTCCTTAGCTTCTTCATCGCTTCTTCTCAGCCTTATTCTTTCGTTCCTCAAAGTTAAGATCAGTAGTCTCCTTCACAAGCATTTGTTGTTGCACAAGAGTGGTGGCACCGCATCCCTTATCGGGTTGATTAACCGCATCGTGACTCGTGAAGAGTGGACAACACCACTGATCCTCCCGGGCCACCCATTTGATCTTTTGCAAATTCTTCAGCTTTTTGAATTTGTCTAACTAATTTAAACTTTTTCCTGTATGATTGATCCAGTTGCTCTTCTTTTTCTTAGAGCTTTCATCATAAGACTCAAGTACGTGAGTCTTTCCTTTTCCATTGTCAGCTATTGGACTTGGAGGTTTAGCTGCAGGAGAGGGTAACGCTTGCATTCGAGAAGGTAATCTCTTCATCTGTGTCAGTCACATCTTCGTGAGCTTTCGCCCACAAGCTTTCTTTGCGGTTCAGATTGGGAATAGGTTCAAATTTCCTTAGATGGAACAATCCTTTTTTGAGGAGGGTTCCTTTGGGAAGCTTTCTATAAAGATCCAGACTTGTAACATTTCCAAGCACTTCCTCTTTTGGTTCTCCTTACGGGTGTTCCAGAAGATTTTTCGTCGAGATGACCAACTTTGCCTTGTCTAACCGCTTCCGCATACCTTTTGTATGGCGCTTTCGAGCTTTCTCGACATCTTCTTAGAAGGAAATCTGTAGCACAAAGACCTTGTTTCTTTGTAGACGCTTCCTTGATTCTAACAGATAGAATGGGTTCCGTCAACATGTCGTGATTGTTGGGGTCATTGAGCCTCTTGGGAATGTCAGGATGAAGTCCAAGTGCTCTCTGGATCAACAATTTAGTATATCCGATGTAGGGAATCTTTGAGCCAAGTTTGTTGAGAAATGACATCATGTCATCCCAAATCAGAGCTTCGATAGCGATGTGTTTTATGTTGACCAATGCCCGAATATTTGCGCTCCATGAGCTTAGGGTGCTCATAGCCGCTGTCACGACCGAAAATGACTTGGTGATGATCATGTAGAGTGTTCTCCGTGGTTGAGGAATACTCTTAAGCTCTACGCGAGAGTGCTTGGTGATTACTCCCGTAGCCTCGTCATAACCGATATTGATTAAGAATTGGAGAGTGAGCTCTTCAGAGGGTGTGGCATAAGTTTGGTTGGTTTCGACATCAGAATTAGGAGAATGCCCTTAAGTCCAGCAGTGTAATGGTGACTTGTTTGTGATTCAGAGTCACCGCCACAGCAGTTTGTCCTTTGACCCTTTCCATAGTGTTCCGTAACTGTTGGATGTAGATCTCGTGAACAGCCAGAGTGTGAAAGCATGTTCTGATACGGATGAGTCCTCAAAATGTCAATAGCAATTAAACACGAAGATTCAGAGCAAGTGAGGTTGTCAAAGTCAACACGGAGATTATTCTTTCCTAGCTTCATTGGATAGCCAGGATAGATATAAAGCAATGGAGAGAACTTCGTGTGCATCCATATTCATTTGTTCACCATGTCGCGGATCTGAAATAACATTAGCCAAAAGAACCAACATATCGAAAGACATAATGTTAGTCAACAGAAGGTCTTATTGTCTAGTTATTGAATGTAAAGTGTCAATGATTGTTACGAGTCCTAAGTCACTTGTATATTCAATAGTCCAATGACGCCGTGAAATGTTTCGTGAGTTAGTTAACTTTAAGTTTTAAAGTTTATTTTATCACTTATTGTTCACAACATATCAAACGATTTCCGTTTATTAGTGACATTTTAGGATTCGTGATGATATGATTAGTTTATTTACAAGTTTGTACACGTAACAATTCATAAAGAAGGTATGATCACGCTTGCGCGTAGGATTGGTAAAGTTATGCGGAGACAGGAATGATATATGCGTAGGCGTAAACTTACGCGTAGGGTCTTAACTTACGCATAAGAAGTGTTACGCGCGAGGAAAGAGGACCTTATGCGTAGAGCTTATGCGTAGGCATATATTAACCTTACGCGCAAGGCTACTCGTAAGAGTTGACCTTATGCGTAGAGGTCATCGCTTACGCATATCCTTCACAGATACGCCGTAGTCCCTTTTGTAGAACCTTATGCGTAGACGCTACGCAAGATAAATCTTACGCGATAACAAGCTACGCGTAAGGTGATCCTTATGCGGAGATTAACAACAACCTTGATTCTGAATATTACGTGTTGCAAGCCTGAAATAAAGCATCATATCATCAATGTTTAACACATAACATTCATTTTATGACAGATCATAACATAATTGGACATTTTAACGCTACGCGTAGAAATCCTTACGCAGAGTCTAAACCCTAAATCTACGCTGATGAAATCTAGCCATGGATTATGCACCAAACTTTTCTGGTATATCTTAGATGTTGTGAGATCATATTGACCAAGTTTTAACACTTAAGTTTGCAAAGTGAATCAAAAATACCCAAAGTTTATGAACTTTAAACCCTAGTTACGAATTGATGACCAATTCGTGTTTCTGGGTGGCTATAGACTTGGAAATCATCAATTAACAACGCAAGAGCATAAAACAACAATCTTTTTGACCAAAACACTTCACATTCAAAAATACCCAATCCGACTCATAAACCCTAATTTCAAAATCATTCAATTCGTGATTCGGTGAGTTTTGATGATTAAAACTGTATCATTGATGTGTTAGAAACGTTTTGACACAATTCTTTTAACCATAAACACATAATCTTAATCATGTGTTCATACGCATTATGCGTAGACCACAAGAACGAGATTATACAAAGTTTTAACCGTTGGATTTTTGAAAGATTCAAAACCATAGTTTAAAAACATGTTGTAAACGCAAAATCACTTACAAAATGATGATCTGAAACACGGATTTCTTGAGTGAATCTTAAGCGTAGGATGGTTTTAGGTATTTTGTAATAAATGAGAAGTGATAGTTAGGTGGGAGGGTGTTTTATTAAAAAGTGAGTTTCACCTTTTGACAGTTTTGGTCCCTCCACCTTTTCCATTTTCATCCAAAGCTTTTTAACTTCCATTGTTTGGTTACCAAATGAAGATTTTTTTGGAAAGAAACTTGACGACACTCCCCCTCGACTTGAGAAAATAATGAAAGGTTATAAATTTAAGTCCGAGGAGTGTCTTTGAACCAGGAAATGTACCACCATTTGTAAAAGAATCAACCGAGTAGTGATAACATGCAAGTACAATGATGTTTTGAACAAGCAGTTAAAGGATTATTTTTTTCTCCCCTCAACACTTGATCGGAAAAATACTGAATTTTGAAAGATTAAAGTGTTGACAGAAGAAATGTACTTGCAATGTTGAAAGAAAAATAGATTAGAAGAATATTTTTGTTGTTTTATCAGATTTTATAATTTTGTATTTTGTTTTTGAAAAGTATTTACAAAAGAAAATTTGGTGTTTGATGTGTTTTAAGACTGCTTTAGGAGGTCATCCAATTCCTCTTGAGTCAAACACCTCATACCAATCCGGTGGACCAACTCATTAAACCTAGCGGGAGGCAAGGCTTTGGTGAGAACGTTTGCCAATTGGTATTCAAGACTCACAAAGTATAATTCAACGGCACTGCTCCACGTGATCCTTGATGAAATGATATCGAAGATCGATGTGCTTTGATTTCGAAAGTGCCGAATCTGAAGTTGCACGAGATTGCAATGGCACTCCGATTGTCGCAATACATCGGGATTCGTCAAATACGTAACCATAGTCTTTGAGTTGTGTTCTCATCCATATGACTTGAGCACAACACGTGGACATGGCTACATATTCCCTGCTTCGTTGATGACAAATGTACAATCCCCGCTTCTTCGATTGCCAAGACACCGCTTATCACCAAGAAATTGTAAAGCTCAAGTACTTTTCCTTGAGTCTAAGCATCCCCTGGTCGCGATCCTAAAAGCGATTAGTTCAAAACCGAATCCTTCTGGATACCAGATCCCCAAGTTAATGGTTCCCTTTATGTATCTGAGGATTCTTTTAGCCTCAGAGAGGTGGGTTTCAGCTGGTCGCGATCGATAACGGGAGCATAGATAAACGGCAAAGACAATATCAGGTCTGCAAGCTGTTAGATACATGAGAGACCCAATAATACTACGGTATTTTGTAGGGTCCACCAATTTCCCATGTAAATCAGCGTCTAACTTCTTGGTATGAGCCATTAGTATGGCATAGGTGTCACTGTGTTTTCATTCCAAATTTGTTTAACAATTCAAGGGCATATTTGGACTGACTCAAGAAAATACCACGGGTGATTGATGAACTTGCAGTCCTAGAAAGAATGTAAGTTCACCCATCATGGACATTTCAAAATTTTTCTTCATTAGTTTTGCAAAAGCGATTGAAAACTTTTTATGTGTAGACCCAAAATGATGTCATCCACGTAAATTTGAACAATTAAGATATGTTCCCCGTGATATTGTATAAAAAGAGTTGGGTCAACCAAGCCTTTGGTGAAATTATTGGCAATGAGGAAAGATGATAGCTTATCGCACCATGCCCGAGGGGCTTGTTTGAGACCATAAAGAGCTTTGTTCTTTGTAACATGGTTCGGGAACTCGTGATCAACGAATCCATGTGGTTGGCTGACATAAACCGTTTCTTTAAGTTGTCCATTGAGAAACGCAGCTTTGACATCCATCTGATAGACCGTCATATTCATGAGCCGCGAACGCTAGAAATATCCGAACAGCCTCAAGACGAGCAACCGGAGCAAAAGATTCTTCAAAGTCTAATCCCTCTTCCCGACGATAACCCTTAGCCACCAGACGTGACTTGTTTCGATGACGTCCCTTCAAAGATCCAATTTGTTTTTCCAAATCCATTTTAGACCAATGACGAAGACCCCTGTTGGTCTTTCAACCGCCCCATACTTCAAGACGCTTGAATTGGTTGAGTTCTTCTTGCATGGATTCAATCCAGTTGTCTTTTGTCATTGCGTCTTTGATGTTTTAGGTTCGACAAGTATGGTGAGTGCATAAATGCAATGTTCACCGCTCCGTGTGAAGACGCTGTCTCGTGAACGACTGGTTGATTCGGGTTGCCAATAATGTTTTCCAGAGGATGGTCTTTTGTCCATCTATGTGTGTAGGGTTGGTGTTGGTATACATTGTGCGATTCTCGAGGATTCAAATGGTTTGTGGAAGATTCCGCGACATCCGGTGCGCAGCCTCATTAGCAAACGGGTTAAAGAACGCATTTGGATCAAAATCTGCAGGTGGGGGTACTTCATTCGAATATCATCACCGTTCATCATTGTTGGAAGCGGTGTGTTCAATCGCTGTGTTGGAGTCAACCGGTGTAGGTGCATTTTCAACAGAGTTGTTGTAGCAGGTGTATCGTATAGGAATATTATCAGTTGTGCAGCAAATGAAACAGCGGATACACACCTGGAGCACGTTCATCAATATCGCCACGTAACGTAGGAGCAAATAACCTTTCCATTTGTTGACGAAAGTGAGTCGAGGGCTTTCTTCATTGATGATGTGGGTTGAGGGAAGTTTAAACGGTTGTGACCGGGTTCTAAGTTGTTATACTCAGAAGCCATGTCGGTAAGTTCATCGAAATGAGCATGAATCGCTTCCATCACCCGCTTTGTACGACGATTCCAGATTCGAAACCTTTGGAATTATCACAAGATCCCATAAAGACTCCAATGTCAGCTTTGGCTTTGAGCTTTCCAAAGTCATCACGATCATTATTCCGATAGCAAAGAGATCCAAATACATGAAAGTGTTTTAGATTCGGTTTTCTGTTATGGACAAGCTCTAAAGGTGTTTTGTTGTATGTGCGTTGGTGATCATAGACGGTTTTGAGTATAGCATGCAAGTAGATACATTTCGCCCATAAGTAATCTGGAAGTTTAGCATTAATTAACATTGTTCTTGCAGCTTCCAATAACGTTCGGTTTCGCTCTTCAACAACTCCGCTTTTGTTCAGTGTATGCAATAGATGTTTGATGTTGAATTCCCACTTTCTCATAGAATTCACGAAGGGTGTTGTTAACAAATTCAGCCTTTGTCTGCTCGATGATTTGACGGTGTTGCGGAGTGAACCTGTATTTTTGTGAGAAAGGTGATGATCATTTGTGGAGCTTGGTCTTTGCTACGAAGAAAGTAGACCCAAGTCCATCGTGAGTAGTCATCAACAATTACTAAGATGTAGCGTTTGCCATTGATCGCTTGCACGCCGATCGGGCCACACAAATCCATGTGAAGAAGATGAAGCACATGCCGAGAGTGTGTTCCACCTTTGAAGGAAAATGAGCACGAGTGCTTTTCCCTTGTTCACAAGTTGAGCAAAGGTGATCTTTTGAATACCGGAATCGTGGGAGTCCTTCAACTAGTTTGTGTCGAGCAAGGTTGGTGATGGTTTGAAAGTTTAGATGTGAGAGACGACGGTGCCATAGCCAGGATTTTGTTGATGTTGCCTTAGAAAGTAAGCAAATGGGAGAGGAAGCAACCATGTCTTGCATAGAGATAGTGTAGAGACTAGAATTACGCGAGCCGGACATAAGGTCATTTCCTTGTAGATCACTTAATGAAACAAGTTTTCTCCCTGAAAGCAACCTCCAAATCTCCATCACAAAATTGACCTATTGAAAACAGATTGTGACCGAGGCCTTCCACATAGTAAACCCCGCTAATTTCGATGTTCCCATTGACATAATCTCCGTAGCCCATGATAGCTGCGAAGTGATCATTCCCTAACCCGACAAAGTGCCAATGAACTTTGCAATAAAGTTTGATAACAGTTTAAGATTGCCTGTCATGTGTCGGGAACATCCGCTATCAACAATCCAGAATGATCTCAGTATCACCGCATTACATACCAGACGACTAATGATGGAATAGAAGTAGATGTGGAACCCAAAATGTTAGAGGGTTCCATAGCAGTTATAGTAGATATACACATCAATAGCTTTAGGTATCCACTTAAATCCTAGTGTGTTATATATCCATTTCCGCCATCTATAACTACTCTTTGCTTTAGTCTTAGTGAATTCACTAGGTGGTACTACATTCCTAGGAGGTGAAACTCGAGCTACAGGGACAGCAATGCGTTTCTTAGAATCTAAAGATGGCGGTCTACCAAGCACATACTTAGAAAGATTAGTTGGCCTAGAGGTATTCCGGTTCTTAGGATTCCTTAAACGAGAGATTATAGCTTTAGCAACACATTTATCATGGCAATCAGAATTCATACTTTTACCACAAATAACACAAGGTGCATCCGACTGAATATCAAAAGTACTTAACGGTTTAGCATTCGTTACATCACTATTTCTATTACATTTTTTAGACGCAATATCTATAGTGGAGGCAACGTGTGTCTTATTCAGAGTCCTAGGGTGTTCTTCTACTTTAGCTTTCTTGATTGATCTTTCTTAGGTCGAACTTCCTATTCTTCGATTGAGTGCTCTTAGGTCGTGAAGTGCGGATGTTTGGAAAAGGCTCAACTATTCCCTGTTCAAGAGAAGGAAGCACGTTAGCTACTTGTGATTTGGCAGTAGAGATTCTAGGTGCATGAGTACTAAGTGTTACGCGGGCTAATCTCTTAATGATTGTTGGCGGAAGTTGTTCATACTTTCCTAACATTCCTCTTAACTTAATGATAGTGTGAATCGATCTTGATTTTCGTGACCGAACATTTCCAGAAAATGCATAACTTCTTTAGTGTGTGCAAGATAATGATCAAGTTCATTTGATGCTTCATCACGAGTCTTTTTGAGTAAATCAAATATGACACCATATTCCTTTTAACTTTTACAAGTTCTTGTTCATATTTTGAGATTTGACACTTGAAAGACACGCTTTGATCATCCAGTTGCTCAATTTTAGAATCAGAAGGTTTTGCACGCAACCTGGTTGATTTTGTGTTGAAAAGCAAGTTGTTGATCGTGAATATCTTTTTGACACCAATTAAGACGACGTATTGCATTTGAAAGTTCGTTTGACAATCGCTTGTTTTCAACTTAAGGACTCGACCAAGCACATTATCATCGTTCTCAACATTTACCACGTAAAAAAGATCGCCAGAGATATTATCAAATGCATATGACAACGAATTCAATAACACAACATTTTGAACATCCGCACAGAGAACATCTTCCAAGAGTCGATCAACATCTTTTCTAACATTTTCTTTTACGCTTAGTGTTTGAAATAGATGTTTCGCTTTCTCGAAAACGCTTTTCATGACCCCAAGTTCCTTATGAAAATCCTTTTCCTGTGCAATTGCACAACTTTTCAAGTTTTTAACATTAGGTAAAAGATTTTTCTCAAAAATGTCTCTTTGTTCTCGCGCCAGAGGCGATTGAAAATGTTCAACTTTGATTTCCGATCGATATTCTATCTCATGTTGTAAAATTTTGAGGTCAGCCATGAAAATGTCAAAATATCGAAGAATTTTTCGATTTTCAAGTTGTGAGTTTACTTCACTAATGGAAGGTAAAGGACCATAAGTTTGTGCAAAGTCTGCTTTGGGATTAACAATAGAAGACTCAGGTGTTCTGATGATAACTCTTGGTGTGTTGGAAGAATCCGCTGGTGTGACGAAAGTGACCGGTTTAGAATAATTAAAAGGTTTGTTGTAAACAACAGCTTTTAATTTTGATCGACTCTCGCCTTCTGCATCTAATTCCTCTTGACGATGATATTCAACAACATTCATAAATGTAATTATCAATTTTATATTGTGCACCGGAAACTTCGTGATTTGGTTTGAATGCTTTGGTTGAAAGCTTAGGTTTGTAATCCGCAAGATTCGGTCCATATCCATTTGGATTTGGTTTTAAAGTAAACTTTTCAATGGTTGTGACCGACTCGCCATGTTTGTAAACAACAGCTTTAAACTCTTTAAGTTTGTTTTGCAAGCCGATGATTTCTTCAAGATGATCATCTATTCGCTTCGTTGAATGCTTTTTGTATGCAGAGAACTGCTTTTGACAATTTAACAACTCAGCCTTAGCTTTTTGATTTTCCAAGGTGAGAGCGCTAATTTGCTTTGTATGTTCATGTTTCATTGTTCTATTTCGCACAACAAAGCATTCTTCGCGGCTAGATCACGATCCGTCGCTCTAAATATTTTTCGCTTTGATAAGATTTGGCAAAGGTCGCTTCAAAACCGTTTTCACGTTTTTCTTGAGTTTTGAAAAGTTGAGTTGCTTTTGTAAACATTCAAAATCCTTTGTTAACAGTGCATTATTACTTTTCAAGTCCCTCGATTTAATGCAAACATGGCAATTTGGGATTGTTGGTCTTGAAGTAACAGAACAAGATCTTGATGGGGCAAAGGTTCATCTTGTTCAACGTGAGTCACAACATGATCATTATTTAGATCCTCAAGTATGACCACGGAGTCAATTTGATTATCAAGGGAAACCGTTGGTCATCTTGATCGTCAAATATAACTACGGGTCTAGTTGAAAATCGTCGGAATGAGATGTGGACGACTCATTTTGAACATTCCGAGCCTCCGGATGCGCATGTTGGCGGAGATATGAGATCGAGATAAATATGGTTTGTTCAGTACTGAGACAGCCATGTCATACACCGGCCTGTGGTCACTCATGTGTAACGCCTGCATATTAGCCATCAACATAACAGCTGCATTGGCCTGCAAGTCCTCTATATCATCATCCGAGTCAAGATTTGCCATAAAGCTCTGTTTTTGTCTCGTGAGAGTTCCACCAGCCTTCATCCTTAAGAGCCAAAAGAAGAGCCTCTTTGAAATAAGCACTGCCCTTAGTCCTTGGCTTTGGGCATGTATTAGCCATGTGTCCCTTCTCATTGCAGCTTGTAGCATCAAGACCATTCAACCCATGCCGAGCATTTCCTTTCCACCACTTGAGCTCTGTTGTTATTCCTACCCACAGCATTAAACCCTTGACCACCGCCCATCTGACGACCATAATCACGATTCTGAACTTCAACACGCCCATTGTTCACAAATGCTTGAGTCCGTGTGTTAGATGAGGAACGAATACGATTGTTGGATTTATTGGTATAACGGCCAAAAGCATTAGCAATCATCACAAATCCTTGTTGCAATGCTTTGAATGGATCGATTTCCTCAGCAGCTTCACCGACATATGCTTGAGCATTGTTGTTGTATGGAACCAATTGATTTTGTTGAGGTTGAGGTTGTTGTTGTGAAGATGTGTTTGAAGCATTTGGTTGAGTTGTGGTTGAGAGGGATAATTCTGTTGAGCATACAAGGCAAGTTGTTGATTGTCCCGGATGTGTTGGTTAGCAATTTGAGCACGGAGAATCCTTTCCCGATCAACTTCCTTTTCATGAGGTTTCAAGTAATCATACAACAATCCATAAGTAGAATGATGCATATTCTTCGCTTGACGGAGAAAAATGACATACTTCTCCCATTCAGGACCAAGACTACTCAAGAACTTAGTATTCACCGCAATTCTTGGCATGATGATGTTGTGTTTATCCAAATCATTGATGATGTCCGAAAATCTATGATGATAGGACTCTAGTGTCTCTCCGTGTTCAATCATGAAGTGTTCATAAGCCAAGTAAATTTTGGATTCCAAATCCTCCTGATTGAGTACAGATCCTTCCATAAGAAGATTAATATGATCCCACATTTTTGTGCAGCTTTTGAGCATCAACACTACGAAGAATTGGGTTTGGTAATCCTAAGAGGATGTATTCCATTGCAAGTTCATCGGCTTCATAGTGTAGAAGTTCTGTAGGATTTAAATCACAAATGTAGCAATGTTGGTTTGTTCATCTCTTGGTGGAATGGCATTTGGATCTCCGGTACAATGATAGTAGGCATCTCAAATGGACCTTCTAAGATAACCTTCTTTAAGAACTTTCCATGTGGCTTCTTTCGATCACAAAACCTAAAGAACCTTATCACCCATTGATCATAGTTTCCTGGAGTGAGCATTGGAGGTCTATCAAGTGATCCAGCCTCATGAATTGATTGTTGGCCGCTTAAAGCTTCACACATCTTTGCAAACCAAGTGGGTTCCTTCATAGTGTTCCTTGATGGATGTTGATTGAATTCATTTGTGTATGGTTGAACTTGAAGACTTGGTGGTGGTTGAACCATTTGAGGTTGTGGATTTGCAGCAAGTTGTGGAGTATGTTGTTGATTAAATTGTTGTTGATAAATTGCTTGTTGTTGATTCCATTGCCGATGTTGTGGACTTAGTTGTTGTTGTTGTTGAGGATAAGTGTAAGGGAAATAGTTAGAGTATGGTGGTTGTGACATGTTGATAAACTTGTGTGGTAAAATGGATCTTTGTAGTCGAATGAACCTTTGTTGATGAAGTGTCCTTAGCGTAAAAGACAAGAACCAAGTAGCACTTATCGTAAAAACACAAAAGTTACTGCGTAACAATGAGGAGTTACGCGAGGTTTTAGCTTACGCAAGTAGAAAGAATCTAAAGTTATGTAGACAACAAAGTTAGAGAAAGTTAGGCGTAGGATTTAGCTTATGCGTAAGACAAGCTTTAGGCGTAGAAGTGAATCTTAGGCGTAGGATTTCTACCGCGTAAAGTTGAACTTATGCGTAATTTTAGGGTTTTATCTCAAATGATCTTTTACACTTCACAAAGGCAAAAGATATCCAAAGTCGACGTATTTTCAGACTTATCCAAGTAAGAAAACACGGAATAAACCAGAAAAATGAAGATCAAACCAAGGAAAATCTTACGCGTAATTTTAGGGTTTTGATACGCGTAGGATTACTCGTAACTTTGATTTTGCCCAAATGTGTTTCTAAACCAGATTTTTGTTATGGAATAGCTTCAATAGTACCAAAAGAACACAAAAGTGTGAATTTTGATGTACCAAAACTGCTAAACGGGTTACGCGTAGAACGACACCCACGAACAAAACAAGCTTAAAAACGTAAATCCACGCGTAAAGTTTGAAACTTTTTGCCAAAAACAAGTGTTTTAACACCTCAAAACATTTAAAGTACAAGAATCTTGAATTAAAAAGTGTAAAAAACGAGTTTTTAAGATAACCAAAGATGCTTACCTTACGCCGTAAGATAACCAAAATCAAAACTTCAAAACAAACGAGTACACCCAACTATTTGGCGATTGATACCACTGTTAGGTCACTAGTTTTACCACACAAGCTTATAGAGAGAAGAGATAGGCGGATGAACAAGTTATACGCACACACACTCATAATAAGTGTAACCGGTTATGCAAAGAGAGTGAATGAGAGAAAAATTTGAACAACCAACCTTCAAATGGGGTTACAGTTTATGGTATTTATTAGGAGAAAAGCTAGGGCAACACTTCTAGTTCCCTTCCTATCTTTATTGGGCTTGGGTCAAGCTTATGGGCCTTCTACATAAGCTTGACCTTAAACAAACATAAAGGCCATAATAAAGCTACCTATTACATATGAAATATAAATACTTGAAATACTGTTTAGGAGTGATTCCAACACCTTTTCTAAGCACCCCAAACGAAACGATAAGGGGGGAGGGAGTGGTCACCTAGTACCCAATACTACCCAAATTGCCACATCACCTCTATCCAATAAAAACCCTCAAACTCAAAACTACCCAATTCTACCCTAACACTACCCAAAGTGGAGGGAGTGGTCACCTAGTACCCAATCCTACCTAATTTTTTTTTCATATATTTTTAATACATAAAATCACATATAATATTAAAATAAAAACATACCATTTCATTAAAAATAAAAACAATACATAATACTTAAAAAAAAGAAACATTACATAATACTTAAAAAAAAGAAACATTACATAATACTTAAAAAAAATAAACATTAAAAAAAAAAAACCACTAATCATCGAGATGCGGCAAGTATTGACGTGCTACGTGCTCCGTGAGATCATATCGAAGACGGTCATGGAGAACTTCGTCTAGTAACTCCGCTACCACACTGTTGTCGAACACCGGCCTGACCGCTCATCCATTATATGAACCGTGAGATTGCCCTCCGCCGCTTTTATAACCATATTGTGCAAAATAACACACGCATGAACCTGATTGGCAATTCGCTTGGTCATAGCTCTGGAGAGGTCGATCGAGAATTTTCCATTTTCCTTTGAGAGCACCAAAAGCTCGCTCGACATCCTTTCTCGCCCCTCTTGTAACTTCTTAAATTTCTTTTCCTTTGGGTCGGATATTTTTGCGGGATGCTTTTAACAAATGTAACCACCTTAGGATAGATTCCATCTGTCAAATAGTAGCCGTTGTTGCGCCCACTCACGTGGAATGAACTGTTCATCGCCGCTCCATTTTCGCCTGTAAGATACATTTCGATGATTCAATACGTTGATATCGTTGTTTGACCCCGGGGGACCAAAAAAAGCATGCCAAATCCATATATCTTATGACGCGGTGACTTCAAGCGTATAATGGGAACACCATAGTACCTCTCGATATTGCCCTCTCAAACTTCTAGGACAATTTTTCCAATTGACGGTGTAAGTCGATGCTACCAAGCATCCTGTGGATGTGATGTCTCGCTTCATGGGCCTCGAAAATGCGTAAGGTCGTGGTGTCACGGCCACGTAGGTACTCTAATCGCATAACAACTCCAATGATGGCCTCACAAAATAATCAAGACTTTCACGTGACGTTTTGCAGCACATGCATAAATATTCATCATACTCATCTGGGATTGCCGGTTGCAGTTGCCTAACGACCGATGTGATTTTGTTTCGCCGCGGAAACTTTTTTCAATCGCCATAGCCTTCTTGAAAATATGGTATCTCTTCAATGTCGCCCACTATTTTAAAAAACATGCTTTTCTCCATTCGAATTTTTTTTGAAAGTAAACTTCTTTGTACTTTGGTGCTTCAACGAACCAATCATTCTCTAGAGTTTGAAGACCTATTTTCCGATGACGATTTATGCTACTACGGCTAGAGCTTGCCGTGTCTTCAAGAAACTGAGCCGCTTGAAGCATAACTTGCATCGAGCTACCCGTGGATAGATCGTCAGACGAAGACGGAATAACGATTCAATTCGGAAGAATCGGAAGACATTTTGATGATAAAAGGTTGGGATTTTATGAGAAATTGGTATTTGTGATGATGTGAAAAATGGGTTGTGATTTTAAAATGTGAAGGTGGGGGTTTTTAAAAAGGTGAGGGTAACTTTTTTTTGTTTTGTTAATGATACTAGCCGTTAAAGGCTTCCCCAACGTTCAAAATTTCAAAAACACGCGCCTCAAACCGATCGGCTTCCAAGCCCGATTTGCTACCCAATTTTGCCTACCCGACACAGTGGGGGCAGTGTTACCGATCGGTTTTGGTACCCGATTTTGCCTACCCGACTCCACTCCCTCCCCTCTAACAGTCATTTAATCCTCCAATCTGCTTTACCTGTGTCAAGCAGCCTCCAATCGGCATTAATTTTGATTTCCACGAAAAGAGTTTGTTAAGAAACAGTCAACTACCATGTTTCAATTTTTGCCAATTCTCTTGTTTCTTTAGAAAGTTGAATAAAATTTAAACAATATATTTAGTTTAGGTGTAATTATATTAAAATTCTAATTAATGTGAGGTGGTGTTTGTTTTTTTAAAAGTACCTTTTAAGAACCTATTAATCTGACTCATTTAAAGGCGGTCAGGTTTAACCCCAAAAGAGTGTTTTTTTCATGTCATTAAGAGGCGGTGAAAGACAATCAATGTTAAGAGCGTTATTTATTTATTTATTTATTTTTTTGACCATTAAGCAGCAGTAAGAAGCATGAACCTTTTATTGAACTAGATGGGAACGGAGCATCTTAACACCTCTTAATGTTTTTTTACTATTATTTTTTATTTTTTCTTTCCTTTTTTTTTTGATTTTACTTATTTTCTTTTGTTATGATTTTGGTATTCGATTTTTTTTCGTCTTGTTCCATTTTTATCTTTTGTATTAAAAGTATGAAATAAAATCATTGCATATGTTTTATTAGATAAAGAATGCATAAGAGACGATTAGTATTTTGTTCAAATTGAAGGGTTCGGTTTCGGACTCATTAATTTCAACTCTAACGCGACACATTTAGTTAATTGTTTTAAAAAATTAAATTTAAACTCCAACACGTTTATTTTTGTCAAATAAACATGAAATTGCATTTTTTTGTTTAAAATATTTTTAACTTTTAATTGATTATATAATAAAATTTAGAGAGAGAAGCAGGAAAAAGAGATAAAGAGAGAGTGTTGGTAGTGATAGTATAACTTTTTGATTAATTACACCGTTCGTCTTTAAAGTTGTACCATCAAAAAAATTAACTAAAACGATAAAACGATCATTTTGCCCTCATATTTAAGGCACATGGAGGAAAGTAACAGAAGTTGACTGAGCATTACGGGTCAAACTCAATCGGCCTTAAAAACCCAATGTTTGGACTCACGGCGACGATTTTCTCAACTTTCGAGCCCGACGATGATTTTTGACAAGTTTAGGGACCAACGTTGTCTAAATTCAATTTTGATAGATAATAAGAAAAAAATTTATAAGCTTAAAAAGTTTATCTAAACTGATAATAGTGATAAGCTAACAAAAGATACCAGACCAAATTTAGCTAGGCAAAAATTAAAACAAATAAGAAAATCCAGAAAAAAGTTGAGGGGTGTGTGGTAGTATTGAATTGACTATTGAGAAGCCAAACAAAATGCGGATGGTGTTGTAGACTTATTAGGTGTCAATTTATGAGGGGCTAATATAGATAAGAGCAGAAAAAATATCCCCAACAATATCAATATGTATGGTTGGAACAAAAGCTAACGGCTTCAACAAGCCACTGCCTCTCGTTCCTTCTTTGCTTTGTTTCCTTCTGAATGACTTATTAGATTCTCCAACAGACCTTCAGCTTAAGCTTGTTAGACTAGCTGATCCACAACACAATGCTCTCCGTTTGTACTGCTTCTCAGGTATATATTCATTTTCCTAACAAAAAATCACTGTCATTTTGAATTTATTTTTTGTTTAATGTAAGGTTTTTTCACTTTCCAAAAGATGCTATCGGTCATTTTTTCAGTTGAAATGGTTAACTAATGTGGTGTATCGTTATAATTGAATATTTAAAAGTCATTTTGGCTAAAATTATGACTTTCAAAAAGTTGAAAAAACCTTGTATTGCATAAAAAATAACTTCGATACCTTAAATTGAGAAAGTTAAATTCAAATTGACCTAAAGTGTGATAATTTTTTATGCGATTTGCTGTTTAATTTTAGCATTGCATCTATAGGTTTATCGCCATGTTCACGGACGAGGAAGTGGGACAGTTAAATGCTGCAGCAGCATTTTTAAAGAACATGATTTTGCCGTTATTTCAGATAATAAACTTCCATTCAATAACACCTCCCTTAAGCTTTCACCTGATCATTTCATTATTGCTTCAACCAACAATACCAAACCCGACTTATACGCAGAATTCCTTTCTAAGACAGATACTACGAATGACGATGATGTTTTTGCTGCAATTAATGATTCCCTTAGCGCTCTTGTTTGCAACATTGACACTGCTATTTCCAACGCGATCAACACTTACCAACTCTCTACGAAAGGCCTTAATGACACAATTGATGCTTCTTTAAACAAGTTGAAGACGTCTTTTAATACTACATTGTCGGGATTTGGCAACAACTCAAAGGGAGTTTCAAGTAAAGCAGGGGCCATTGCTGTTGACGGGTTGAGACAATCCATCGTTGCAGTTGAGCAGATTCTAGCGCAAGGAGGCACGTTTGTAGTTTATGCATATTCGTCGCTTAAGGATACGCTCCCTCCAGAGCTTCATGATCTGCTTGATTCTACCGAACAGACTTTGAGGCCTGTTGGGACAACCTTACGACAGGTTTATATTGTGTTAGAGGGTTTTGAGACTAATCTTGGGATTGATCCAACTGATCCAATTGTTCCGTTTCTACTTTTGCTTGGGACATCAACCACATTATGGTATTCATTTCTTTTCGTTTTTTTTAATCTCAACGATATTAGCTGGTTTTGGAGGCTTATACATCTTCACAGGGTTTCTTACTGGATTTTGACGTATGCTGGATACGCTGGAGACTTGTCCCCAAAGTTAACTTTTGAACTACTCAATAATGGGAAAGAACGTGTTGCGCTAATTGATGTCCGGCCTGAGGCAAGAGACTGTAATTTTTTTAGCCTCTCTTTTTTCTAAATGTTTTTCTATCAAAATTGGTCATCATGTCCAAAAGTTTGGCTCATATACCATATCGGGGGGATATATGTAGGATTTCAAAGAAAGAGACGGAATTCCTGATCTACGAAGGACAGCTCGCTTTCGATATGCTAGTGTTGCATATCTCGAGGTTGGTCGTTACTATATGTTACTGCCTCCTTTATTCTTGAACCATTTGGAGTTTTTGTTAGACATTTTGTTTAATGGAATTGCAGGTTGACAGCAATATAAAAAAGTTGATCAAGAGTGGGAAAGATTTTGATGATGCCTTGGTCGCTACTGTTATTCGCAACTTAAAAGTTGTTCAAGTATGTAACAGTACCCTACTTTTATGTGTTTAAGTGATATTGTCATAGTTTTGTGTCTTTCTTCATTGGCTGTGTGGATGTAGTACTCAACTTACAGTGTATGGACAAAATACAATTTTTTTTTCTTTTACATAGATCACTCTCAATGCTCTTTATAGGAAGTGTTACTCATAAGCACTGATTAGCTTACCCTGTGACCTGTCAAATACTTGTTTAGCTACAAGTCATGATTTTCAGGTTGATGAATTAGATCTTGTTACTGAAACTAGATTTGGAAAACGATATATTATATCTAAGTTGACATGGAAATAAGTTTTATTGTAAGAGTTTTTAGAAACAATGATCTCTTTATAGAAACTTGTGACTGAATATATCGGGAACATTCACTTTTACCCTAACTATAGGAAGGGTCGAAGGTGATAGTAATGGATGCTGATGGCAGTCGCTCTAAGGGAATTGCAAGATCGCTGAGGAAAGTTGGGATCAAGGCAAGTATCTCTCATATCATCATTGTTTTGACTTTGCTACATACATTTCATAATGCCCCTCTATTTATTGATGGTATGGTTACTAACACACGAGTGTAATTGACCTCAGCATATGCTATAAGCTGCCAAGTTCAATCACACTTACTTCTTTAGAATTATGTTTTTGAAAGTAATGGCCCTTCACATTTTCACCGAAACTTCAAGTGAGAGTAAACCCGCTGTACTGGCACTCAGAATTATACAAGATAACAACTGTAGTAAACTTATAATTATATTTAAAACTTTATAGTCATCTTATGACCGGACTGTGAACTTTGATGGACTTGACTTAAAATGTTCACACTTATTTTTTCATTATTGCTACATTTGAATGCACTGTTTGCACTATCTATTTTGCAGCTTTAGACACACTAGTTAGTTAAATATGATGTGCAATAATCAATAATATGACAACGTTTTCTCTCTAAATTGGCAGAGACCATACTTAGTTCAAGGTGGCTTCCGTTCT
The DNA here is from genome assembly GCA_910596185.1 of Chrysanthemum makinoi. Taxonomy (NCBI): domain Eukaryota; kingdom Viridiplantae; phylum Streptophyta; class Magnoliopsida; order Asterales; family Asteraceae; genus Chrysanthemum; species Chrysanthemum makinoi. The sequence goes on along the minus strand of OU343222.1, from coordinate 139,068,324 downwards.
TGGGTTCAAGAGGGTTTGCGTGTTAAAGAACCAAAACCTGAGACAACATTTACCATACTCAATGAGGTATTTTTCTTTTGAGGTTCACAAGCTTCTATAGATTATGCATGGCTTATGCTGTTTTCGTTATCGATTAAGATGACATATTCATTCGTACGTTTCTAGTTGAACTCTCAGTAAACTAACTTACTTAATAGACACTTTTGTGCTTATGAGGTCCCTCAAACCAAAGGTACAAGTATTCAGTATCATATTAAGATATTAAGTGATACTGATAACATGTTATGTGATTTGACTCGTTATTGAACCTATGTGATTAGGGAGAAATTGTTATATACTGGGTTTCAAGCTATACATACATGAACTCCTCAATGCCTATTAATCCAAGTTTCCTTTGTGACAGGAAGCTGAGGCTATTCTAGAGGGTATCACTCTCCTGCAAGTTATCGGGTATGGCGTGGTAAGGCTATTTTACACTTTGAACATCATGTTTATATTCAGGACACGGTTTCCTTTAGATTACACAATATGAGTGATCTCTGTATCATGCTGTTGGTATGGAAATCCATCATGTGTGAAGTTTGTTAATAAAATTAAGAACTTATAATACATCTAATTTCCAAAATATTATCTGTAAGAGAGTAAGCGACAAGGCCTTTATATATTATTCCAAGGGATGATATTTATATTATGTCACTTTTCATGTCATGTTACTGCTTAGTGCTTACATGTACCTAATTTTCCAAATTGGTAAAACTAGATTATCATTTTTTTATTAATTCAATGTTCCTAGTCATATTCATTGCAACCCGGCTTGTTTTTTCTGTTACCTGACCTGGCAACCCGACCATTGTGCCACCTCTATGATACTGTTACCACTTTTGATCTAATTATGTGGTTACTTTGTCCACAGGGTTTTGTAGCAGCTGCTTATGCATTGTTAGGTTCGTAACTTCTTCAAATTTTCTTTTACGAATGTAAATAGGAGATATAAGAACTCCTTTCCACAGATGAAACCAAAATCGGTGGAAGTGAACATACATAATTTCTATCTGTCTGAGAAGGTGTTCATGAGACTTTTTGAACAACTTACTGATTTTTCATTCCATTTGTTATCCTCTTGTAAAATTTCTCTAAGACTGATAATTCAGCTTCTTATATTTATTTTTTGCTGATGCTTATTTCACTCATCTATGTTTAACCAGAGTGGGAGACGACACTGCAACTCATTGCTATTTTTGGCCTTGGTCTGGTAAATTTTCTTTACTTTATTTCAGGATAAAGTTAACTTCAAAACTAACCGTTAGTGACATCTAAATGTATGGTTGTAAGCACCCTATGAACATGATAACTTACCTGTTAATCCCTAGCGAATCCACAGATTTTAGCACTCTTTCATAAACTCTTTTCATGTGAACTTAGCTTTTCTGCGTTGTTAACCAAGATATTTATGTTGTATGACTATTTAATTGGTGTTTCTTCAACGTATATAACATTAAAAAGGTTTTCTATCAATTTTTGAGTTAGCGTTTGGTAGCCAAAGGTGAAATATGTAGTAACAGTTGGTATATCATATGTTGTAGCTGTAGGTGCTTTGTGTGTAATTTTGTTATAAACTTGTTTGACATCGATATATATTTTGAACATACACCAGACTATATACCAGCGGATTGCTTCTTACGAAAGCTCTAACGATTTCAACAGAGATGTGAGGTAAATTTCAAATTATACTTAAAATTATATTCATTAGCTGCACCGACTCCATTGAGCTAATAATTTTCAAACAAGTGAACATGGAATTATACATTTCTTAGCTAATACATGTTGAATGATCTCTTGAAGGCAACTTCTTGTCCCTGTTAAGCTGGGAGGCGAGGCAATTTCATGGGCTGCTGGAAAGTTGGAAACTAACCGCAATGGTTTACCGACTTCACCTTCCTCTGTAAACGTCCAGAACAGGGTGTTGCAAGCTGCTGCAAAACATGAATCTCAACCATCCGATGAAGAAGAATCAACTGCTGTTCAAAGCCCAGACCTATCTGAAGCATAGAAGACAAACACATTGCTCTAATTCCACCCGATTGTATATTGGTGTCTTAAATGTGTGAACCTGTGGTTGTTGTACTCCAGTGTAATACTACTGTGTATACGTCGAATGTACTTCGATCCCTTATACCAACTAAAATAAACATTCCTTTTTGTAGAGTTTCTAAAAGTCTAAAGAATAAAAAATGAAAAATGAAAGAATTTTCATATCATTTTCTTTCATATAGAGGGAAAACAGTCAAACACAGAATTAAAACATTTAGAAAAAAGAATCTTAAAAAGCTAAATTGAACAAACAAAAAAGTTTCTGGGCGCGTGGCAAAATTAAGTCATTTAACTGACAGATAAAAAAACTGGTCTTTGGATTAAACAAAATTGGCTCAATTTTGTTTGTGACTAAAAAGGGAAAAAAAAAAAAAATGCATAAAAAAGACATTTCTAAAACAGCTAGTAGTCCCTAAAATTATACCTAAGTTAGTTTGACAAAAAGTTAAACTAATTTCCTCCCTTGTAGGGAGAGTTGGCCGAATACCACAACCCCTTAAAGTTTGTGATTTTGCATTTTATGTACTTATATATAGGGTTGAGTGTGGAAGGTTCAAAACCGAATCGGGCTAACAAAACTGACTGACCCGACAGTCTTTTGGTTCGATTTTGGTTTAGGTTTTTTACGATTTTCGGTTTCCGGTTTTGACGGTTCGGGTCAGGTCATGTCGTTTTAGACCGATGCTCAACCCTACTTATATATACATCATAGATAATTACCGTTTTACCCCTTGTATAAGAATGTTCATATTTTCATCATTTCCATTTCATTTCGTATCTTTTTTCTGATTACCAACTTGCCTATTCTGTTTAGTATGCACCAATGTGACCAAACGAGATTTTTATGAATAACAGTTGTGAAAGCCATTGTTCTTTGCACACCTATTGATATTCGTAATAATTTCGTTATAGATTCATAGTTAATATGACACATGTCAAGATTGGAAGTCAAGTGGAATGCACATAGACAAACATGTCAAAAATGCATGATATCGCGATGAACCGTAAACTATTGTAACTTACATAATCTTATTTGCGCGTTCGTAATACCGTACATGCTCATTAATGACACTTGATAAAATAGGACCGACTTTGGTAAAATGAAGATGAAAGATGAATAAAAAATTGTATATGGTATAAAGTGTCGGGAAGAACTGACATCGCTGACTCAAATTATATTACGAAAGGGTAATATAGGTAGTTCACCACACAAATACAAATTTCACTTTACATGAATGTTAATGACACTTGATGTTTTGGTTTTTACATTGTGTTTTCGAATATGAGTGAAAAAGTGCTTTCATTGTTGTGGAATAAGAAGCCTTCGTATCTTAATGCACGTATTTAATTTATTCGGAGCTATTAGAGCAGGATCCACTTTTTGGGGAATATGAGTCGAAGCAATAACAAGAATATTTCTAGTTTCATAATCCCTGGAGAGAAGGTTCACTAATGGACCTAGGGAGAAGTAATTTGACTCATTCACATCCGGATCATGAATGTTTGGAATCCATATTATGCAAGGAGACATTGCTTTTGCTAAGAATTTCTTGTATATTCAACCTTATAGCTGATAATAGAACTAGAATAGATAGTTTTTGTTGCCTACTCACACGAAGAAAAGAAAAGAAAATGAAATGAAAAAAAAAAAAAAAGTTAAAAAAATAAAAGATTGATAAAGAAAAGTAATTTAATTAATTTTAAAACAAAATATTTTCCAAAATCGTTTACTCCTAATTTATTTTACATTTCCTTGCTAAAAAAAAACCTTGAGAAGAGCATTAGTCAAACACCCCAAATAGCTTGTATTCTACTAGTATTTCTCTGTATCTATTTCTTTGTGTTGTGTTTGTGTTTTGAACCTGGTTATCCAACAACGGTCCTCCTGTTGGTTTGTAATTTCTTTAACATTCTTGAATTGTGTGTGTGTGTTAAGAGGAGGGATGAGGAATAAGTTGATTGAATTTGGTCGGAAAGCGATGTTTTATGTTAGGGTTTTATCAGGCTACGAAGAACGTCGTATCAGATCTTATCGACTCAACCTCCAAAAACGTATTACTCAGGTAATCTCACTTCTCCAAAATTATCAATCAATCAATCAATCGGATTATTGGAAATGAAATACTTAATAGGCTGTTTGTTTAACCTTATTTCATTTCGGCTTATGTTTCATTAGCAGTAAAGTAAAGGAGTGTTAATTATAATTGCAGGCCTAAAACTAAAACCTAAATTTAGACCTAAAAATGTGATTGGTTAATTTGAAAACTTAATTGGTTAAGAATGATGAGAGAGAATAAAGTGTATAACACTTGTCATGAATTGTATGGATTAGGTCTAATAGTAGGTCTATGCTTTAGGTCTATATATCAACACTCTTCTCTCAGTATAGTGAGATGGGTCAGTATAGTACATTTTGATCTGTGTTACAAACCATAACAGTGGGTATGTGTCTAGTACCTTGGAGTTCTTTGGGTGAGACTGTACTCATTGGGTCATCATTCTCCTATCCAGTTTGGCCTTGGGAGGGAACTGTGGTAGGCTTTGATGATCAAGTGAGAGGTCTTATTCCTTTGAATGTACCAAAATGTAGAGCATCCCATTGTGAAGGGTATATGGTTGGGGCGGCCAATGTATGTTGAGTGGAATAGCGAGGAGTGAAAGATGATCCTGCTTGGTCCTCTCAATACATTGGCAAAGGAGGAAATGGATGGTCATCTTTGAGGGAGAGTGTTCCCAAACAGTTGAAGCCTTTCTTGAGAAGGAAATGTAGGCTGTTTGGCAGAGCCCCCCAATCTATGGGTAAGGGTCCCTAGTGAAGCCACATTGCCATTGTGGATGATGGTTGAATGGTTTTGATGGAGAGTGATGTGGAAATGTAGCTAGATGGTAGGTGTATCAAGGTGAAGAGTGATTCAAGCTGGCATGGTTCAAGTTATAGTGCAGCTTGGTTCTTATGGATTCAAGGTTTCTACTGAATTGGTTTATTGTTGTAGTTTTTAGGAATGTTTTAGTCTGGTCTGTAGTGTTAGCTATGGGGCATAGTTCTTTGTAGTTAGGATGGTAGTATTGAGTAGCATATTCTGTTTGAGCATGTTCAAAACAGAGTTTTGTTTGTAACCTTGTAATCTTTGTTGAGTGGTAATATATTTTCACCTTGTGCACCAAAAAAAAAAAAAAAAAAAAAAAAAAAAAAAAAAAATCTTTCATTAGCACAAATTTTCAGGCTTAGGTTTATTATGTTATAACTTGTAGGCAGAAGAGAAGAAGGCAGAGATTAAAAAGATCCCGGAACAGCTTATCTTATCCGAGGTCCGTCAAATGGTCCAGGAGATGCAAGCCGTCAATAAACAGCTTGAGGAAACTGTCAGTTCCCACTCCTTTTTATACATTTATCCTAAAAGCTTCCTTTTTTTGTTCTTGTTGTCAACTAGTATGATTTTTACTGTCTAATGCTGCAAATTTATCATTTTCAGTTGATGATTTGATTTGGGTAATTAAAAACACCTTTTGAGCTATGCGCAAACGTTAATCTTGTTATGACATTAATAATCTCCTTTGCTTTCCCTGATCCTTAATACAATATGATGGAAGAGAGGAAACATAATATTAACATGCCGATTGAACTTATATGGTGCGGCCGGCCATGTAGCTCCTATTATTTTCTATCTGGGATTGTGTTTGCATACAACTTCAAAAGTATTGACAATGCATTTTATGTGGCATGCATTTCTTTGATGTTGCAGACATTAAGCCTGCTAAAAGCCTAATACATGCCATTGTAATTGTTCCGTTTTGTAAAGTAATGTTAGCATCACACCTCTTCTTATAAATAGATTGATATACTATGGTGCGTTTTGAATTACATATGATGACTTGAATGAAAAGTAGCACCTCTTGCATCCACTGTTGTCTCATTTGTCTTGGAAGCTCACAAATGTTGATAGATGAAATTGGGATTCTCAGATGTTTTGCTCTTTTTGATTATTGAAATTTTTTGTTGAACTTTTGATGCCTGATACTTGCATCTACGCTAATTTTGTAAAGAAAAGATGCATCTTATGCTGGAAGTTCCACCTTAGCTCTCCTTTTTCCTTGTTACCATTTCCATGAGATATTTTAAACTTGTGTTTGAATAGTTGGCTCATTTAACTGCAGGAAGCTGCTATTAACGAATACTTGAAGCCAGTAGATAAGCAGGCCGAGATGATAGTCGAAATGCAGCTTAAAGAAGAGGAAAAGACAATGAAACAGATGATGCAAGCAATGAAAGAACAAGCTTTACTCAATAAAGAAGAGGCTGAGAGAAATGCAAATCTTAAAATTGCAGAGACAAAGCAAGAGACCCATTCGACCCCGGACATTAGCAAAGCTCAAGGAGGACAATAAGATGCTTGATCACGTGAGACATTAAAGTGATATTGGTATATGTTTTTTTGAAGTCAAACCACTTATTTTCCTTTTTATGGTGATAAATTAGTCATGGTTTGGAAGTTTCCCATTTTTCTCGCTGAGGTTCTTCTGTTGAGTAATTCCCCTGCCCAGGGATGTTGCAGATTTTACTAGACATGTATTCTAGGAGTTATTCGGATCATAAGGGAAAGAGCTACAAATTTAGTTCTGAACTCGAGTTATTTATAAAAGGTGAAAATCCACCGAGAAACTTCTGATAATGCATTTCAAAAAGCAATTGTCGTAAATTTCATGATGGTAAAGGGTATTATTACCTTATCACCTTATTAACATTGTTGTTTGGGCACTATTACTAAAATGTTCAATGCATAGTGCCCATAACAGTGTTCTATTTTAAAAAATTTATAAGGAATGTATCAAGATGATTGTTGTCTCATTCCCAGTGATGGGAGTACATTGTTAACGGTGTTTTGCTTGCAGAGACCAGACTTGGATCCCTATGCTCTCGATATCTTTACACTTGCATTGTGAACCATTTATGTATTAATATGTATAGAGTTTTGGTATATGTTTGGACTTCAGATAGGGACGATTTACAGGATATAATGTAACTAACTCAGTTCCATTATTGGTTCTCGAGTTTTAAAGGTTGCCGGCCTGATAACAGAACTAATTGGGTAAAAAATGGTTGATTTTTGTTAAGAAAGAAAAGTTTGAACAATCATTGTTACACATTTATAATTTCTGAACTATAAAACAGTAAACTTGTATTAGGCTTATGGTTAGTTTTCTGAACCAGATTAAAACGTATCGAACTGCTTTAGATCGGTCCAATTTTAGTATGTCTATTTGTGTTCTTCAGTCCTGTTCCCGGCTTAGATGAGTGCATTTTCAACCCTGTTTCTAATGGCAATCTTATAGTACGAATTCTACTAAATAACACAATAACAAACACTATTTACCAAAATCAGTATTGCATGCTCACAAGCACAAGTTCATTGTTTGATTGTCAGACTGCAAGCAACAGATGTGGTTTAGCAAAATGAGGATGGAACCATTGACTTTCGCACGACAAAAGCATGCAAAACTTATCTATTAAGAACCACCGTATCTATCAAGTCGTTTTCTTGGAGTCATGCTGTCTTATGTGTTCTATATGATTTATTTTCCCACAATGTATATGCATATCTTCTTTGAACAACAACATGATAGTATAAGAAAACGAGAGCTAGATAGGTTACAGGAAGATAATGTGAAACTGATGATGGTTTGGAGAGCCAATAAAACTACTCCATACATAGTAGTATACTCAGAATCCGACAAACATACATAAAAAATTGATGCTTTATACAATTTATTAGAGGTACAAAAATAATAGTATACTGAAGCAAAAAAATACAGAAGTTCAAGCATCTAATACAAAAGGAAACTCAAGACAGATTGACAATGATCGAAAAATGGAATGAGAACAAAAAGAGAGGTTTGTGTTGTTGGACAAAAATTCATTCTCCGTTTAGAGTGATTTGTGGAATATTTGACAAAACTGGCGGGTCAGAATAATGGCCAAGAATTTTGCAATGTAGCAATGGAAAACCAAATTTCTGTAACAAGGTTTTCTTGGTGAAAATCATATGTTCACACTCGGCCAACATTATTTTTCATAAGACTTTGTTACAAACGTCACATTGTGAGGTTGGTTGGTTAAATCGGTAAACATGGAGTATAGATCTTTACTTACCTTCCGCTCCTATCTCTTCTTTGTTTCCTCCGACACTCGATACAATCACTACAAGTATAACCTGAGTACCCATTGACTTTAAACTTGTCGGGTGAAACTTTTAAGTCTTCAACTAATATTCGTTGTAGCTTCTCATTTTCTTCTTTGAGCTTCTCTAGAGCAAGTTGCTGTTTCAAGACCTGCACAACAAGACACATCAGCACAGCAATTTGTTTTTTGACTTTATGACTAACACCAAGGGACATGTCAACTTGAGATGAAAGAGTCATATCTCTTGGTTGAAATGTTAAAGATCAAATTGTATAGTATAAAGACATGCAACCATACCAACTGGATCACGTCTTTCTCAGAATGCAATTGTCCAGCCTGCAAAACACAAGACTTTAGCAGTCAATTCATTAAAGATGGAACAGCTCAAAGTTAATACACAAGCTCGTGTTTAGTGGCTTTTGAGCATACTTTAAGCATTCAAGATGCTCTCTTATTGTATAGAAATGGTGTTGAACTGTAACAAGATATCATAAATAATCGTCACTGTTTTCTCATAAAGTAATCTTTGGGTGGAAGTAAACTTGGCTTCAACAAGGCACTCAGAAAAAAACATCACAATTTACATACCTGATTTTTTGGTTCACTGGGTTCGCCCTCTACAAGAGGACTTTGCAAGAAATTGCTGATAACCTTGTCTGTGCGACTTGGAAACGATGAACTGAATGATGTCAATTTCTCTGTTGTGGTCAAGTCTCCATCTCCAGATTTCGTTCCTGTTGCGAAGTTCATAAGTGGGTTTATGGTGCTATTACCACCTTGCAGTGATTGGGGAAGCATGCCTCCAGCAACACTTGATAGACTGGGCGTCACTCCAAATCTCGTCATCAACTTTGTAGCAGTTGTCTGGAATATATCAAAACATGTAAGATGCACAACTTTGTTTACATAATTAAAAGATCATATTAGATGATTAAAAGAAGGGTGGGTCGCTTACTATGAGACAAGTTTGTATTTGATTTATGACCCCAGGCTTTATAGCAAGACCTACAACGCGAGTTTATTTGTTCTGTTACACTAATTAAAACCTATAATTGCAGAGTATTATTGTATAAAAGAAAACATGATACCAACTCCAAAGCCGTGTCCAAAACCGACTCCACATCCAATGCCTGCTTCGATGTTCTTGGCTCCAACCATTTTCAACTGAAAAACGAAACTATAGTTAGATTGCGTGTAAGTAAGTAAGAGGAGGTAAATGAAATGTAGATAGCGTACAGAGCGGTTAACATGTCTTCCAGCACCGGAGAAAATATCAGACGCTCCTCTAGCCGCAACCATAACTTGATTCAACATTGGAATTGCACCTGATTAAATCATACAGTAGTTTATTCTTATTTTTATTATTTATACAGCAGGGCCCTCTAACAGAAATAAATTAAAAATGATACAACATTATAATACCTGGTGGGTTTGGGTTGGGGTTGGGGTTGGAAGACATATTTAATAATAAAGAAGAAATGAAAAGAAAGAAAGGATTACTGACCGAGATTTAAAGGCCTGCCAACGCCGATACCAAGACCACAACCGACGCCAAAACCTGTAAATACTTGACCCACTTTTAAAGTAAAGGGATTCTGTAGAGTTATTCCCCCTTTTACTTTAGACGAAGAAGATACGATTATCACACCACTTTCGCTCCTGCTGCTGCTGCTTTCCATTATTGATAAGTACTAGCTTTAATTAATTGCTGATATTTGGCCGGAACGAAGATGGGCAGTCAGTCATGGAGATAAAACAAACAGGGTTTATGGTCAAACGGGTCTCGTTTCAATAATTTACAGTATCATTTTATCTTGAGAAAATTAATAGGTAAAAAAAATGAAAAGCTACTTCTCTTTCTAGCTAAAAAAAATCAAAATTTTACTCATTAATATTTCGGACATATGTCTCAATTTTTAATTTGAAAAGGTGAGATGTTTTTTTATGTGACTATCAACTATTATATTTTTGTGCAATCAAATTTTGTCTTTTACAAAAAAGAATAAGTTCAAATTAAATTTAGAGAAAACACAAAATTTGTAACACAAAAGTAAAATAGCTGTCAATCACACAAAAATATAAGTTTAAATTAAATTTAGAGGTAGCTAACACCACCCAACCACCACTTGTACTTTATTATTAAAAAATAGACACATGTCAAGTATTTAGTATAGTCGAATAGTTGATAGTCACACTGATTTATTTTAAGAATTTGAATTTTTTTGTGAACTATGTTTTTCTTTCTAGGCTATTAAAGAATTGATTTTGTGAGCACGACTAATTGATGTACAAAAAACTTTATGTATTCTTTTCATCAAGTTTTAGTGATTTTATCTCCCCTTTGTAGTCCTTTACTTTTTAGACTTTGCAAATATTAGACTTTTTATAGGTAGCTAACTTATAATTAAGGTTTCTGAAACTTACAAAGTCTAAATTGGAGTAATTTTTAAACAGATTATGAAAACTTAGGTGCTGTTTGTTATGGGTATTTTGGTTTGAAGGAAAGGATTTAAAGTGATAAAAATCGTTTGGTTCAAGTTTTCGGATGTGATACAGTATTTAATTCCCATACATGTGGTCTTTCATGACACCTTCAATTTTTGGTTGATTTCGTGATAAATAATAATAAGCAAACTAACAAACAGATTCTTCATTCTTTTACTAACATTTTGAAATTGTTATTCGTTTTACGGTGGTTTTCAATGTGCAAATTAACCCGTGGTACGTATATGTTCCATACTGCCAGCGACAGATATATTATGCAATGACACTGACTACAACCGTCTAGAAACTCTATCTCTATCCGTATCAAGGTTCTTAATCCCTAAAGTACATTTGAATCTTTTATATCCTAATTGATCTCTTTCTTCTCTTCAAGAATTCCAATTAATTTAGTTATATTTATACGTCAACAGGTTCAAAGAGGTGAAAAAACTTGGAAATGACGGTTGGTACATTTTCATATGTAGACTGCGGTCGTTCATGTTTTCACCTCACTGTACCTATGCATGCTATCTTGTGTTCAAATTCAAAGACGACCAGATTCTATGCAATGATGCACGCTTTTATAAAGTAGAGTACAAGTTGGATGACATTACCAAAGGTATAGTTTTTGCTCGTATGAATTCGACGTTACCCATTGATATACCAAGAATAAAGTCAAAAAATGATCATGGATCACATGACTCCTCAAATTTACCAAGAGTTAACCAACTTGGCATACCAAAAGGTCACATGGCGCGAGTTGTTAATAGCTGGATGGAAGAAAGGAATGATGGTTGGATGGAGGTCAGGTTGAGCAAACCGTTACATCAATTAGAAAATCATCAGTCACTAGAGGTGAAATTATGGAAATCTGAGGGTGGGAGTTTTAGTGAGATTATTGTGGAAGGCATCGAGTTTCGGCCACTGCAGGATGTATCTAATGTTTAAAAGATTGATAAGTTTTTGTTTTTGTTTTTTTTTTTTTTTTTTTTTAAGGAAAAAAGTTTTATGTATATATATAAACAAAAAAAACAGTTCTTTTTTTACGAAACAAAATCAAATACAAGGCTAAAGGACCTAACCCAAAACCCAAGGAACACTACAACCTAACTATACAATAGGCCAAACAATACACACAAGACTATTAGAACTAAACTTGATCCACACTTCAAATCTTGCAAGCTTGAGAGGGATTAGAGTACCATTCAAGCAATCAAGCCATGACGATATCGGCCCTTTTGTTCTATTAGATCCCCAGAAATACGGTGTTTGAAGCTCATCGCATATGGTAGTTAAGTTTGACACTTTATTTTCGAAGACTCTCATGTTACTATCTCGTGATCATCCCCAACAAACCATTTGCCACATAGATTTTTGTTTGTTGTTGAAGTTGTTATGACTTATGACCCCGAAATGAGGCAAACACTACAACAAAATATTAACTTATTCACACTTATGAGAGCATGTTGCCACATTTTCAATTGTGAAATGCGTGTGAACCAATTGGGTGTAACAAACATTCTCATACTTTTATATGTGAAGCTTTATGAATATTTTTCACACTTAAGTGTGAGGGTTTTAAAATAATTTTTCATACTTTTAAGTGTGATGATTTTGTTTTGAATAATTCTTCACACTTTTAAGTGTGATGATTTAAATTTTGAAATAACTCTTCATACTTTTAAGCGTGAGATTGAAATTTTTCACACCTTTTAAATGTGAGGATTTTGAAACAATTATTCACACTTTTAAGTGTGAATATCTTTAAAAAAAATTTCACGGTTCATAAAGTGCGAGGAAAAAAACGTATATAAATGACAAATTTTTTGTAGTGAAAGTATCTTCAATAGACCAGAAATTAAACCCACCAATATTCCTCCACTTGAACACACTATCCCATCCCTTTCTTACCCGGGAGCAATGGAGGAAACAATGATCTACCATTTCAATCAAGGCCCCACAGTGCGGACAAAGGATTATTGAGTTAGGATCCAAACCAAGATGATGAAGCCACTCGCACAGCGGTAATCTTCTTTATTGAAGCTGCCAAATAAGGATACAGATCTTCCTTGGAACATTTTCATTCCACAATGTCTCTTTAGAAGTAATTGGTGAAGGAAGAATTTTATCATCTATAAGACACCTAGTTAATTGTATGTTGCACCTTCTTCCAGCTAAATAGACGATTAATGATCTAATCTAATGTTTCATTTCAATTTGTACACTTGTGTTGAACTGGACCGGTCCGACCCAATCTAGCATATTGAGTAGTTGATGCGTTGATTTTTTTCCTTTACTAAGTCAGACCGGAACTACCTTAATTTGCCACTGAGCAGGAGGCTAGCTTGTCTGTTTTCATTGAGTCATTTGTTTAGTTACTTACATCATTAAGCACCCTCAACCAACCAACCACCTTAGTTACCTCTCACATATAACATAACCCTCACTCTCAAATCCATTAGTTAAATAGACTCCCTCCTTTTCCCAAGTCCTGATACTCTTCATGCTTCAATCCATTGAACTAAACCTCCTCTATTTTTCCCTTAAATACTTATGCATTCTTCAACATCAAACTTGCATCTTCTATCACTACCTCCTCAAACAACTCCTCCACTCTACCTCCTTAACCAACTCTTTAAAAACAAAAATGAATCCTCTAGGTTCCGAAATTCCATTAACAAACCCAAAGGTACCAAGCAAAGAATAAGGATTCGTCAACCCAAATTCATAAACCTAGAGTCTTCTAACCAAGATAATTTCCCGCCTAAAACCAACTCTTATTCATCATTCCCAACTCACCTTCCGCCTTCTCCTCTTCCACCAATGAGTGAGCCTCATGCTTCCTCACGTGAGTTCTTTTTCAGCCAAATCCTGATTTCTTTTTGCTTGTTGTAAAAACAATCGCAATTAAGGTTGTTAATGAGTCGAGTTTTTATCAAGCTACTCGAGCTCGAGCTCGTTTAACTCGATTCGAGCTTGCAAAAAATCGAACTTGAGTTGAGCTCGAACACAATGTAGTGCTCAAGTAGTTTCACGAACCGAGTTTTCAAAAAATAATATTTAGATATGTTCGTTCAAAAACTTGTTTAGTTTCTTGAGTCGAACGAGCTAAACGAGCTATTCGAGGCGAACCAGCTAAACGAGCTATTCGAGTCGAACCAACTAATCAAGCCAAACATTAATTTTTAAAATAAAATTTATATATATTTTTAACTAATAATGTGAATTTGAAACCAAACCGTATATTATTATAAATATGTGACAAACTTCAATCGTAAGATTAGATAATTAACTACGCTTGAAGTTTATGCCTCAGACATGCTTGTCGTTTGACTATTTTCTTGTTTTATCTAATTATCGTTATTTAGAGTTTGTCTTATGTATCTACCTTTATTTTGTCTTTATATAATTTTCTTTTCTTTATTCACTTGTTAAATTTATTAATAAAAGTATAACCGTTTCCTTAAAATAATTGCTTATTTACATTTTTTGTTAGATCTATGAGATACAAATATTCAAGCATAAATTACTTGTTTTAGTTAGAATCATGTTACTTGTTTTTCTTGTGTTTATTAAACGCTTTGAAAGAAAAATAAATTAAAAAAAAAAAAAAAAAAAAAAAACGTACATATTCTATAGATCATTAATAACTTTATTTCGAAACACCCTTCTCTTAGGAATAATAAGCTTGCATATCAAGCATATCTCACGTACCTTAAGGATAGCCTAGATAGTCTTCGTGAGATCGTAGAAGATGATAGAATAGAGAAACCACTTGATAGTGTTGTTGCCTATGCATGTATGTATGCTAAATGATCTCAGAAACTCTTAGAATATGTCATTGCCACATGTCCTAAAACTGGTACTAATCGAGATAGATTTGATGCACCCTCTTCAATGCCTATGATCAAGCATGTTACCTTTGATGTACCCCTGAAAACCTCATATTCCAGCACTTGTAGGTCATAAATGCAAAAAGCAGTGAAACAAACTAATATTCTCGTCGTTACTTCTACAAGAGTAAGCAGTGACACTAAAGCTATCGGGTCAAAGCCTAGAGGAAATACAAAGCAAGATAGGACCTCGCAAGTTAAGAGTGATCAAGTGAAGGAAGTAGAAGACCACCGTAGGAATAATGAGTTTAATTCGAAAATTTTGAATGGTGTTGATTCTAGTATTAGCTATAAGCGTATTGTAATTAATTTGAATTCTATGGTTGTCTGCAAAAAATGTAATGAATGTTTAATTTATGGTAATCATGATGAATGTGTTATGTCATATTTGAGGCCTTCTGTTAAATCCCGAGTATAAAGTTTCGAGAGCAAAACAGATTAAGCGATCTTGGAAACCTACAGGGAAAAAGTTCACTAATATGGGTTATTAGTGGGAACCCACAGGTCGTAAAATCAAAATTGGTGAACATTGTCCTTCAACTAGTATTGCCTTGCCTAGAACAGTGCCTGTTAAGATGTGGAAGCCCACTGGTAGAATTATTCCTTTAGGAACATAGTGTACTTTGACTGAGTCCATTGCTTCTACTATTGTTGCCCCCACTAATAATGTCATGGAATCTAAAGATGTTGTAGGTCTACAGATTGTTTGTACTAATCAATCGGACACCAAATCTTCACGTGGGGATCCACTGTTTCCAGTTATCCATTCTCGTCTATTTTCAAATGCAAGTCGTACCAATCGTCCTTTGGTATGTGGATTCAGGTTGCTCAAACTCATGACTGGGGATCGCTCACGGCTCAAGAACTTTGTGAATAAGTTTATCAGGACTGTTAGATTTGGGAACGATCATTTTAGGGAAATTATGGGTTATGGAGACTATGTTTTTGGTGAAAGTGTCATCTCCCGGGTATACTATGTGGAAGGACTTGGCCACTATCTATTCTCTGTTGGTCAATTTTGTGATTCAGATCTTGAAGTGGCTTTCAGAAAACACACATGTTTCATTAGAGAATTGGATGGTGTTGATCTTCTTAATGGATCTCGTGGCACCAATCTATACACCATCTCTATTGAAGACATGATGAGGTTTTCTTCTATTTGCTTGTTATCAAAGGAGTCAAAGAACAAATCATGGTTATGGCACCGTCGACTTAATCACCTGAACTTTGGTACCATAAATGATCTTGCTAGAAAGGACCTCGTGAGAGGTTTACACCTGTTAAATTTGAAAAATATCATCTTTGTTCTGCTTGCCAACTGGGCAAAAGCAAAAAGTATGCCCATAAACCCAAACCTGCCAACACCATCATGGAAGTTCTTCACACCCTTCACATGGATCTATGTGGACCAATGAGAGTGCAGAGTATAAATGGGACGAAGTATGTTCTAGTTGTTGTTGACGACTATTCTCGGTTCACTTGGGTGAAGTTTTTGAGAACCAAGGACGAAACTTTAGAGGTTGTCATTAAGCTTATCAAACAGCTGCAAGTCAGACTTAACAAAACCATCAGAATCATCCGGACTGATAACGGAACTGAGTTTGTTAACAAACAGCTCATACAGTTTTATGAAAATATCGACATAAGTCACCAGAAAAGTGTACCACTCACTCCTCAGTAGAACGGGGTTGTTGAAAGGCGAAACCGTACTCTTGTGGAAGCTGATCGTACCATGCTGATTTTCTCTAAGGATCTGATGCTTCTTTGGGCGGAAGCTTTTGCTATAGCTTGTTACACTCAAAACCGATCCCTAATACATACTCTTCTCGGCAAAACTCCATATGATTTGGTGCATAACATAAAACCGGATCTCTCGTTTCTACGTGTGTTTGGGGCTTTATGCTATCCAACCAATGACGGTCAAGATCTGGGAAAGTTGAAAGCTAAAGCTGATATTGTCACACCCCCAAATTACCTGTTTTGCAGCGGAATGGAATTCCTGGGGATTGACTGTCATAGCATCACAATCACAGTTATATTGAACGACCTAAAGTGTCGTTTGGAAAATACATCGTTTGATTTAATAAAACAATCAGAGTTTACAAAGTAGGTCCCAAATGAAAATCAACTTGTGCGGAAATAAGTTTGTTACAAGCCAAACGATGTTTTAAAGTTTATAAAACCCAAGTGAGACGCGTCGTCATCGCGACTCCATGATGTGTCCAAATGCATGCCATGAAGTGTATGTCTTAGATACCTGAGATAAAACATGCTAAAAAGTGTCAACACAAAGGTTGAGTGAATTCATAGAGTTTGTGTTGAAATGTAAAGCCTTTCAAAATCGTTTATGCAGCAAAGGCATTGTAAATCGTTGAAATGTAAAGACTATCAAAATCGATTATGTAGCAAAGGCATTGTAAATCCACTCAGTTCCAAGTCCCGCCCATACAAAACTTGCAACCTGTGTGTTCACAACCCACTGCCGGAATATGCATAGTTTATGTTCAAACAGAAATCGTCAAATGAATTCACAAAATAGTGCATGACTCAATGTATCGAAATCGTTTATGCAGCAAAGGCATTGTAAATCCACTCAGTTCCAAGTCCCGCCCATACAAAACTTGCAACCTGTGTGTTCACAACCCATTGCCGAAATGTATATATAGTTTATATTCAACCACACATCGTCAAATGAATTCACAATAGTACCTAACTCGACGTAAAACCATAGGTTTAATTAATTCGTTTGAACACAATCATCGTAGTGCGAGTTAAATTGTTTCACACTCATCGTTAAAAAAAAAACAACATCGTATTTATTTCACTAAGTTCATGACACCAAAGCGTAAACATCGCACCAATAAAAATTGGTAATCATCGTTTCATCGCCGCCCTAATAGGTAATTTGCCAATTTACCTTAATGATTCAAATATAGTGCGCTCGATTTCTCCTAAATGGGTCAATAGGAGCGGGAGTGTTAATTCCAATAGGCCTATTCACTATACTTTCCGCTCACCCGCAAGTGACTAATGGTTCATGATGTAGGGACTTTGAACATGGCAAATACTTAGTGACAATAAAACATTCGGATATAGCATACAGTTCAAAGCATTTGTGTTCGATTAAAAATGTAGCATGTATCTCCCCCAAGAGTTTGTAAAACAGTTAAAAGAGTAAAAGTGGGGCTATGAACTCACGGTAATCCTTAAAAGTTTAAAGTACTTATGAAAGTAAATGAAAACAGTTTGAGCATGTATCTCCCCCAAAAGTAGTATAAAACAATTAAAAGTGGGCTATGAAAACTCACCTGTTGCAATGATTACGATGACAAAAGTGGATACACCGAAATGTAGCGTGAATCTCAAAAATGACCTATTATGAATGATATGATATGTAATGAGTTGCAATGTAATGTTATGCATGCATTTCGTATGTTATTTATACCATTTGCGAGTTTTGAAAATATTACTTATCGTCGAAAAATACTCGTTTGACGTCTTGAACAATCAAAAATCACTTTACAAGTATTTACGTCAAAATGTCATCCTACAATGGTTTTATAATGATTTATAGGGAAATTATCACTTTTCGTCGTAAAATAAAGTCGTCGGAAATTTCATGAAATTAACAAAAATGGCTTTGGAAAACTAGTCGTAAAATAGTGTATGCGTCGCGTTAGAGAACGAACTCGACAGTTTTGGAAAGTTTGTATCGAAATCTAGAAGTTTCAGTTCAGGAGTTTTCATCCAAATAGTCTCGAACATAAAGATAATAAGGGTTAAAGATAGTGATTTTGGCTAATTGTTGTGCAGAAAATGAGTTTCGGCCAAGTTTGAACATCCGTAATTAATTTACTATAACTCCGCTTTGCAAACAGTTTGTTGTTTTGAAAAATATGGCCGGTGAACTTGATTTTACTAGAAGACATTTCGTTCCAAAAAGTTCCACAACCTCGTTAAAAACAGCCTCAAACAGGGACGTTACAGCTACCGTAACTCTTGTATCGTAAAAATAATATAGTTTTTCAGAAAATAATAGTTACGGCAAGTTTATGAAAACGTGCATATCTTTGTCGTTTCAAATCCGTTTTCTACGTTTTATATGTCCTTAGCTTCGTATCGAAGTAAACTAATATATTTTTGATAAGTCGAAATAATTTGTGAAGCTTAAGGCTCGTTTTTGACTCAAACAATGTAAAAACAGTATGCTGAAAATTCAGAAAATAATATATTTCGTCGTCAAACTTGTAAAATCCATAACTTCTTCGTTATAAGTCCGTTTTTATCCGTTCAAGCGGCCACGGATTCGTTTTAAAGTATATTTTCTAAATATCAAGGCCAAAGTTTCGTACCAACTGTCGGATTTTCCAGAAAAATGAAACAAAGACAGAACCTATTTTTATACGTATCGAAAATAGTTTTTCTCGGACAAAACCTATTCTAATCCCTTCAAATCAACTCCAAAGCTAATCTAATCCTACCATACACCTTCTTAGGGTGTCATGGGTTCCTAGACATCATCAAGACCAACATATACCAAGGGGATAATTATAGGATGACCTTTATATATATTAACTCTAAAATCAATGGAAAAATGGTATAACTAACACAAGTCTTGCATGTTTGCACCAAATATGAAGAAATAACTATGAAATGAAAATGAAATATGTAAAATGATAGTAATATGCTTACAAGTAACTTGATGAAGTGATTAGAACAAGGGTTTAACCTAAACACCCTAGGTTTTTATTTCAAAACCTTAATGAGGGTGTAATTCTAGATTGTTTACTTGATCTTGTAAAATTTTTGGATGATGATCTCTTGCACCTATATGCTTGGCCGGTTTTGGATGGAGAAGAAACAAGAGAGAAGTGTTTTTCTTGACTTGAAATAATTGAGAGTGAATGATTGAATGAGATAAGTGAGTTTGGAGTGTAGATTTATACAATCAAAAGAAAAACATAGCCAACATTTATTGCCACCCCTCCCTATGGCCGGTTTTTAGGGGGGGGGGGATGTTTCCCAAATATCTTTTTTTTTTTATAAAATGTACTTGTATAAATACTTGTAACAATTTTAAGAAAAGTGTAAGTAATGTGTAGTTAAATGTATAATTAAAGGTAAATGGTAACTTTTTGGTACAAGTAAGTTTTTAATAGATCAAAATAGAATGTAATGAGATAATAAAATTGTAAAAATACATTCCTTGTGAAATTTGAGTGATAAAATAATTATCGTATAGTTTTTAAGAAAAACGTCGTAATAATTTAACTTTAACGATTTATGTACCAAATAAACTCAAAACACTAGGAAAACTAAAAATATAGTTTTTATAAACTAATATAAGTAAAAAAATATGTCGGGATCATTTTTGAAAGTAACGGATTAAATATTTAAAATAATAACTCACGCGATAACGATTATTAAATATAAAAATTACGCGTTAAATGTGAAATGAAATGTCATGAATGAACTAATGAGATGCAAATGATGTCAATGAAATGTAGACTAATCTTAGTCCATATGAAATGTACGTGATGTTATGATCATGAATTCGCCGCTAAACCATAAAGGTTACGCGAATTTGGAACAAGTAAACCAAGTTTACGATAAATGTTGAAATAATGAGGCATAAATTGTGTCAAGAAATGACCTGAAAGTACGGGTTGTCACATTCGCCCATCCAAAAAGGAATTCAGTCCCTGAATTCAGTTCGTGTTAGTCTATCGGGTTTAGGGTTTGATGTGGCAAACTTTCCCATTCTCGAGCAAAATTTCCAAAAGACTTTTAGGTAACCGATTTTTGCTTAATCCCACAACTCATCAAACAAGAACTGTCATACGATTAGGCTAAATCGGTTTAGGTAACAACTTGTTTCTAGCTCGATCTTTGCAACTCATCAAACAAGAACTGTCACGCGGATCAAACTGGAAACAAGTGGTTTGAAGAAAATCTTTTGAAAATTTGGCTCGATTACGGAATTGCTTACTCATATGAGACTACTACTCCCCTCATTGCATGATTCTTCCTGAATTAGACATAGGTGATCAGGCTATGTATAATTTAGGAGTAACTATGCAATGCTTGGACTAATCGACTCATATGATGTTTGGTGTTGAGTCAACTGATGTTAAAATTGTGCTAGGGAATGACAGGGCATTCTCCATGTCAAAGTGATGTGAGTATGATGGGATGGGTATTTAAAGGCATCCATGTGACAATCGATATGAAATGAAAGTAAATAACTCGAAAATGTACGTATAAATCGCACGCAAAGTGAACATGCACGTATGATGAAATGATGAGATGCTATGATGATGTAGTTATAGTCTAGGGTCAATGAGGCAACCTAGTTCTCTATAACCGAAGCTCCGATGCCAATCTGTCACACCCCCAAATTACCTGTTTTGCAGCGGAATGGAATTCCTGGGGATTGACTGTCATAGCATCACAATCACAGTTATATTGAACGACCTAAAGTGTCGTTTGGAAAATACATCGTTTGATTTAATAAAACAATCAGAGTTTACAAAGTAGGTCCCAAATGAAAATCAACTTGTGCGGAAATAAGTTTGTTACAAGCCAAACGATGTTTTAAAGTTTATAAAACCCAAGTGAGACGCGTCGTCATCGCGACTCCATGATGTGTCCAAATGCATGCCATGAAGTGTATGTCTTAGATACCTGAGATAAAACATGCTAAAAGTGTCAACACAAAGGTTGAGTGAATTCATAGAGTTTGTGTTGAAATGTAAAGCCTTTCAAAATCGTTTATGCAGCAAAGGCATTGTAAATCGTTGAAATGTAAAGACTATCAAAATCGATTATGTAGCAAAGGCATTGTAAATCCACTCAGTTCCAAGTCCCGCCCATACAAAACTTGCAACCTGTGTGTTCACAACCCACTGCCGAAATATGCATAGTTTATGTTCAAACACAAATCGTCAAATGAATTCACAAAATAGTGCATGACTCAATGTATCGAAATCGTTTATGCAGCAAAGGCATTGTAAATCCACTCAGTTCCAAGTCCCGCCCATACAAAACTTGCAACCTGTGTGTTCACAACCCATTGCCGAAATGTATATATAGTTTATATTCAACCACACATCGTCAAATGAATTCACAATAGTACCTAACTCGACGTAAAACCATAGGTTTAATTAATTCGTTTGAACACAATCATCGTAGTGCGAGTTAAATTGTTTCACACTCATCGTTAAAAAAAAAACAACATCGTATTTATTTCACTAAGTTCATGACACCAAAGCGTAAACATCGCACCAATAAAAATTGGTAATCATCGTTTCATCGCCGCCCTAATAGGTAATTTGCCAATTTACCTTAATGATTCAAATATAGTGCGTTCGATTTCCCCTAAATGGGTCAATAGGAGCGGGAGTGTTAATTCCAATAGGCCTATTCACTATACTCGCGCTCACCCGCAAGTGACTAATGGTTCATGATGTAGGGACTTCGAACATGGCAAATACTTAGTGACAATAAAACATTCGGATATAGCATACAGTTCAAAGCAGTTGTGTTCGATTAAAAATGTAGCATGTATCTCCCCCAAGAGTTTGTAAAACAGTTAAAAGAGTAAAAGTGGGGCTATGAACTCACGGTAATCCTTAAATGTTTAAAGTAACTATGAAAGTAAATGAAAATAGTTTGAGCATGTATCTCCCCCAAAAGTAGTATAAAAACAATTAAAAGTGGGGCTATGAAAACTCACCTGTTGCAATGATTACGATGACAAAAGTGGATACACTGAAATGTAGCGTGAATCTCAAAAATGACCTATTATGAATGATATGATATGTAATGAGTTGCAATGTAATGTTATGCATGCATTTCGTATGTTATTTATACCATTTGCGAGTTTTGAAAATATTACTTATCGTCGAAAAATACTCGTTTGACGTCTTGAACAATCAAAAATCACTTTACAAGTATTTACGTCAAAATGTCATCCTACAATGGTTTTATAATGATTTATAGGGAAATTATCACTTTTCGTCGTAAAATAAAGTCGTCGGAAATTTCATGAAAGTGATAAAAAATGGCTTTGGAAAACTAGTCGTAAAATAGTGTACGTCGCACGTTAGAGAACGAACTCGACAGTTTTGGAAAGTTTGTATCGAAATCTAGAAGTTTCAGTTCAGGAGTTTTTGTCATAAAGGTCTCGAACATAAAGATAATAAGGGTTAAAGATAGTGATTTTGGCTAATTGTTGTGCAGAAAAATGAGTTTCGGCCAAGTTTGAACATCCGTAATTAATTTACTATAACTCCGCTTTGCAAACAGTTTGTTGTTTTGAAAAATATGGCCGGTGAACTTGATTTTACTAGAAGACATTTCGTTCCAAAAAGTTCCACAACCTCGTTAAAAACAGCCTCAAACAGGGACGTTACAGCTACCGTAACTCTTGTATCGTAAAAATAATATAGTTTTTCAGAAAATAATAGTTACGGCAAGTTTATGAAAACGTGCATATCTTTGTCGTTTCAAATCCGTTTTCTACGTTTTATATGTCCTTAGCTTCGTATCGAAGTAAACTAATATATTTTTGATAAGTCGAAATAATTTGTGAAGCTTAAGGCTCGTTTTTGACTCAAACAATGTAAAAACAGTATGCTGAAAATTCAGAAAATAATATATTTCGTCGTCAAACTTGTAAAATCCATAACTTCTTCGTTATAAGTCCGTTTTTATCCGTTCAAGCGGCCACGGATTCGTTTTAAAGTATATTTTCTAAATATCAAGGCCAAAGTTTCGTACCAACTGTCGGATTTTCCAGAAAAATGAAACAAAGACAGAACCTATTTTTATACGTATCGAAAATAGTTTTTCTCGGACAAAACCTATTCCAATCCCTTCAAATCAACTCCAAAGCTAATCTAATCCTACCATACACCTTCTTAGGGTGTCATGGGTTCCTAGACATCATCAAGACCAATATATAACAAGGGGATAATTATAGGATGACCTTTATATATATTAACTCTAAAATCAATGGAAAAATGGTATAACTAACACAAGTCTTGCATGTTTGCACCAAATATGAAGAAATAACTATGAAATGAAAATGAAATATGTAAAATGATAGTAATATGCTTACAAGTAACTTGATGAAGTGATTAGAACAAGGGTTTAACCTAAACACCCTAGGTTTTTATTTCAAAACTTTAATGAGGGTGTAATTCTAGATTGTTTACTTGATCTTGTAAAATTTTTGGATGATGATCTCTTGCACCTATATGCTTGGCCGGTTTTGGATGGAGAAGAAACAAGAGAGAAGTGTTTTTCTTGACTTGAAATAATTGAGAGTGAATGATTGAATGAGATAAGTGAGTTTGGAGTGTAGATTTATACAATCAAAAGAAAAACATAGCCAACATTTATTGCCACCCCTCCCTATGGCCGGTTTTTAGGGGGGGGGGATGTTTCCCAAATATCTTTTTTTTTTTATAAAATGTACTTGTATAAATACTTGTAACAATTTTAAGAAAAGTGTAAGTAATGTGTAGTTAAATGTATAATTAAAGGTAAATGGTAACTTTTTGGTACAAGTAAGTTTTTAATAGATCAAAATAGAATGTAATGAGATAATAAAAATTGTAAAAATACATTCCTTGTGAAATTTGAGTGATAAAATAATTATCGTATAGTTTTTAAGAAACACGTCGTAATAATTTAACTTTAACGATTTATGTACCAAATAAATTCAAAACACTAGGAAAACTAAAAATATAGTTTTTATAAACTAATATAAGTAAAAAAATATGTCGGGATCATTTTTGAAAGTAACGGATTAAATATTTAAAATAATAACTCACGCGATAACGATTATTAAATATAAAAATTACGCGTTAAATGTGAAATGAAATGTCATGAATGAACTAATGAGATGCAAATGATGTCAATGAAATGTAGACTAATCTTAGTCCATATGAAATGTACGTGATGTTATGATCATGAATTCGCCGCTAAACCATAAAGGTTACGCGAATTTGGAACAAGTAAACCAAGTTTACGATAAATGTTGAAATAATGAGGCATAAATTGTGTCAAGAAATGACCTGAAAGTACGGGTTGTCACAGATATTGTATTTTTCGTTAAATATGCACCTGATCGCAATGGTTACCAAATCTACAACAAACGAAATCGATATATTATGGAAACTATTCATGTAACGTTTGATGAGCTGACTAAGCAAATGGCTCCTGGACACACCAATTCTGGACCCACACCTCAACTTTTGACACCTAGACCAATTAGTTCGGGTCTTGTACAGAATCCCACGCCTGTAGCTTCTTATGTACCTCCCTCGGAAGAAGATATGAAGATTTTGTTTTATCCGATGTTTGATGAATACTTTGAGCCAACAACTGATGATACTCCTGCACCACTAGCTGTTGTTGCTCCTGCTCCAAACAACCTAAATGATCCACCGGTCTCTATTTCCATAGGTCAAGAAGCTCCATTTGCAGACCATTCACCATCATCATCGAATCCTTAATCTTCTTCAGTACATCAAGGCATTGTAGTAGATAATTCTTTTGAAGTTAACCCCTTTGCTACTCCTGAAGATGCTCCATTCAAGAACATATTTGCCCCTGAACCCACTCCTGAGGCATCTTCATCAGGGGATCCTAACACGGCTACTTCAATTCCTTATCCTCAACCACATGAACATCTCAGAAAATCGACAAATGATCATCCACTGGACAACATCATTGGGAATCCTTCTCGTCCGATATCCACACGAAAGCAACTTGCTACAGATGCCTTGTGGTGCTTCTTTAATTCTGTACTTTCCAAAGTTGAGCCGAAGGATGTCAAGACTGCAATGTCTGAGGACTCTTGGTTTAATGCTATGCAAGAATAAATTCACTAATTCGATCGACTAGAAGTATGGGAATTAGTACCACCTCTAGATTGTGCAATGATTATCGCTCTTAACTGGATCTTCAAGGTGAAACTTGATGAGCATGGTGACTTTCTGAAGAATAAGGCCAGACTTGTTGCTAAGGGTAAATTTGAGGAATCATTCGCTCCGGTTGCACGTAAAGAGGCTATCAGAATCTTTCTTGCTAATGTTGCCAGCAGGAATATGATAGTCTGTCAAATGGATGTAAAGACTGCTTTCCTTAACGACAATCTCAAAGAAGTAGTCTATGTTAGTCAACCGGAAGGATTTGTGAATCTCAAGCATCCTACCCATGTCTCCCTTCTGAAAAAGGCTCTCTACAGCTTGAAGCAGGCTCCAAGGGCATGATATGATACTTTGTCAAAGTTCTTTTTGGCAAACGGATTCTACAAAGGTGTTGTTGATCCTACATTGTTCACTCGGAAATCAGGCAAACATTTACTTCATGTTCAAATATATGTTGATGATATTATCTTTGCCTCGACCGACCCAAATGATTTTGATCATTTTTCTAAAGAGATGAGATCTAAATTTCAAATTTTAATGATGGAACAAATGTCATTTTCTTAGGTTTACAGATTTCTCAAAGTCCCAGAGGCATTTTCATAAATCAATCTAAATATGCTAATGAAACATTAAAGAAATTTGGATTTGATTCTAGTGACCCCGTTGACACTCCCATGGTGGAGAGAACAAAATTGGATGAGGATCTCTCTTGGATCCTGATTGATCAAACTAAGCACCGTAGTATGATTGGATCCTTGATGTATCTCACTACCAGTAGACCAGATATTTTGTTCGTTGTATGCATGTGTGCTCAATATCAGGCTAAGCCTACCAAAAAGCACCTTGAAGCGGTTAAACGGGTCTTTCGGTATCTCCAAGGAACCATTAATATGGGACTTTGGTATCTGAAGGACACCGCCATGGCACTAACATCCTATGCAGATGTTGACCATGCAAGGTGTCAAGATACACGTCGAAGTACGTCGGGAAGTGCTCAATTTTTGGGTGACAAATTAGTAAGTTGGTCGTCAAAGAAGCAAATGAGTACTTTTATATCTTCCACAGAGGCTGAATACATTGCCATGTCAGCATGTTGTGCTCAAGTCTTATGGATGAGATCCCAACTATCTGACTATGGATTTTTGTTCAACAAGATTCCTCTGTACTGTGACAACAAAAGTGCCTTTGCTCTCTGCTGCAACAATGTCCAACACTCACGGTCAAAGCACATCGACATCCGACATCACTTCATTAGGGAACAAGTTGACAACGGTTTGGTTGAACTCTACTTTGTAAGGACTGAGTACCAGTTGGCAGACATCTTCACCCAAGCTCTTCCAAGAGATCGGTTTGAGTTTATCCTCCCGCGACTCGGTATGAAAAGTCTGCAGCCGGAAACTCTCAAACAACTTAAGGAAGAGCATGAGGAGTAATGGAGTTTCTTCACATATCTTGTACATAGTTAAAACAAAAAAGAAAAACCTACAAAAACCATAAAAATTAGAAAAATAGAAAATACCAAAAATAGTTTTTCAACGCATGTCTTTTGGCATCGATAACATTTACGGTCTTAGAATGTCATTCAATAATGACACGGGTCCTTAAATGAAGTTCGAACAGAAGTTCAAAATGTTTTCAAAACATGCCTACAATATGGTTTGCCATTATTTCAGATATGCAACCCGTTTTTTCAAGAAAGGAAAGTGCTATGCAAAATCGATTTTTATAAATATCGAGCACTTATCCTAAAACAAAATGAGGAAAGCACGTTGCCAAAAAGACGACTGTTCTTATACAAATGTGTTTCATTCTATGATTCTTCAGAAAAATATTTGTATTTTACATGGTGGTAACATATTGTTTAAAAATAAATCGGACTCAAATTTTTGAAAATCAAACGGACTTCATTTTGTAATAAAATTTGTCACTCGATCAATGACTTGGGTCATCGATTGAGAGGGAGAGTGATTTCAAATTTTATATTTTCAAATGATACATCATCAAACGAGTCTATCTGTACATTATAAGTGGTGAATAAATGTTTTTCTATTATGTGTTAGTGTATGATCTTTCTTATATTCTAAGATCTTTCAAACTGATTTTTATGATATTTAAATATCTCTCAAAACACTATCATACCTGACACTAACATTCTCCCTCATAAATTGAGGGGGAGCAGTGTAATGTTCCCTTTATCAGTATATATTAAACTAGAACACATTTTCTCCTAAATTTTCCAACTTATTTAAATCAATTGAGATCAAAAATCTCAAAAGGTTTGAAATTTTTGATCGGGGGAGAGAATGTGATTTAAATATTAAAACTTATAAAAATGTTATTGTTTAAGACTAAAAAATGCACTCCTCCCTCCATGTGCTAAACGATTTCAAATATCGATGCACGTGTTGAGGGGGAGCATTTATAAAAGATAAAAAACAATTGAGATACAAATGCTTTGATATTCTATCACAAGTACCTTTATTAGTTTTTCAATTGGTTTTTCAATGGCAATTGTGGAATTACACCAAAGACCGACCTTGCATTTACTTTATTGGAGTTATAAGGATGGTAAGGTTAGTTATTAGTTCCCACGATCCCGCCAGAGCCAGAGGGATCTACCCAGGAACAATCCACTGGATAGTGTAGAAGTCCTTAGGTATGATTAAAAAAGGAGAAAACTGTGACTAAGGGAAGAGTGCTGACTGAGATGGAGCTAGGACTGGAACAAACCCAACAAGGTTCTAGTGATGAAGTCTCGGTAAGCACTCAAGGGGTTGAAGAATGAAAAAAATATATAATAATAAAGGGTGAAAAAATAGCCCTCCAAATATTCAACCTTAGAGAAGAAACCGGGTTCAATACATATGCTACTGGTGGTTTCCAAGGTAACGCTGGTATTGAAGACAAGACATCATGAACCCAGTGACGCACTGCACTAAACTTCCCATCTACTTAAGTTCTCTTAAAAGGACTTGTTTTATTCTCACGGGGAACCTATGTAATCTATCGACTTTCTCTTAGAGATGGTTGATATTGAAAAAGGAGACCCTCTCCCTATTCTCCTCATAAGAAAACTAAAATGCACTATTGAGTCTAGAGCCAAGAGATCATCCATAAATCTCATTAGGAAACACTTACAATATGCTTATTGTTTCATACACTATGAAAAGTAAGAAAATATACATTAAGAGTCCTACGCATTATCCTTGTGGTATTTCCAAAATATCAGAGTGATATGTTAAGTATTCACAATGAAGATGGAAATCCTTCTAGAGCCAACATCAAATAAGCTCTTGGTGGGTGACATGTGAGATCCTTCATGGATCAAACTTGTGACAACTGGAAAACAACAATGGGGCGATTCACATTTGAATCAACCTTGTTCCAGTAAAGGAATTGACGTATACTTTTGGGAAAACCTTTCGATGTGCTCAACAATTGTTTTCTAGCACATCGACTGCGCATAAATTTTTCAAACAAAAGTATTTGTGATTGAAACTTAATTTTGTTCATAAAACTTTCGTCGTATTGAAAAAAACTCTTTATTTAGCAATACGCGTTTGTTTCTCAAATCAATTTCTCATCAATCAGTGTATCTTAATTTTTTGGTTCACTCACTCAGTGTTGTCTACTTTGAGATGCTCCGGTTTGAGAACGGCTAGTACAGATGCGAAACCCTGTCAAGGAGACTCTTTGGATTTCTACCTGATCACAGGCAGTATTTATACTGATCAACGGGGAACCGTGGTTCTTGCAACCCTATTCAATGAAAGTGAACAAAGACACTTTCGTGTGTTTATTGCTAACTGTTGTTTGCAGGAATTCCCGATGGCTGCAGCTGATAGCAGATTATACGTCGATTCATAACCACATGCTCACACTTCATACTCACAATCAAAGAAATCATGATAATTGAAAGACATACAACAATGCTTCCGCAACTATGATGAAACATATCATGATCCAGAAAAGTGTGAGCATGTCAGTCCAAAAGTCACGACATCACATGGAGACAATACAACGAAGGATGAGATGGAGATTTACTGTGGTTGATGATCTCGAAGAAAGCTCAAAGATCACCAAGTCAAGGAACATTCAAAGATCACTACTTGAAGTACAAAGATTGCGGACTTTGAAAAATCAAAGACTACGAGCTAGGAAATTAAAGACATGTAATAGAATGCTAGAATTCATAATGTATTTTATGGGGTGACCTCCCTTAGGGGGAGATTGTTAGGATTTAGTAAATCCATGTTAAAGACTCGGTCACCCAGGGTATTTTTTAGCATTAGAAAGTTCGTAGTCTTAAACGTTTATTAGTTTGGTAAGTAACACCGTGGAGGACGAACGGGTCTTTACCCATGTACACCCGATCCACAGCCCGTAGGAGGCGTATTTTGTAAGAAATATAAAAGCCCTCTCCCACCAAGGGAGAGGGTGGAGCTTTCAATCATATGATTTCACTTTCTCTTTCTAAAGTTCCCAACTCTCTCTATTTCTCTCTCTAGAACTCATTCTATTCTATCCATACTAAATTATTCTTTTGTGTTTGTGCTAACCAATCTCTTACAAACTCATTATCATCTAACATATTTAACTCACTTTTCTTAAAAAAATCATCTGGTATCTGGCTGGAGCTACCTATATATGGTAACTATGTAGTCTCAGTCACTATGAACAGATTAACAGCAACATCAGGCTCCTCAAAAGTATTTGTCTCATCAACAACTGTGTTTCCATCTCGATTGTTCTCAATATCATCATCATCACTCACATAAATATCTGTTTCACTCACATTGTAATCACTTAAAGCTTCATCAATTTCACATACCTTTACAGATTTACCTTTTTGGATATGCTCAATAGGATTACATATTTCCTCCTCTTGATGACCTAACTCTTGATTATTTTGACATACCTCTTCAGGACTATCTATTTGGATATGCTCAATATGTTTATCTATTTGCTGGTTGACATCACCTACAACATCTTCAGTTTGACAGACCTCTACATATGAAAACAAGGGTTCTGTTTGTGGCATCTGACTAGATTGTACCAAAGTATTGACTTCCAAAGGTTGATGTGTAACACGACATAAATCCTCTACCACAGACTTATTAACAATGTTTTCTAAGAACAACTTGTTTGAGAAATATGGAACAATAGCAAGAGATGTCTTTTTCTTTGTTGCATCCACATCAACAATAACTGTCCTAATTGAGTTTGGTGACATTTCATCAACATCCAATGTTGTCTTACCATTTTCAACATAAACTTCTATCATCTTATGGTCATCAACAAGATCTTTCAATATTTCTAAATTTGCACTCTCACTTAAGCTATACAAACCATCATCTAAATTACTACCAGGCTTAACAAATCAATAGTAATTTTTTGAACCAAGGTCGTAACCCAATTCACACATAAGAACATCCAACTCTTCAACTGACACACTATCAACATCAACCAAATCAACTAAATTTTCCAAACCTCCAATGTATATTCTACCAGGCCAGTATTTAAAGACACCATTGTGATAAACCTTCATACTAAACATATTAGATCTACCAACTGAAAACATGTCAATATATGTTTAGGACATTCTCAAAAGTTAATTGCCAGAAAATAAATACCCCAATTAGAAAGTTCAATGTTTATAATCAAAATAAAAACCATGCCGTATTTATTCTTAGCAGAGTTGTACGGAATGGTATCATCAACTGGATAACCTGGATGTCTTCTTACTTTCCATAGAGTAAAATCCATGTTTTGGTTTTCGGAATGCTAAAAACGGGTTTTGTGACATGCAATTAGGGTTTGTGAATTGTGATAATTCTTGTAACGAATGTTTTGGGACGAAAAATAATACAATCTATGTGTTTATGGGGCGGGAAGAGGGAGGGGACATATGGAAATAATACAGGCATTTTTAATCGAAATAAGGAAATGACGGTGTTGCCCTTGGACTAAAGACAAAGAAAACGCCGACTAACGGGGTTGACTAACGGAAAACTGGTCAAGGGACCAGTTTAGCCTCAAAAACTTGGAAAAAGGACCTCTGACGACGAAAATGCCATGTTTTGGTTCAGTACGACGTTTTTGGCCAAGTTTAGGGACGAACAGTGTATTTTAGTCTAAATTCTATCATGTCTAAAATTATATGGAATCAAAACAAAATGATATCAATTAATTTGTTTTACATACAATGTAGAACTTGTTGTTATGCATAATAAGGATCACAAATCAACAACTATCCAAAAGTGCACTCAACCATGGCCAACATGAAAAGACGCAATCTGTTGCAAATACGAAAATATTAGAATGTGAAGTTCAAACACGTGAATGTGTAAAAGCAATTGGATATACATCGGTCTTTGTGCGAAACCGAAATAAGAGCTCTAAAGTTATGTACTTTAAGACATAAATTGTGGAATAAATAAATTCACAAAAACATGAAGTTGATTATTAAGAGACATATTGTCTCAAGGTGGATGTAAATATGTTATTGATATTTTATGAGACAAGCAATGTAGAAGTATTTAATTTGCACTAGATGAGTTTTATTAGAGCTCTCATATTCCATAAAGGATCTATAATGCCTCAAGCATGTATAGCAGCTTCAACTTTTACAAGCAATAGATAAAGTTCTCAATAACTCTATTTGATCAAATTGAATGAATCATTATATGGATCAAAATCATTTGGATGCATATTATATGAATTGCTTTTGTATACATTTCTAAGAAATGATGGCCCTCAAATACCATACATAAGTGCAATTAAGGCTTTGATGTTGATTTTGTAAGTAATATGCGTCACGAGACTGTATATTTTATTTGTATTAACATTATATACTTCCAACCAATACATTGGTATTAGGTTAAAAGTTACATATCTATTTTGTCATCTTTACAGGACATATTCATGTCACTAACAATGTGGTGGACTTTATTACAAAATAGTTGCCAACAAAAGTTTTTGAGCAACTCGTTCATAAGATGAGTAATCAACGTTTGAAGAATATATATATACATCAAAGTGAGAGGGAGTATTACAAACATTGCACTATTTTTCCCTTAATCAAGTTTTTTATTTTTACCCAATGGATTTATCTTGATAAGGTTTTTAATGAGGCAGTCTAGGTACAATATCGCCCCTGAAGGACCATCATGATTACGCATACTAACCGGTGAATATCCAAAAAGGAGTGTTGTAAAACATGTATATATATTGTACATGATTCACCTATATATTATTGATATATCCTTTCCTTATATATTTCATTCTTGTTAACTTATAATTATAGGTCATCTTGTAAACATTAGATCATCTCTTTGTAAGATTTCTCCCTCTCTCCCATTCTCCTTTTTTCTTATTCTTTTATATTTATAACATAAATACCCCATTCTTGTAAATGTTTAAGTCTTGTATCTTTAATTGTTTTTATTTCGGGTTCATACCACTCTTTGAAATCTAAAATCAAGTATTAATCTGATGAAAACAACTAAAACAACTTATTACATGGTTTAGGGGTATATGGGTATTTCCAATAATAAAAAGTTCCAAAAAAATATAAAACACTTCATACAATAGCGTTCTATTTAAGAGCTATTAGTTTGCAAAAGAAGCTTGAAGCTCCACTAACCAAACTAAGATCATTAATTTGAAGAAGCTTATTTGTTAAAATAAAAAGCTCAGGCTCTAAAAAGCTTCAAATATCTCCTTGCCAAGTGGTTTTAACTTCATACATAGGCAAATAAGTTAGGCGTTCCTCTTATCTCTTCTCGTTTGCTCTATAGGGATTGTAAGGTCTTTGTGAAAAGTTTGCAAAGTCGTATTACTGATTGGAAGAA
This sequence comes from Chrysanthemum makinoi, assembly GCA_910596185.1. NCBI lineage: Eukaryota > Viridiplantae > Streptophyta > Magnoliopsida > Asterales > Asteraceae > Chrysanthemum > Chrysanthemum makinoi. The sequence continues at coordinate 139,034,885 of OU343222.1, read as the reverse complement.
TAAGTTTTTGTCATTTTCGGGTCATCTTCAGTTCTGTATGTCCATTTTATATTCGATGCATATTTATTGGGCTTCTATGTTTATCCTTCCAGCTTATATTGTTCATGATCTTGAACAATTGATGAGGAGTTTTCTATGGTGTCAAGGTGATGAAGAAGGGTAAAATGAGAATTGCAAGAGAATCGATTTGTAAACCGAAAAATGTGAAAAATGAGTTATTTTTTTATTTTTTATTTTTTATAAAATAATAAATTACCAAAATTTACTCATTCAAATTTTAGAAAAACGAGGTGCAAACCCCTGCCGCGTTGCGGCGGAGTTTTTTTTTTTATTTTTAAAAGTGGTCTTTGAACTGACATAAAAGCTAACATTCGTCATAGGGTCCAAACGTTCATCATCATGTTAACATGCAAAATATGTAATGGTAGTAGAGGTCTAAATACCACTAAGCTGAATACCATACAGTGCCTACTCAACTCCTCAAATTCTTGATTTACTTCCTACTGCCGAAACTCGGTATTCTGTTTATACAATTCGTACTAACAACGCTATAAAATTAAACAGAAACTAATGCAGATCCAAACATCCTTAATGATCATACTATTGCACAAAAGAAGGGTTACATAATTGGTAACCTATTACACTACTACACAATATCGTCTTGACAGTCGTTTACACCATCCTAGCACTTGCTACTAATGTTCCATATCAAAGTTGCGAAATGTTTCTGCCAAACAGCAGATAAAAGCTGTAAAAACAAAATTTAAAACTTGTATAAAGCTACAAATAAATGTTGTAAAAGAGGAGACAAAGCTTTAAAACCCGTGTCCCCAAACTGCACATAGGTTTGTAAAAGTATGTGATAACATCAAAATTTCCTGAATATTAAGTGTCAATTTCCCCTGATAATGCTTATAATTTATATCATTTATATGGATTTACGCTTGTTTTCCATTATATTTCACTTTTAGGTAAATTACGAGCATTGGAGCTAAAGAGACGAGGATTTGGAGAGATTATTAAAGATTTATCATAGTATGCTCACTTTGAAGAAGTTACGGCGTCACTCCTCTCTCACATTACGCCGAAACTAAAGCGTGAATCGAGAAAACCAACTTATCGAAGATTACGGCGTAACTCTCCAAAGATTACGACGTAACCATATTAGGTCAAATGAGGTTCAGCGCCATCTGATAATTACGCCGTAACTCATGCAACAACTACGGCGTAACCAAGATTTATTGAAGATACTGCGTAACTCCTTCCTGAGGTTACGCCGTAACCAGCATTATTAGTGCAAATTACGAAGAATTATATTTTACGTAACTCTTTTTAATATTTACGCCAGTAACTAGATCCGCCTATAAATACCCCACGATTTCCAAAGATTTAAAAGCATCCCATTTCACACACAACAATCGAGAACGTGAGAAGAAGTCAAAGGCGATCTAGAGGGCATACTGAGCTATCTCCAAGGGATAAATCACTCCCCTACGATAAGCATTAGCTTTTTATCTTTTCTTTACTTTCGATTCATGTATTTCATAACATTAAACATTGAATTGATTTGTATGGTTAATATGAGCGGCTAAGCACCTCTTGGTTCTGGCCTAGTTACGATTCCTTAATTGTTTTGTTTGCATTTACATTGCTTCCAAGATAATTATTTCTAAGTGTATGTATGCATAGTTTATTGGTACCTACCCTTGTTTCGGTAGTTTTGAATGGCGGTAGAGGCTAGTTGCTTAGGAGATATGACTAGCTGACCCTAAGTGAGTAGACTGAGACGGGAAGGGTAAGATATGACCAAGACAGCCCATGTTTTCTACTTGTGCAATTTGACCAATGATCACCTACCGCTTGGATGAACTTAAGAATTAGGGGTGAGTGTTTAAGGTTGCTAGCCCGCACTCACCTATTATAGCGAAACTTAATGACTTGGCTTAGGGGACCAGGAACAACCGGACTTATGTGGGGACACCTGACTTCTCCAGTGGTGGCCCTTTGCTGATAGGTTAGGACGAACTGACCAAATACTGTTCTCTCAACTTTGACCCCACCTGAAGTAATTTGAAGTAATTAGACGTAAACATTACTAGTTAGGATGAGTAACTAGGTTAGCACCACTCTCCTCTATTGATCACATCCTTTGCCTTTATTTGCTTTAGTAATTAATTAGTTAATTCCTTATCGAAATCATATTAAAATCTGTGACACCTAGCACTACAAGAAAAGTGGCTTTTTAGGACCCCCATAAGCGTCATAAAATGGTACTTTTTAGGACCTTTCATTTAATAGGACCAAGGATGAAAGCGTTTCATGTAAGGCGGTTGTAATAGGTCCAAAGCGTCCTAACCCTTATGAAACCAATTTTATGGTCGTATTATATGTCTATGAACAACACAAATAGCGTCCTAATAAAACCATATTAGGACACTTTTACAATGTTTTAACATGTGATTACCTACTTTTAATCTTTTGAGACACATAAAAACGTCCTTAAAAGTATTGTTAGGACGCTTATGATGTAACATCATAGCTATTTTAGCAACCAAGAAAAGGGTACTAATAACTCAAATAAGATTATGATACCAATTTTATGGTCGCATTTTAGGTCTATAAACAACACAAATAACGTCCTAATAAAAACATATTAGGACACTTTTCCAATGTTCTAACATGTGGTAACCTACTTTTAATCTTTTGATACACATACAAGCGTCCTTTAATGTTAATTCTTAGGACGGTTATCATATACCATTATAGTTACTTTAACACCAAGAAAAGGGTCCTAATATCCCAAATACGATTATGAAACCAAATTTATGGTCGCATAATATGTCTATGAACAACCAAATAACGTCCTAATAACAACATATTAGGACACTTTTACAATGTTGTAAAACGTTATTACCTAATTTTAATCTTTTGATACACATACAAGCGTACTTAAAAGATAATTGTTAGGACGCTTATCATATAACATTATAGCTTTAGCACCAAGAAAAGGGTTCTAATATCTCAAAGAAGATTATGAAACCAATTTTTTGGTCGTATAAAATGTCTATTAACAACCTAAATAACGTCCTAATAACAACATATTAGGACACTTTTACAATGTTAAGTTAATTGTTAGGACGGTTAATAAGTTTAATAGGACAATTTCAAAGTCCGGACAAGTCATATGATAGGACGCTATTTTCACCATGCACACTCTATTATTACGATATGAATAAAACATCAACTAAATATTAAATGAATAAAACGAAATTGTATTTCAAATTAGCAATTGTCATAACAAAATCACTAAACATAAATAAGGTAGACAGAATCTAACATAAAGTCTGTTAACATTAAACAATACATTAACGCAACAAGAAGCTTAGTCCGTGGTCATCATGCATCATCTCTCTCAATCCTCACGGACCACCTACAAATAAACACCCATGTATAAGCATTAAGCTCCATGTTAGTAAAATTATTGGTATCACAAGATTAACAAAGACATACCGAGATAAAGGGACAAGGCCATGCTATGGTTGCACCAACACAGTCTTCAATTGTGGCAAATAACCCATAGGGTCTCACCAACACTTCATCTCTTTTTGTTGGTACTTGAACGTTTACCTCACACCATCCTCGTCCAATCTCTGTACCACCAACTATATCATTTGGGTTCAAGCTCCTCACCCATCCTTTTGCTACAGTCTCGGTTGAGTTTAGAATGCTTTTAAGGACAACTTCATCCCCGACCTAGATTTCAGTTTTCAACAAACATTTATCAATTTATAGTCAAGACACATGTATTAGGTTAAACAGATGTAATACTGCAGGTATGGAGGCTGGGGTATACAAAGGAGGTCAAAAATTGATCAGTGTAATACTGCAGATGTGGAGGCTGGTGTATACTAAATAAGTTACAAATAAGCTACAATAAGCTAAATAAGCTGTAACTACATGAGTTGTAACTAGATTAAGCTAAAAACTACCAGATAAGCTAAAGGAATAAGCTATAGACCAGAATAATCACTTGATCAAATATCACAGGCCAAACAGGCCAAAACCAACAACCTTGCAGCCCTTGTGGGTCCCACTAGGGTTGACAGGGATCCAAAGTGAGACTTGATATGAAAAGGTGACTTATTGAGGTTTCTAAAAAGCTAGGACTAAAGGTTTGGGTCCCACAGATAAGCACTTGATGAGGGCTTGAACTTGGGTGGTCAACACCGATCACTCAGTGTATGGGTGGAATTGGACAAACAAAAAGCTATCTGCAGACCTATCTAATAAGGTCAAAAGTTTGAAATAAGCCCTGAACTTTATAGATGAGATTATTGGCTTTCAAAAACCAATAAGCTCACTGTGTGGCCCACTAATGAAGAAGCTAAGGCACATAGAAAGTTGGGGTTTTGAGTGATGCCTGGTGCAGGGCAATGGTTAGCCCTGCAGGCCACTTTGAACTATCACCTAAGCCAGAGAAAAAATCATAAAAATAAGCTAACTGTGGGATTCAAAAGCTTAGATGGGGAATTTCAACATGTAAAAATCTCAAGACTTGAATCTCAACACAAAATTCACAAAAATTCTCCCAAGATCTGAGTTTCTGACTAACATACCATTTTGACTTTTTGATTTTGAACTTAAACTTTGACTTTAATGAAACTTGTTTGATCCGTATGCACTAATTATGATTATTTAAGCTATGATAACACTAATTTAAGATACATGAACAAGATTTAGACCAAGTGGGTGAGATTTGATCCTCACATGTCCCAACAGTGGACTGTGAGAGTGAAGGTAATTTGATTTTGACTTTCTCTAGTTCAAACATTGGTTTTATAGTTTTACTAGTTCTAATATCACCTAGAGGTCATAGTGTGCAGATAAACAAGTGAAAAGGCAACTACCACAGTTGAAACAACACAGAACCAAACACCCCTTAATAACTGAGTTAACAAATTTAAAAGGCAAATGAGCAATCTAAATCATAATACTGATACATAAGCTTGTAGCCTAGGTTCATTAGCTATCAAAGATAAAATAAGCTATAACAACTAGAAAGGAACGATTTATAATAGAAACATACCCGTAAGCGTGGAGGTTCATTGGTTACAACAGGAGAATCTTGTGATGTAAGAGGTGGAACAATGGAACTATCCGTCGACCCATTCTTCTCTGATAACTGGGCTCGTAACTTTTCATTTTCACTAGTAAGTTCTCCACATCTAGACTTCAATTCGTTGTTTTCTCTATGACATGCTAAACGACTTGGTATTACACCCCAAACATCAGAAGCACGAACACCTAGACCATACATGCCTGCATCACCATTTCGATCTTTACCCATAACTGTAGAAAAAATATCATCTGGTCCAGGATTATCAATCGAACCCTCGGGCAGATTATCACTAAGTCGTTTCATATCATCCTGCATTTTATATAAACATGAACAACATATAGTAAAAGCATGTATTAAAAAAAAGCATATTGTGTTTAACTTATGCTATTAATACACTTTTGCAAACACAAAAGCATATTACTTACAATCGCTTTTGCAGTGTCATCATTTTTGGTATTTCCATCTTTGGAGAAGCATGCACTAAAAAGATCCAATCGAGTTGGATCTCGTCCCAAATATGTCTGTATGAATAAAAAGAAAATGAATATTAACAGTGGATATCCACAGGATACATTAACAATCCCACTTTCTCCATACACTTACCTTTAACTCTTCCCTTTTGCGAGCATAACTTTTTTACCGGTTCTTTGGATCATCTTCTTTTTTGCCCGATTCGCCTTGTTTTTTTTCACTTAAACTCTGCAGCAGGAAAGTAAAATATCATAATGGGAAATTAAGTAATGTTATTTAAAGTGGAAGAGTATTTCACACCTTAGTGTTTTCTTTATTCCAATACTTCACAAGCTTCTTCCATTTTTTTTTGCACTTGCTTTGGCCTAGATCTTATTTGTTGCTTAACTGACAAAGACGGATCATGGTAGTGTTCCTTAACTCTTGCCCTCCAGTTCTTCACCTTCCGCCCAAATGATTGCAATATCCATTTTTCTCCAGCTTCCGGAATATCAAATTTTGTCTAAAAATGTAATAGCTCACATTAGAAAACAAATACTTTATTGTTGGGAATTATGTGAAGTATGAATCATGCTGATATTACTGCTGATGGATTCTGCTGAAGTGAAGCTGGATTCTGCTGAAGACATGATTATACTGAAGTTATATTAGTCGTAGTTGGTTTCTGCGGAAAGAGTATTCCGTATATTCTAGAATTAGTTAGGATATACATGAGCTTTATTAGGAAGTGATTGTGTATATCTAATTTAGTTTCATAGTTATACGTTTCTTAGAAAAGAAGTTAGGGTTCCTTGTCTATAAAAGGAACACAATAGAATGTATTTTGGGTGTGCTTAAACAATTGATTAATATAACGATCCATAGAGGATCAAAGAGTTCTTAGTTATCTGTGTTTTATACTTGTATTTATATTCCGCTAAAGAATACAAGTTGTAGAGATTTTCTTTTAGTTTGTTTGTGATTACACAAGCGATACTAACGATCTAGGAAGCTCAAGATCTATCAAGGTCTTACAGTTTTCAACATTTATTCATTAACATACAAATTTAACATTGTGTACCTTTAAGAGTTCAAGCAAAGCTTTTTTTTTGTGGCGTCAACTTTATTCCATGGTTTATAAATCGGACAATACTTTCCACTCCTTGAAAGTGTTCCCATGAAATGAGTCAGATGACTACTTTTGTCGTTAATAGGTTGTCCGTGTTCATTAACTAAAATAGGAATTCTATCCCCTTTTCTTGGGCCCAAACTTTTGCCATACGTGTTGGTCCTCTCTTTCTTTTGCTTACAATCCGAACTACAAAAAGTGAACATGATTTACAATAGATACGTATACATTTAAAATACTAAATAATTTGAAATGGAGGCAATATCTTAGCGTTGTATTTTGTCTTGTTTTAATTTAACTTTATTATATATTCTTCTTATATGACACAATATATGATATATGATTTTTAAAACGATGCAATCAAGTAGACCATGTTAACCAGTTTCATTTCGAGCTTGTGTAACTACATGGTTTTCTTCATTTTCAGAATGCTCAGCTTGAATCTCTTCTCCGAGTAGATCATCGCCGTCATTTGTTAAATCGTTCACATTCTCCAAATCATCCTCATTCTCCAAATCATCCATGTCTTTATCTACATCATCTTCTGAAGTAGCTTGTTGTTCAATATCTTCATTCATAGGTATGTCTTCGATATCATCATTTTCAACATCATAAAGGTCTTCATTGTTATCTATATTAAAATAAAAAAAAATAAAAAAACAAGTAAGCACCGAAAACAGTTAACTGAATATACACTTAATAGTAATTTAATATCATATATATAGTATTTGAAATTTATGTATAGTTACCATCAGATCTCAAGTCACGCTCCCCGTGGTCATGATCGTTGTCAATTGCAACTAAGTTTCTCTCAGTTGCAGTTAATCTCCCTCTGTTGACAGAATTTGGTTGATCATTTCTCGTTTGGACTTGGTCGGACTCCTGTACCCTACTACGTATTGCCCTCCCTGTATCAATCTGTTGTCCCTTTTGCGATTGAGATTCTGAAGATGTTAGCCCACTGGAGACATTCGGAGCACTCATTCGTTTTTTTTCTAAATTTTTATATCTAGTCATGGACTGTGGAGCAATGTATTTTCGATTCTGTTTCATGCAAGTAGAATTGTTAGAAAACAAACATAAAGAAAATATAGTAGCCAAATTTATTATTCGTACCTTTTTATTTGTTTGTCTAGCCGCTTCTTTTGGGTTATCTTCCTCAGCATTAAGATGGAAGTCTGAACCAGACATATAATCTGCATCTTTCTCACCGGTATCCGTTGGTTTCTTTTTCTTTTTCTTTGTTTTGTCACTCTCTACTAGACTTGTCAAAGACTTAGCAAGATTTTTCACTCCCAAAGCTTGTAATCTCTGTTGGTTTTCTTGAATCCTTGTCCTTCCGGACATTTCATAATCATTCGTATTTCTCGTGGTGATTTGGCGTTGCATCCTGTTATTTTCCATAACCGGTGCACAAAACAAATAAAATTATTATGAGATTGCAAAGAACAATAGTCATTTGAGAACAACAAAACTGAAATCAAATCACTATCTGTTACATGTTACAGAATGAAATACATTATCTACAAACAAAAAATAGACTCAAATCCTTCAGTTACATGTCACAGAATGAAATACATTAGCTAGAAACTGATATCAAATCACTATCACTATCACTACCCAAATCCATTGACCCAACTTTACACAGGTATACCAACATTCATTTAAATTAAACAGAGCAACTTAAATACAACTTGTACCACATCAGAAATAAGCAGCACTTATGATCACATATGAGACTCATCACAAGAGGTCAACCAAACACATACCCGAACCCACCATTTCCCACACTAACAATGTATAACAATAACAATGTATAACAATGATAATACCAATAATAATAACAATAACAATAACAATAATAATAATAATAATAATAATAATAATAATAATAATAATAATAATAATAATAATAATAATAATAATAATAATAATAATAACAACAATAATAATAACAACAAGAGAGGTTTGCATTACCTGTTGAGTCAGATCTTCATTCAAAAGTGAAAACCCACGATCCTTGTTTTGTTGCCCACATACAACCCTAAACCAAAATTGAGATTTTAACCGTCTGTGAAAAACGATTTCCATTAATAAAATCGAATCAAATACTTGATTTCCGAAAAGATATGCTTGATTTTCGCAGTGCCAAAAGTTCTTTATGAATCTGAATTTTTCCCCAAAAATTTTAAGCGGGTTGTGAACGTGGGTTTGTATGTGAAACTAAATTTTAAGCGGGTTGTAAGTTTTCCCCTATAATTAGATTTATAATTAAGAGAGAATTGCATATATACCCATTAAAACTTAAAAACTTGCATATTTCCCCAAAATACTAGTTTTCAATGCATGATGTACAATGCAAGTTAAGCATGTTTTGGGTATATATGCAAATATGCATGTTTTAATGGGCATATATGCAATTGACCCTATAATTAAATTAACTAATAGTAGTATATAGTATATGAAATGTATTATATATTATTGTATATATATAATATATAAGTATTTTATTGTATGTGAAACTAAAAATGAAGTAGATTTGGCATTCGTTTTTCCGACTTCCCGGGTCAAACAACAATATCAATGTGATGTAGTAATCAGTCTCTGTTGTATCTTACTGCCCGAAATGGAGCGGCTCCAGATAGTTCATTTGTTTTACGCGGGCGTTATTTAAAATGTTGCTATTTTCTTACAGACGGGATTTATCCTACGTGGTCTACGTTTGTTAAAGCGTATCCGCATCTAGTTGACCCGAAAGATAAAGTGAGATGTAGGACAGTAAACCACACTAGAGTCATATATGCCATTGGTGCATCAATGAGACGGACATGCATGGAACCCTATGAATTATGAAATGGCTCGGGTTTGAAACTGGGAGTCAGATATCATATCATAATCTGAGTGTCATATCAAAAGGTTCATATCCAATGTTGCAAAAATCGCGAATCAGTAGTCGGGCGGTCGACCACCTTGTAGCTTGTAATCGGTCTGGGCGGGATGAATCGGTGATAGGGTATAATTTGATGTATAATTACCCGGTCGTTGCTCGGGTTATCAAATAAGGGCCCGTTTGGTTGGTGGGTGTTGCTTTGGATTCGGGATTGATTTGGTAAAAAAGTAAAGTTTATGAAATAATAACTTTGAAAAAGCTAATATGAATAACTCTCAACGGATGCGGTCGTTCATTTATATCGTCAAGAGTTTTTACGTAAGTCGACTTCCCATGACGTCACATTCCGGGGATGCTTTGTAGCCTATATTCTACACATATTGAACGGAGGAATTGTCCTAGGCATTTGCGAGGCCAATATACGCGAGGTGATCATAAAGTGCCGACTATTATGATTGAATGTATTGCTTCGCATGAAGTCAAAGATAGGACAGTAATCCACCACGAGCCCAGAAACATAACATATCATATCATATAACAGATAATCCACTAACTGTAGATAACAGATATAGGATGCATCCATACTCCCCTGCAGATAACATAGTGGCCAAACATATACTTGATCTCATAACAAAATTTTGTATAAATTAGTTTATCTAGCTTTGAAGTAATAATTACTTTTGCAAGCTTATGTAAAAATTACTTTTGCAATTTTGACTTTTAATTTCTAATTTTTAGATATAAATTAGTTTATCTAGCTTTGAAGTAATAATTAGGCAATTAATTAAGAAATAGCTTAAAAATAAATTGTAAAAGTATTTCTAATTTTAAGATCCAAATCCACATCATTCCACCATCCAAAATTGCCAACAGGAATCACCACCATCATCAAGACCAGGTAATACCTCATAAATGAAACCCTAATCGTTTTTGCTAAATTTTTATGAAACAACATATGTGGTTAATTGAATTAGGCTCCCTTTCTTTTTGTTGAAATTATATGTGGTTTTCTGTGGTTAATTGAATTAGGTTTAAGATGGATACGAGTTGGATGTCTTTACCTAGATTTACCATTGAATATAAAAAAGGTCTTGACGACTTTCTTGATCATATATTCTATAATGAGGGTAAAAATGGACAGATTTCATGTCCATGTATTGATTGTGGTAATCAGATATGGGTAGATCGGACGGAGGCTACAACACATCTGTTATGTGTCGGGTTTATGAAAGGTTATACAATTCCACCTTTCAGTTCCAAATCAAGTGATGCTCCAATGTTGCTGAAGATGACATACAAGGGTTGGTGAATGATGCCTTCCATCGGTTTGGTGATGACACACTAACCGATGACATGGGAACACAAACTGAAAGTATGAGTATGCCAAACCTAAAGGCGAAAAAATTTTATAAAGTGTTGGGAGAGGCAAAGAAACCACTATATCCTGGGTGTAAGTTATCAGTTCTTTCTTTTATCATTAGACTATTTCATGGTAAGTGTGTTGGGAAATGTAGTGATAATGGTTTCAACAAGATGCTAGATACAATGAGGGAAGCCTTCCCCGATGCTTCTATACCAAAGTCATTGTATGAACTAAGGAAGATAATTCGAGAGTTGGGACTTAGTTATGATAAAATTGATGCATGTCCTAATGATTGTATGATGTACTGGAAAGAAAACATTAATAAAACAGAATGTGATATATGCCATACGTCAAGGTATAAAGCAAGTGAAGATGATTGTGCAGATGAGTCAACCACAGTTGATACACGTAAGAAGATTGGAGCAAAGGTGTTGCGTCATTTTCCGCTCTTACCACGATTGCAAATGTTATTTATGTCATCTAAAACAGCCGCCTCCATGAGATGGCATGAAGAGAGTCGCACGAAAGATGGTTACTTGAGACATCCTGCAGATTCCCCGGCATGGAAAGCATTTGATTTTAAGTATGATAAGTTTGCCAAAGAATCTCGTAATGTCAGGCTTGGTTTAGCGAGTGATGGGTTTAACCCTTTTGGAACAATGAGTGTTTCTCATAGTACATGGCCTGTTGTTTTGACGCCATATAATCTACCTCCTTGGATGTGCATGCAGAAACCTTATTTCTTTCTAACGTTACTTATACCTGGCCCATCTGCTCCTTGGAATAATATAGATGTCTATATGGAACCGTTAGTTGCTGAGCTAAAGGAGTTGTGGGATCGTAAAGGAGTAGACACTTATGATGCATCAACAAAAAGTAACTTTCGGATGCGTGCTTGTTTGTTATGGACGATCAGTGACTTTCCTGCTTATGCAAATTTATCCGGATGGAGCACCAAAGGTAAACTTGCATGTCCTAACTGCCATAAACATACAAAATCAACACGCTTGAGTCATGGCAAAAAACAATGTTTTATGGGACATCGTCGATATTTGCCTACTGATCATGCTTTTAGAAGAGATACAAACTCTTTTGATGGCACAGAAGAACTAGACAGGCAACCCCGTGGCTTAAGAGGACAAGAAGTAGTTGATGAGTTAGATGGTTTTGAAGTTAAATTTGGAAAACTTGTGAAGAGCAACCCAAATTTACCTTTTAATTGGAAGAAGAAAAGTATATTTTTTGAGTTACCGTACTGGAAAGATAACTTGCTACGCCATAATCTAGATGTAATGCATATTGAGAAGAATGTTTGTGACAGTGTCCTTGGAACGCTAATGAATCTAGATGGGAAGACCAAGGATCATATAAAAGCACGCCTAGATTTACAAGAAATGGGCATTAGACCTGAACTTCATCCTATAGTTCAAGATAACAACAAAGTTTATTTGCCACCTGCTTGTTTCTCAATGGATAAAAAGAGAAAGATATTTTTTGTCGTGTGCTTAAGAAGGTGAAAGTTCCAGATGGTTATGCAGCTAATATATCAAGATGCGTAGAGTTAAAACCTCCAAAACTATTTGGACTTAAAAGTCATGATTGCCATATTTTGATGCAGCAGTTGCTTCCCATTGCCTTGCGAAATGTGTTGCCTAAGCACGTGCGCTATACTGTGATGAAGCTATGTCGTTACTATAAACAATTATGCGCAAAGGTTCTTAATCCAAATGATTTGGTTCAAATGGAAACCGAGATTGGAAAAATACTTTGTGATTTAGAAAGGATTTTTCCGCCATCATTCTTTGATGTCATGGTTCATCTTTCGGTTCATCTTGCTTCAGAGGCCAGATTAGGAGGGACAGTTCATTACCGTTGGATGTATCCAATCGAGAGGTGCACATTACTATTATAGTAAATACCTTTATTAACAAATATTATTGAATCTAAAATTATTGGTTTTGATATCTCAGGTATTTAGCTACATTAAAATCTTACGTGCGAAACAGGAATAACCCGGAGGGTTCCATTGCAGAAGGATATCTAGCTGAAGAGTGTGTGTCGTTTTGTTCATTGTACTTATCCAGTGATGTTGAGACCGTACATAATAAGACAAGTCGAAATAATGATGACGATGGTTATGAGGATGTTTTACCTATCTTTTCTATGGCGGGTCGACCGATTGGTGCTACAAAGGTAGAAATGATGGAACTTGACATTTTGGCTAAAGCACATTCATATGTGTTGTTCAATTGTAGTGAAGTTGATGAATTTCGAACGTAAGTAATTATATTAGTTGTGAGTTTCATAAATTATATTATACGATTAATAGTTGTCGTTGTTATCATCATTATCATCTGTTAACACTGCAGTGAACATCTGGCGTTGGTTCATCATCAAAATCGGAGAAAACGTAAGCGTGACATTCAACGTTTACATAGTGAGACTTTTGAGTCGTGGTTTCAAGATCATGTAAGGCATATACACAGGTTTATTACTTTTGAAAAATAATTATAATGACATAGCATTTTCGACCTACTAATAACAAAACAATTAACACATCTTGCCTTATTTCAGGTTGAGGAGCTACATGCTAGAGGGATCACAGAATCACAGAAAGTCTAAGGTGCTTGGCAAGTGGTCCATCTGAGTATGTGAAAAAATATAAGGGATTTATCATAAATGGTTTTCGATTTCACACAAAAGATGTAGAACATAATAGGAAAACACAGAATAGTGGGGTTAATCTTCAGGCCATGACAAACAGTTACTCGAGTGCTACAGATAACAATCCTATCGCGGGAGATGTAACTTACTACGGGTTTTGAATGATATAATTGAGTTGGAGTATGGTATTGACAAGAAAGTAGTTTTGTTCGATTGTGATTGGATTTCGAATGGTTCAAGGAAAAAAGAAGATGACAACGGGTTTACTATATTGAATTTTGAAGGATTGAAGGCTCATAACGAGCCTTTTATACTAGCTTCTCAAGCACATCAAGTATTTTACGTTGCAGATAGTGTTGACAAAGGATGGCAAGTTGTGATCAAGACAGCTCCCAGACATGTTTATGACATGGATGAACAAACAAGTCTTGATGACGTGGAAACACATTTGCAGGGTGACTCATTTATGTGTCCTCAACATGACGAAACAATGGATATTGAATTGGTTAGAGGTGGTTTCGATGGAACCGTTGTGGACAACAATGACTTAGTTATTGCCGATGAAGAAGATCCAGTTGAAGAAGCTTAATGATTTCAATTAGCTAAATAATAATAGTCCCTGTTTTTATGTAAAATTAGTTGAGCAGTACATTAATACCCATGCTAACCTCGGGCAGTTCAAGAATAATGATGGGTTAGCATTTAAATAATAAAGCGCATGCTGATCCTAGTCAGCTTCCACCCTTCAGCAGAAACACGGCAACACTTTTAATCTTCAGCATCTCTTCTTCAGCAGATTCTGCTTCTACTTCAGCAGAATCCTTCGGCAGTATTGACAGCAGAATACCTACTTCGCATAATTCCCAACAATCCTCCCCTAAACTGGAATTTGACTTGGTTAAGTTCCAGTTTCCTAACCTTGAAAGATCTTAGAGACTGCAGTAATAGAGGATTGTTCTCAAACATCAGTAGCAAAGAACCAAGAATAAGCTCATCTCTATGATGACCAATCTTTGAAACGCCAGGTCTTTGCAGCAACAATTGACATAGTGTACATCAAAACTCATTAGTTGCATACTATTCTCATCACATCCAGAGAGAGGTGAATCATTGAAAATAATGGATTTGATGTCTCTTTACCAATAGCCATTACTACTGGAGTAGCCAAATGTTTAAGTTCGAAAACTATGGTACACTGATAACCATCTGATTTATTGGCAAACCCGAAACCATATAAACGGGTTTGATGTGTCTTTACCTGTAGCCGTTTGCTCGGGACTAGTCAATTCTTAGAATTGGTGAATTGATAACCAAATATGGATTCTGTTGCCTTTACCACAAGCCATATACTTGTGGGCTAGCCAATTCTTGGATTCCAAAAGGAATATACCATGGTGAATTGATGACCATACAACACTCAGCAATAAAGCATGGGTGGTTGCAGACCTTATGATTTTGAGCAAATCATTATAGCTATCAACAGATTTGATGTGTCTTTACCAAAGTTGTACCCTTTGGACTAGCCAACTCTTCGATATACACAAGGTATATCTGGTGAGTTAAAACCATCAACTATGAACAACAAACCTGCAAAAGAAAGTTAGTTTTTTTTTTTTTTTTTAACTAAGAAAGAAACTACCAAGTGTATATAATACAAATAGTACCAAAAGGAATATAAGGCAGAAGACCATGAGAGATACCATTATGACGATGAAGAAGCAGCTTGATCTTGAAGGAGGTGAGTCTTGATCAATCTAACCAGTTGTTCAGCCTGTGGTCTTTCATTTCCCACTGGATCTGGAGGAATTTCCAATTTCTGAGTCAGCATCCTCTCCATAAGTCTTTTGGACAATGGGTAAGTTCTTTCGGCAAACATGCAGACTGTGATTCCACCCTTCGTCTCAACTACATGCACACGAGGCATAGGATAGAATCTCCAGGACTCAACCCGCCATAAATGTGAGTTCTGCCAAATGGAATGTCCTTTATTATTGGGAGATTGAGAGCTAAACAGGACATGAAGATCTCCTAATAAAAACATCCCAGAACCCTGTGGTGCATTGTTGCAGTAATGGGAGGTAACGAGAGTGTACAGAGTAAGCAAGTCTGCCCTATCTACCAAATGAAGTATTTCCTTCAAAAAGGTGAACTCCATAGAAGTTTTGTCCTTTCGATGTATGACATTCAGCTCTTTGTTTGTCAAAGTCCAATTGATCAACACATTTTGATATCCATCAGGAAAATCAGAGGAAGACCCTTCTTTAATAAAGGTTGACTCATCAGCCTCAATATCCAAGGTAGTGATTTTGGCCATCCTCTTCTTCCTCCTTCCAGGCTTATAGATTCCTAAAGATGGTGCATCTTGAGGTTCTTCATTAGATTGGCTGGCACGACTAGAGGAAGGAGAAGCACCTTCACGAATGGCATTCATCCTTACTAGCAAATTTCTAGCCTTTCTAGTTTTTAAACTTGCTGTAGCAGCTTCTGAGCCAACAGATGCCACAGATGGAGTGGGAGCTGGTACATTAGGTGCTTCAGAAGAAATGGCAACTGGTTCAGCAGATGGAGTCTTGTCAGGTGAGCTAGCAATCTCTGTAGGAGTTTCAGCAGAGACCATAGATGGTTCAGCAGAAGGAATCTTGTCAGATGAAGGAGTGGCTTGAGAAATTTCTTTAGAAGTAATCAGTTGAGAGATCGTCTTTGTTGTAATATCATCAAAAGTATCCACTACCTCAACAAACTTTGGTCTTTTGGCCTTTGGTGCAACTTCATTCCCAGCAATCTTTTTCAAGCAGGAAGTGTGAGATGAAGAGTACTTCATGATTTGATTATACTTGTGAATCAAAACATGATCAGGGAAAGCCTTGACTTGCTTCATTGACAGCCCAGAGTTATACAGAGTGGAGCTCTGGTTTTTCACCACAAGTCTCATTTGAGCTTTAGTGGGAGGTCTCTCTTTGTTCTTTTGGGCTGTGATGGCTCTCCTCTTTTCAGCTGCTTCTTGCTTCCTTTGTCTTCCACGAGCCATCATCAGTTCCACAAAACTTTCACTGTTGAAGTCTGCACCTAAGATACTCTGAGCAAGTGAAGGGTTTGATATGACTTGCTGAGTGTAAGCATCCCAATGAGTGTCAGGTAGCTTAGTACGCATTTCATCTAGTTCCCTTTGTCTTTCAGGAGGCAAAACAGACGTAGATTGATCTTCAATCTGTTTAGCCATTTCTTCATCTTTCTTTCTCTCATTACACTCAGCTAGCATTCTCTCTTGTTCTCGCCTTTCCTCTTCACTTACCAAGTCTGGACCAAGCTCATCTTCTACCATTAAACCTTTCCCTTTATCAGCAGGCTCCTTAGTACAATCATCTTCAGTAATATCAACTAAAGGAATGTCAGTAGTAACTCCCAAATCAACTTCAGAAGAAACATGTTGTGAGGGTTCTTCAGCAGGAATGGACACTGATGGTTTTTGTATGACTGAAGATTGACCAAGTTCAGTAGCAACATCCTCCATTGGGGTATCAGTAGATGCAGCTTTGACAAACTCTGGTTCCTTGGATACTTCAGTAGATGCTTTATTCAAGTACGATCTCTTTCTCCTTTTATAAAGAACAGGTTCCTTCTTCTTTGAAGATTCCGCAACTACTGATGAAGGATCATTAAGAGACACATCAGCTAACATATCGAGAGACCCATACTGAGGTTCTTCTTCTTCCTCCTCAGAAGAAACCACAAGCTTCCTTTTGGTGCCCTTTTCAAGTCTGTCTCCTAGGTCCTTAACTTTACTCTGTAGTTCTTCAATCTTACTACCAAGAGTAGACTTGGTTTCTGCAAGTTCCTTTTTCAGACTAGACACCTCAGCTGCATAATGTTCACAAGATCATACACAGATGTGAGAGTAATGGGGTCCTCAGCTCCACCAGCAGATTGCTCTGTGGTAATGGGAGCTTCATTGGACCTTTCAGTGGAAACATGGTCATGCTCAAAATGAGGAGGTACCTCATTAAAAGTTTTCCTTTGAGGACTAGGTGTGGTCATCCTGTTCAGATCAGACTCAAACTCATCAAGAGGATCTTGTGTTGGTGGTGGACTAGGACAATGTGCTAGAGTTGGTGTTGGTGGAGGCTGCTCTAGAGCAACATGAGAAGCTTCAGCAGAAAAGGAGGGGCCCTCATCAATATTAACTGATGGATTGCCATCAGTAGCAACAATTGAAGAGGGTGGGATGTTAGCAACATTCTCCTCATCAGCAGCCTCATTGCCTTGAGGCAACATAGCTTCTGTCAGCGGATAATGTGCCCCCTCAAAGTTAGTTCTCATAGAGGCAAAAAGTTTGGGTGACAGAGCTCCTACGGCATAAAAGGCTTGGGTTTGGGTAGAGGTGTCTATGATTATTTGTAAGAATCTAGGGTACATTAAAAACTTATGTTGTTTCCTATTGATATTTTCAACCAAATTGTCAAAAATAAATTTAGAAAAATTATAAGTTATCCCTTGAGATAGACACACAATACCATATGCCAGTTGGGAAGAGAATTGATCCCATGCTTCTGATTTGTTGCTAATGCACTGAAGCAACGTGTGAACCAAGAATCTCCACTTAGGGCAAAAATGCTTTTTCAACCATATGTCTGTCCTGGTACCTTGATACCCAATAGCTCTCAGCCCCGTGAGTATTTCCTCAGTGCTAGTGTGAAATACCCCATCAGTATCATCCAAGTGAAGCTTTCTCCTAATCAGCTCCTCTGTTACTACATACTCTGTTCCGTCAATCATGGCCGCAATCTCTGTTTCACTCCGTGTGGAAGCAGATGCCCAAAATTGTTTGACCAACGATTCATAAATTGCATTAGGAGAATGCGTTAGGGCATAGTGAATCTTTGATCTTTTCAAGAACTCTACCATAGGTACATACAGCTCATCACCTTTTGCATTTCCCAGAAACGCAACTTTGTTGTGATCCTTCTTGAATTGAAGAGCCATTTGATGAATTGATATTTTAGGGTTATGTTTCTCGTAACAGTGAGGGTTTTTGGGTGTAGGAGAAGAGGGAAGGGTTTTGTTTGAAGTGAAAAATGAGAGTGATGGTTTGGTAGAGGTTTGTGCAAAAATAGTCAAAAGTATTGGCACTGTATTGTTTGACTACGCTTACGTGTACATCTACTTTGACCATAGACAATTTAACTCTTCAGTAGAAACAGATACTCAATCTGCTGAAGTTATACAATTCAGTAGAAACCAACCCAAGACTAGGATATCTTCGGTAAGATTCTAGAATTACTGTGCCAACTAACTCGCATTAACTTACATTAAACCTCGAACCCGTCTATAAAATCATCCCAATGCATACTTCTCTCACATACTTTTACCCCAAATTACCATCACAAACCCTAGATTCATCATACACCCAATCAACCAAAATTAACCATGAATACTTCACCAGAGGTTGTAAATCCAACCTTTTCTCCATCATCCTCATCATCCATTGATTTCCTCCAGTTTTGGTCATATCCACCTGACCCTCGCCCTTTGACATCCCCATTTCTCTCTTCTTCTGAAGATGATGGTGTAGTGGATCCAAGTGAGTCTTCTGATGACTCAGAGGAACCCACTACTGAGATACCTTCATACTCCCAACCTCCAGCACCTCAACCTCAACAAAGGCCTCGTGCCGAAAGGGAGGTGGTGCTTGCTCTACCTGCGCCATGTTTTGGTGCATCTTCACACATCGTATAGAGGAAGAGCATAAGGAAGGTGAATGGATTGCTTTTGGTGAAATTCAGCAGATGAAGCATAAAGGACACTTTATTTTTCTTCATCATCATTATTTTCATCAATCCATCCTTCCCATTTTGATCCTTAGCTTCCTCGTCCTAGTGGTCATGCATATCCAGCCATCGAGATAGAAGAAATGGGTGGTTATGCAAGTTTTCACAAACGCATATCCAGCATCTAGTGTGAAAGATGTGAGCGATCATGCATATCCAACAGCCTGTTAGATGTTGGAATAGATGATATGAACTAGATTAGGATTATGTATAGCTCTGTTCTTGTAGTTGCATTTGAAGTTGATTGAATTTTGTAAGCTGTAAGCTGTAAACTGTTTCTTGAATGAATGAATGAACAATTTGACTTCAATTTCTTCTCTATGTACTCTTACTTCAGTAGAATCAACTTGTTTACTTCAGCACTTTAGTTTCAGTAGAAACAAGCTTCAAAGCTTACTTGACCATTTATAAAAGAATCACACTTGATGAATCTTGGACTTGAACATGGAATAGACAAACTGCACTTGAAATAGATAAACTGCAACACAAACACAAATACACACAAAAACAGAACAGAGACAAACAAACTAAAGAATTATTAGCAAGTTGTGAAACCTGTCGTATCCCTTGTGGATACCTTCTTCTTCAGAGATATTGAACTCTTGGAAGTGTTGTCTCAGCATGGACTTCCTCATTCTCCTGGACTCTTCATTGCCACCGAACCTTGCTTTAAGAGCCATCCATATGTCCTTTGCATCATCCATGTGGTGAAAATCACCCAAGTGATCTTCAGGAATAGCTTGAAGAAGGATGGTTCTCACTTTGTGCTCTCTTTGCACAGCTAAAATCTCTTCAGCAGTTTTGGGAGGAGCAATGGTAAAATTACCATCAAGATCTGGGATAGTCTTCTTCAGACTGTTTCCTTCAGCAGATTCTCTTCTTCAGCAGATTCTGCTTCTACTTCAGCAGAATCCTTCGGCAGTATTGACAGCAGAATACCTACTTCGCATAATTCCCAACAGATAAGGACAATACAAAGACAGATAACCCATACATAACTTCCAAAAGATATGATTGAGACATATAACAATACAAAGACAGATAACAAGTGTCCTATTATGGTGTATCAAGTTTTGATACCCAAGTATCAAGTGTCATACTAACTAATGTTTAAATAAAACTTTTGTAAATAAGCGTTCTAAAAAACTGATGTTTTATGACTCAAATAAAGGAGTGTTCTATTATGGCGTAGGATAATAAAACCACAACAAATAAGCGTACTATAAAGGTTAATGTTAAAAGACACAGTTGTCAAGGGTCCTGTTAATATTTTTTCAAATAAAACTTTTGCAATTAAGCGTTCTATAAAACTGAATAAGCGTTATAAAAAGCGGATGTTTTACGACTCTAAAAGATGTGCCATATTGTGGTGTATCATAAACAAACCATTATGAATAAGCGTTCTATAAAGGTTAACGTTATAAGACGCTATTGTCAAGGGTCCTATTCACTTTTCTTATAAAAAACGTTTGCGAATAAGTGTTCCATAAAACCGATGTTTTATGACTCAAATATCAAGTGTCTTATGATGGTGTATCAATCTATGGGACCCAAGTGTCAACTGTCATATTAAGTTATGTTTTAATAATACGTTTGCGAATAAGCGTTTTAAATAATTAATGTTTTATGACTTATATATCAAGTGTCCTATTATGGTGTATTGTAATAAAACCATAATTAATATGCATCCTTTAAGGGTCCTATTAAGTTTTGTTATAATAAAACTTTTGCAAATAATCGTTTTAAAAAATGATGTTATAAAACCATTGTACATAAGCGTCCTATAAAGGTTAACGTTATAATACCCACGTGTCAAAGGTCCTATTAAATTTTGCTATAATAAAACTTTTTGTGAATAAGCGTTTTAACTAACTGATGTCTTATGACTCAAAACTCAAGTGTCCTATTATGGTTTATTATAATACAACCATAATGAATAAACGTCTTATAAAGGTAATTTATTAGGATCCATATTTTAAGTGTCATTTTAAGTTATATGATAATAGGACCCCAAATCATCGACCATCCTATTATATACCTTTTTAGGACATCGCCTAAGTAGCAAATATTTAAAAAGGACCCTAAACGCTCATATGTCCTATTAAACAGTTTTTTAGGACTCCATTATCATACCGTCCCACACAAAGGGTCCTAAAAAGCCACTTTTGTTGTAGTGTAGACTTAGTATTAATCCACACACATAGCTCTTGGGACGACCTCGGTTTTACCGAATACTACACTACACACGACCGGGTACACTGCCCGTTAGTGCATTAGGGTAGACCATAGGTATAACGAGACTTATAAATATTAAAAGCTGGTCAGTAAAACCTGCATCATTATGTGTTCAAACAACCCATAACGACGCCCAACATAAGCACATACAAAGAGTATCTCATTGTGTTCAGTTGCTACTCATATGTATACGACATGATTGCGCAGAAGGCAACGAATGGGTTAAGCTTTACGCAAAGCATCAATATCGCATTCAAATGGTCGTTCCTTGTTTTTCAATATAAATACAAAAAAAAAAAACGATATTTAGACTACTGACAAAATTCGGAAAATTTCTGGTAAGACAAAAAGGCCCTCACCTCCGCCTAACATAATACATTTTAAGCAATCTTTTTCGGCATGAAATAACTAAAAAAGAAATAAATTTAATCGAAAAGAAAGTGACATACTTACCTTAGAAGCAACAGATTTCGGAGACAAACCAAAAGGAACTAAGTGAAGCTCAACAATGCATCTAGAAATTCTAATAGCACATGGAAAATGACGTAGCTCTCTAGACCCTTCCACCATTTCGGGTACTGCTGTAGATTGGTCAACCGTAGCACTCTAGACCTCTTCACACTATCCAGTTACTAACATTTCAGTAGCACTCTAGACCTCTTCACACCTTTTCCCCGGGTACTTAAATTCTGGTGGTTTGTTCAACCGTAGCACTCTAGACCTCTTCACACCATCTGGTTTCTTCTAAACACACATTTAATACCGAGACACTACCTGAAAAGCTGAAAAGTATAGTGATTAAACCGTTTACTAAGAATGGTATTGAATTCTTATTTTTTCCGACGACACAATAAACCCTTAGGACCTCAAAAAGCTTAGGGTTGTTTATGATTAGCTTTGTTACTGTTTTTGGTAGTTGTTCCCATTCACACACACATACATACATACCTCTTCCATCTCCATATTTTCCTCAATAGGAAACACTCCCGTGGCTCCAATCTATTTTTTAAGCTCTTGCAATCCAGCTTTAAATAGTGGTTCATACACGTCTTTCATATCCTGCTTGGTTACCTGTAATATAAACTTTGTAAACGTCAACCATGAACCACCTTTCTAAACTTTCTTCAATTCAAGAACACGTATTGCAACACTCTCGTAACCTTTTAGCTACCACCCACAAATGGTAATTAAAACTTTTTAAAAACATAAGAAATTGAAGAATGTGTTACATATTTATAGAGAATGGATGAAAGGATAATCACAAAAGTAATTAACAT
>OU343222.1:138983849-139011833 GCA_910596185.1 Chrysanthemum makinoi | reverse complement strand
GTTTTTACGGAGAAATTTAGGTCTAAAAACATAAAAACCTCAATAACTTCTGTTCGGAACAGATTTAGGCCTCTAATGTTGACCTAGTTCATTCGGCGTGCCATTCTCCTCGTTCGCACGGTCGTTTTGATGGGTAGAACGCTGAAAACGGAGTTACGGTTCAAAATTTATGGCCGTTTGAAGTTTTGTCGGGAAAAGTCAACAAGTCGCTAGGAATTATGAAGACAAGTCGCTAAGCACCAAGTTGCTAAGAATTATGAAATCAAGTCGCTAAGCACCAAGTCGCTAGGCACAATTCGCTATAATGCCAAGTCGCTAAGACACAGTCAAGTTGCTAAAGAACAACTCGCTAAGATCCAAGTCGCTAACACCAAGTCGCTAACAATTTACACTACAACTCGCTAACAATTTTTGAAGCAAGTCGCTAACCTCACCAACTCGCTAGCCGTAGTGGAGAATCCACTAACTTGTACTATTTGTCGGCTTGTCTCAATAGACAAGTCGCTAGGCTCAAGTCGCTAACAACTAACACTGTAACTCGCTAACTTTTACTGAAGCAAGTCGCTACGATGAAAAACACAACTAGAACCAAGTCGCTAGCAAGAAAAACTTCAAAAACACACTTTTCAATCCAAAACAAGCTCAACCACAGTGATTCAAGCTTACCAAATCAAAACCCAAGCACTTACAATGATTCTAAACACAAAAGTACACCCAAAATTCAAACTTTAACACTAGAAATGATCCAAATGATGCAAAAACCACTAAACTTTTTGAAACCCAAAAACCATATAAAACCACTAGAAATCCAAGAACATGTAAGAGAGATGATCAAACCTTGGCTCTTGATACCAATTGTTAGATATTAGATTTCATAAACACATCATAACATAATAATATTAGGCGTATGGTTTAAGAGTTTAGAGAGAGAAAGTAGAAGGTGGGAGCCTTTCTAGAAAGAGAAAAGTAAACAAAGAAAGAAAGGTTAGATTGAGTGAAAGGTCCAACCCTCTACCTTGGGAGGTAGAGGGTATTTATAGTTACATACTTCACGTCCTCCTTCGGTTGTGGATTAGGCATACGTGGGTAAAGACCCGTCCGTCCTCCACGGTGTTGCTCTAAACTAAATAACTAATAAATAACGTAATGTCTACGAGCTAACATATGCTAGACTAGAGTTGGGGTGACCGACTCTTCACTATGGATTTTCCAATTCCTAACAGTTATGTGAGTGATGATGATGATATTGAGAACAATCGAGATGGAAACACAGTTGTTGATGAGGCAAATACTTTTGAGGAGCCTGATGTTGCTGTTAATCTGTTCAAAGTGACTGAGACTACATAGTTACCATATATAGGTAGCTCCAGCCAGATACCAGATGATTTTTTTAAGAAAAGTGAGTTAAATCTGTTAGATGATAATGAGTTTGTAAGAGATTGGTTAACACAAACACAAAAGAATAATTTAGTATGGATCAAATAGAATGAGTTCTAGAGAGAAATAGAGAGAGTTGGGAACTTTAGAAAGAGAAAGTGAAATCATATGATTGAAAGCTCCACCCTCCCTTGGTGGGAGAGGGCTTTATATTTCTTACAAAATACGCCTCCTACGGGCTGTGGATCGGTGTCTGAGTGGGTAAAGACCGTCTGTCCTCCACGGTGTTACTTAACTAACTAATAAATGTTTAAGACTATGAACTTTCTAATGCTAAAAATACCCCGGGGTGACCGAGTCTTTAACATGGATTTACTAAATCCTAACAATCTCCCCCTAAGGGAGGTCACCCCATAAAATACATTATGAATTCTAGCATTCTATTACATATCTTTAATTTCCTAGCTCGTAGTCTTTGATTCTTCAAAGTCCGCAATCTTTGTACTTCAAGTAGTGATCTTTGAATGTTCCTTGACTTGGTGATCTTTGAGCTTTCTTCGAGATCATCAACCACAGTAAATCTCCATCTCATCCTTCGTTGTATTGTCTCCATGTGATGTTGTGACTTTTGGACTATGCTCACACTTTTATGGATCATGATGTTATGCATCAGAGTTGCGGAAGCATTGTTGTATGTCTTTCAATTATCATGATTTCTTTGATTGTGAGTATGAAGTGTGAGCATGTGGTTATGAATCGACGTATAATCTGCTATCAGCTGCAGCCATCGGGAATTCACGCAAACACGTTAGCAATAAACACACGAAAGTGTCTTTGTTCACTTTCGCTGAATATGGTTGCAAGAACCACGGTTCCCGTTGATCGATATAAATACTTGCCTGTGATCAGGTAGAAATCAAGAGTCTCCTTGACGGGGTTTCGCATAACCCGTTCTCAAACGGAGCATCTCAAAGTAGACAACAGCAGGTGAGTGAACCAAAAATTAAGATACACGATTGATGAGAATTGATTTGAGAAACAAGCGTATTGCTAAATAAAGAGTTTTTTCAAATACGACGAAAGTTTATGAACAAAATTAAGTTTCAATCACAAATACTTTTGTTTGAAAAATTTATCGCATGATCGTGTGCTAGAAACAATTGTTGAGCACATCGAAAGGTTTTCCCAAAAGTATACGTCAATTCCTTTACTGGAACAAGGTTGATTCAAATGTGAATCGCCCCATTGTTGTTTTCCAGTTGTCACAAGTTTGATCCATGAAGGATCTCACATGTCACCCATCAAGAGCTTATTTGTTGTTGGCTCTAGAAGGATTTCCATCTTCATTGTGAATACTTAACATATCACTCTGATATTTTGGAAATACCACAAGGATAATGCGTAGGACTCTTAATGTATATTTTCTTACTTTTCATAGTGTATGAAACAATAAGCATATTGTAAGTGTGTCCTAATGAGATTTATGGATGATCTCTTGGCTCTAGACTCAATAGTGCATTTTAGTTTTCTTATGTGGAGAATAGGGAGAGGGTCTCCATTTTCAATATCAACCATCTCTAAGAGAAAGTCGATAGATTACATTTGTTCCCGGTAAGAATGAAACAAGTCCTTTTAAGAGAACCTAAGTAGCTGGAAGTTTAGTGCAGTAGTCCTGGGTTCATGACGTCTTGTCTTCAATACCAGTGTACCTTGGAAACCACCAGTAGCATATGAATTGAACCCGGTTTCTGCCCTAAGGTTGAATATTTGGAGGCTATTTTTCACCCTTTATTATTATATATTTTTCATTCTTCAACCCCTTCAGTGCTTACCGAGACTTCATGACTAGAACCTTGTTGGGTTTATTCCAGTCCTAGCTCCATCTCGGCACTCTTCCCTTAGTCTCAGTTTCTCCTTTTTAATCATACCTAAGGACTTCTACACTATCCAGTGGATTGTTCCTGGGTAGATCTCTCTGGCTCTGGCGGGATCGTGGGAACTAATATCTAACCTTACCATCCTTATAACTCCAATAAAGTAAATGCAAGGTCGGTCTTTGGTGTAATTCCACAATTGCCATTGAAAAACTAATCAAGGTACTTATGATAGAATATCAAAGCATTTGTACCTCAATTGTTTTTGATCTTTTATAAATGCTCCCCCTCAACACGTGCATCGATATTTGAAATCGTTTGGCACATGGAAG
Source organism: Chrysanthemum makinoi (assembly GCA_910596185.1). Taxonomy (NCBI): domain Eukaryota; kingdom Viridiplantae; phylum Streptophyta; class Magnoliopsida; order Asterales; family Asteraceae; genus Chrysanthemum; species Chrysanthemum makinoi. The sequence goes on along the minus strand of OU343222.1, from coordinate 139,008,250 downwards.
GAGGAGTGCATTTTTGAGTCTTAAACAATAACATTTTTAGCAGTTTTAATATTTAAATCACATTCTCTCCCCCGATCAAAAATTTCAAACCTTTTGAGATTTTTTATCTCAATTGATTTAAATAAGTTGGAAAATTTAGGAGAAAATGTGTTCTAGTTTAATATATCATTAAAGGGAACATTACCTTGCTCCCTCAATTTATGAGGAGAATGTTGAGTGTCAGGTATGATAGTGTTTTGAGAGATATTTAAATATCATAAAAATCGGTTTGAAAGATCTTAGAATATCGAAAAGATCATACACTAACACATAATAGAAAAACATTTATTCACCACTTATAATGCGGATAGACTCGTTTGATGATGTATCATTTGAAAATATAAAATAAAATCACTCAACCTCTCAATCGATGACCCAAGTCATTGATCGAGTGACAAATTTTATTACAAAAAGAAGTCCGGTTGATTTTCAAAAATTTGAGTCCGATTTATTTTTAAACAATATGTTACCACCATGTAAAATACAAATATTTTTACGAAGAATCATAGAATGAAACACATTTGTATAAGAACAGTGAATCTTTTGGCAAGCGCTTTCTCATTTTGTTTTAAGATAAGTGTTCGATATTTATAAAAATCGATTTTGCATAGCACTTTCCTTTCTTGAAAAAACGGATTGCATATCTGAAATAATGGCAAACCATATTGTAGGCATGTTTTGAAAACATTTTGAACTTCTGTTCGAACTTCATTTAAGGACCCGTGTCATTATTGAATGACATTCTAGGACCGTAAATGTTATCGATGCCAAAAGACATGCGTTGAAAAACTATTTTTGGTATTTTCTATTTTTCTAATTTTTATGGTTTTTGTAGGTTTTATATTTTTCTATTTTATTTTTTGTTTTAACTATGTACAAGATATGTGAAGAAACTCCATTACTCCTCATGCTCTTCCTTAAGTTGTTTGAGAGTTTCCGAGTGCAGACTTTTCATACCGAGTCACGGGAGGATAAACTCAAACCGATCTCTTGGAAGAGCTTGGATGAAGATGTCTGCCAACTGGTACTTAGTCCTTGCAAAGTAGAGTTCAACCAAACCGTTGTCAACTTGTTCCCTAATGAAGTGATGTCGGATGTCGATGTGCTTTGACCATGAATGTTGGACATTGTTGCAGCAGAGAGCAATGGCACTTTTGTTGTCGCGATGCAGAGGAATCTTGTTGAACAAAAATCCATAGTCGAATAGTTGGGATCTCATCCATAAGACTTGAGCACAACATGCTGACATGGCAATGTATTCAGCCTCTGTGGAAGATATAGAAGTACTCATTTGCTTCTTTGACGACCAACTTACTAATTTGTCACCCAAAAATTAAGCACTTCCCCGGCGTACCGGCGTGTATCTTGACACTCTGCATGGTCAACATCTGCATAGGCTGTTAGTGCCATGGCGGTGTCCTTCGGATTCCAAAGTCCCATATTAATGGTTCCTTGGAGATACCGAAAGACCCGTTTAACCGCTTCAAGGTGCTTTTTGGTAGGCTTAGCCTGGTAGCGAGCACACATGCATAAAACGAAAAAAATATCTGGTCTACTGGCAGTGAGATACATCAAGGATCCAATCATACTACGGTGCTTAGTTTGATCAATCAGGATCCAAGAGAGATCCTCATCCAATTTTGTTCTCTCCACCATGGGAGTGTCAACGGGGTCACTAGAATCAAATCCAAATTTCTTTAATGTTTCATTAGCATATTTAGATTGATTTATGAAAATGCCTCCGGGACTTTGAGAAATCTGTAAACCTAAGAAAATGACATTTGTTCCATCATTAACATTTGAAATTTAGATTTCATCTCTTTAGAAAAATGATCAAAATCATTTGGGTCGGTCGAGGCAAAGATAATATCATCAACATATATTTGAACATGAAGTAAATGTTTGCCTGATTTCCGAGTGAACAATGTAGGATCAACAACACCTTTGTAGAATCCGTTTGCCAAAAAGAACTTTGACAAAGTATCATACCATGCCCTTGGAGCCTGCTTCAAGCTGTAGAGAGCCTGCTTCAAGCTGTAGAGAGCCTTTTTCAGACGGGAGACATGGGTAGGATGCTCGAGATTCACAAATCCTTCCGGTTGACTAACATAAACTACTTCTTTGAGATTGCCGTTAAGGAAAGCAGTCTTTACATCCATTTGATAGACTATCATATTCCCTGCGTGCTTAAGAAAGATTCGATAGCCTCTTTACGTGCAACCGGAGCGAATGATTCCTCAAAGTTAATACCCTCCTCTTGTCGATACCCTTAGCAAATGCGGCCTTATTCTTCAGAACGTCACCATGCTCATCAAGTTTCACCTTGAAGATCCAGTTAAGAGCGATAATCATTGCACAATCTAGAGGTAGTACTAATTCCCATACTTCTAGTCATTCAAATTAGTGAATTTATTCTTGCATAGCATTAAACCAAGAGTCCTAAGACATTGCAGTCTTGACATCCTTCGGTTCAACTTTGGAAAGTACAGAATTAAAGAAGCACCACAAGGCATCTGTAGCAAGTTGCTTTCGTGTGGATACCGGACGAGAAGGATTCCCAATGATGTTGTCCAGTGGACGATCATTTGTCTATTTTCTGAGATGTTCATGTGGTTGAGGATAAGGAATTTAAGTAGCCGTGTTAGGATCCCCTGATGAAGATGCTTCAGGAGTGGGTTCAGGGGCAAATATGTTCTTGAATGGAGCATCTTCAGGAGTAGCAAAGGGTTAACTTCAAAAGAATTATCTGCGGTGCCTTGATGTACTGAAGAAGATTAAGGATTCGATGATGATGGTGAATGGTCTGCAGATGGAGCTTCTTGACCTATGTAAATAGAGACTGATGGATCATTTAGGTTGTTTGGAGCAGGAGCAACAACAGCTAGTGGTGCAGGAGTATCATCAGTTGTTGGCTCAAAGTATTCATCAAACATCGGATAAAACAAAATCTTCATATCTTCTTCCGAGGGAGGTACATAAGAAGCTACAGGCATACGATTCTGTACAAGACTCGAACTAATTGGTCTAGGTGTCAAAAGTTGAGGTGTAGGTCCAGAATTGGTGTGTCCAGGAGCTAGTTGCTCAGTCAGCTCATCAAACGTTACATGAATAGTTTGCATAATATATCGGTTTCGTTTGTTGTAGATTTGGTAACCATTACGATCAGGTGCATATTTAACGAAAAATCCAATATCAGCTTTAGCTTTCAACTTTCTCAGATCTTGACCGTCATTGGTTGGATAACATAAAGCCCCAAACACACGTAGAAACGAGGGATCCGGTTTTATGTTATGCACCGAATCATATGGAGTTTTGCTTGAGAAGAGTATGTATTAGGGATGGGTTTTGAGTGTAACAAGTTATAGCAAAAGCTTCGCCCAAGAAGCATCGGATCATTAGAGAAAATCAGCGTGTGCGATCAGCTTCCACAAGAGTACGGTTTCGCCTTTCAACAACCCCGTTCTACTGAGGAGTGAGTGGTACACTTTTCTGGTGACTTATGCCGATATTTTCATAAAACCGTATGAGCTGTTTGTTAACAAACTCAATTCAATTATTAGTCCGGATGATTCTGATGGTTTTGCTAAGTCTGACTTGCAGCTGTTTGATAAGCTTAATGATAACCTCTAAATTTTCATCCTTGGTTCTCAAAAACTTCACCCAAGTGAACCGAGAATAGTCGTCAATAACAACTAGAACATACTTCGTCCCATTTATACTCTGCACTCTCATTGGTCCACATAGATCCATGTGAAGGGTGTGAAGAACTTCCATGATGGTGTTGGCAGGTTTGGGTTTATGGGCATACTTTTTGCTTTTTCCCAGTTGGAAAGCAGAACAAAGATGATCTTTTTCAAATTTTAACAGGTGTAAACCTCTCACGAGGTCCTTTCTAGCAAGATCATTTATGGTACCAAAGTTCAGGTGATTAAGTCGACGGTGCCATAACCATGATTTGTTCTTTGACTCCTTTGATAACAAGCAAATAGAAGAAGACCTCATCATGTCTTCAATAGAGATGGTGTATAGATTGGTGCCACGAGATCCATTAAGAAGATCAACACCATCCAATTCTCTAATGAAACATGTGTGTTTTCTGAAAGCCACTTCAAGATCTGAATCACCGAATTGACCAATAGAGAACAGATTGTGGCCAAGTCCTTCCACATAGTATACCCGGGAGATGACACTTTCACCAAAAACATAATCTCCATAACCCATAATTGCCCTAAAATGATCGTTCCCAAATCTAACAGTCCTGATAAACTTATTCACAAAGTTCTTGAGCCGTGAGCGATCCCCAGTCATGAGTTTGTGCAACCTGAATCCAAATACCAAAGGACGATTGGTACGACTTGCATTTGAAAATAGACGAGAATGGATAACTGGAAACAGTGGATCCCCACGTGAAGATTTGGGGTTCGATTGGTTAGTACAAACAATCTGTACACCTACAACATCTTTAGATGCCATGACATTATTAGTGGGGGCAACAATAGTAGAAGCAATGGACTCAGTCAAAGTACACTATGTTCCTAAAGGAATAATTCTACCAGTGGGCTTCCACATCTTAACAGGCACTGTTCTAGGCAAGGCAATACTAGCTGAAGGACAATGTTCACCAATTTTGATTTTACGACCTGTGGGTTTCCACTAATAACCCACATTAGTTAACTTTTTCCCTGTAGGTTTCCAAGATTGCTTAATCTGTTTTGCTCTCAAAACTTTATACTCGGGATTTAACAGAAGGCCTCAAATATGACAGAACACATTCATCATGATTACCAGAAATTAAAAATTCATTACATGTTTTGCAAACAACCATAGAATTCAAATTAATTACAATACGCTTATAGCTAATACTAGAATCAACACCATTCAAATTTTTCGACTTAAACTCATTATTCCTACGGTGGTCTTCTACTTCCTTCACTTGATCACTCTTAACTTGCGAGGTCCTATCTTGCTTTGTATTGCCTCTAGGCTTTGACCCGATAGCTTTAGTGTCACTGCTTACTCTTGTAGAAGTAACGATGAGAATATTAGTTTGTTTCACTGCTGTTTTCATTTATGACCTACAAGTGCTGGAATCTGAGGTTTTCAGGGGTACATCAAAGGTAACATGCTTGGTCATGGGCATTGAAGAGGGTGCATCAACTCTATCTCGATTAGTACCAGTTTTAGGACATGTGGCAATGACATATTCTAAGAGTTCCTGATATCGTTTAGCATACATACAAGCATAGGCAACAACACTATCAAGTGGTTTCTCTATTCTATCATCTTCTACGATCTCACGAAGACTATCTAGGCTATCCTTAAGGTACGTGAGACATGCTTGATATGCAAGCTTATTATTCCTAAGAGAATGGTGTTTTGAAATAAAGTTATTAATGATCTATAGAATATGTACGTTTTCTTTTTTTTATTTTTTTTATTTTTTTGGTTTTTTTTTAATTTATTTTTCTTTCAAAGCGTTTAATAAACACAAGAAAAACAAGTAACATGATTCTAACTAAAACAAGTAATTTATGCTCGAATATTTGTATCTCATAGATCTAACAAAAAATGTAAATAAGCAATTATTTTAAGGAAACAGTTATACTTTTATTAATAAAACCCCGACTGTGATAAATAAATTTAACAAGTGAATAAAGAAAAGAAAATTTTATAAAGACAAAATAAAGGTAGATACATAAGACAAACTCTAAATAACGATAATTAGATAAAACAAGAAAATAGTCAAACGAGAAGCATGTCTGAGGCATAAACTTCAAGCGTAGTTAGTAATCTAATCTTACGATTGAAGTTTGTCACATATTTATAATAATATATGGTTTGGATTCAAATTCACATTATTAGTTAAAAATATATATAAATTTTATTTTAAAAATTAATGTTTGGCTTGATTAGTTGGTTCGACTCGAATAGCTCGTTTAGCTGGTTCGCCTCGAATAGCTCGTTTAGCTTGTTCGACTCAAGAAACTAAATAAGTTTTTGAACGAACATAGCTAAATATTATTTTTTGAAACTTCGGTTCGTGAAACTACTTGAGCACTACATTGTGTTCGAGCTCAACTCAAGTTCGATTTTTTGCAAGCTCGAATCGAGTTAAACTAGCTCGAGCTCGAGTAGCTTGATAAAAACTCGACTCATTAACAACCTTAATTGCGAGTGTTTTTACAACAAGCAAAAAAAATCAGGATTTGGCTGAAAAAGAACTCACGTGAGGAAGCATGAGGCTCGCTCATTGGTGGAAGAGGAGAAGGCGGAAGGTGAGTTGGGAATGATGAATAAGAGTTGGTTTTAGGCTGGAAATTATCTTGGTTAGAAGACTCTAGGTTTATGAATTTTGGTTGACGAATCCTTATTCTTTGCTTGGTACCTTTGGGTTTGTTAATGGAATTTCGGAACTGATGACGTATAGTCCGCAGTCGGGTCATGAACCCGACCAATAACGCTACTAGCAACTGAGCCCAATACGCATGGGCTAACCCGGTAATGGTTTGGGCTCACGAAGGCCCAAACCCAAAGTTATTTATGGTTTTGGATATCGGATATCTCTTATTAAACGAGATATGTATTGATTGCCCGACTTAGGCGGGATACGCCGAAGGTTGGGGAAACACAAAACCAATAAGGGTTTCGTGTGTATATAAAGGGCATCCCAACCCTCATTAAAGGTACGATCTAATAACCCTAACTCTCAACTAAACCCTAAAACAGATTACTTACTCTCACGCGGAGATAATCGTGGGGGAGACAATCCCATGGTAAGCCTAACGATTGTTTTTACGTTTTTTAGTGCGGTCTCAAGCATTAAGATCCAATTGATAATAAGTAGTCCAAACAAGGAACGCCCAACTTTTGTATCAACAAGTGGCCATCCGGTGGGACCAAACACTAAGAACTAGAATGGCGAAGCAAGGAAATCTAAGTCAAATCGGCGATTGCATAGTGACCTACAAGGAAAGAAAGCGACAAAGTGGATCAACTCCCAAGCAAGCCTCTGGAACAACCAGTGCGACCAAAAACCAAGGGTGGGGCCCAAATATGGTCTTCCGACAATGGAACAACGCGAGGGACAACCCGTGCCACTACAACCACCGGCGTAGAAGATCCGCTGCGCAACCCTTTTACTACTCCCTGCGGTCGGTGCGAGAAGGACCTCACGCGCCCAGTGCACCCCTCCTAAAGCGAGGAGTCGGATGTAGAAAGCAGACACTCTCGCTAGAAGGAGTAGCACCTAAACTAGCGCCAAGTGACTTTGTGTCTCAGAACTACGAAACCTTGACTGCACTTATGCAAGAGGAGGCAAAAAAGAGGTCGATTGAGAGTTTGTAGCACCCGACTCAACTTTGGCGGGTATGAGACATCCCATCGTGCCATCGAGGAGGGATAGGCGGCGTGAAGGATAATCGCCCGCCCCGGTGTTTACGGGATTGGGAAAAGAGTGGAGAATGATGAAGCGGATGACTGCGGCATCGGAAGAGTCTGAAAGAAGATGGGCGGCATACCAATGTCCACGCGTAGGCTCCGGTAGCGCGGGGTCCATATGGACGAGCCGGCGACGGCTCCCCAGTGAGAGCTCTTCAAGCTCGGATTAGGAGGGCGGTCGGCATAGCGAAGAGGGAAGCTCATCCTATGGTGACTCCTCGGAGCGGCGCTTGGCGCAAGCGCCGACGCCAAAAAACTTGCTCTGATGATTCCTGGGACAGCGAGGATAGTAAAACAGGACCTTTGGAAATCCGGAGAAGATATCGCGACCGGGAGGAGGAAGATATGTCTCTCCTTGGCGGCGCCAAAAGGTGGATCGTTCACTTTCGGCGCATCGGTGATTTATCGGAAAATAAAAAGAAGCATGCCGCCAATGTAAAACCTATGATAGCGCAGGCGATCCGGATGATCACCTAAAATTTTCGAATCATTTTGCTACAATGAAAATTGACCACAACTGTGTGGTGTCATATGTTCAATTCCACATTAGTGGGAAATACGGTAAAGCTGGTTGATAGCTTCCGTAGAAGCATTGATGGCTTTGAAGAGTTACGGTTTCGCTTCTAAACTTCACTCAAAGGAAAAAGTCGCCAAAAATCTGTCGAACTTGCGAGGTTAAGCGGCGCCGGGGAATCTACAAGCGCTTATGTGAGGCTACAAAGATGAGTGTATACATGTCAATGCATGTCTCACGAAATACTAAAAATCTCGGGGTTCATGAGCGGAATCAATAACCCAGAACTTATCGAAATTTGAATGACAAGGTTCCCCAAACCTTTGATGAACTTATAAAGCGGACAAGGTCCTTTATCCAAGGAAGTAGCCGCGTGAACGGCCGAAAGGGCTACTCAAACTATAGGTCACAAGAAGCGACCACGGAGATAATCCGCGACCACATTGCTTCGCCAATAAGAACTCAGTGGCCAAGGGAGCGGATGAGATAATGAAAAATATACCCCGCTAACCAAGACTCCAAAGGAGATATTACGCGGAAGGGCGAACTTCCCGAGCCCCCCACCAATGCTAAGAAGATAAGCGGCGTGGGAGCGGATCTTCGACTACCATGGGCCGAAAGGGCCACACCACCAATGAGTGTGTCCAATTCACGACTAATTGATAAGCTAGTAAAGAAGGCCGATTGGACCATTTGGTTAAAACATTAAGGAGGGAAGGATAAGGTAAGCTGGAAATAAGAAGAAGTACCCAATGATAAGGTTGATACCATATACATGATACAATCATGGCTGCGGATGACTAGGCAGAAGATCATCTAGAAGTTTTCCATTAGGCGAAATATCTTTCCCCACCTTGAGCTGCGAACAACGCAGTTGGTGGACCCGATTTACCATTGAAATCACGCAGGGGTCACGATATCCACGCATGTATGTTGATGGAGGGCGTCAGCGGATATAATGTATGAACATTGTTTCCAGCTGCTAGCGACTTTGAGATCATAACCAGCCGACTAAGCCCGCCACAACATCTTATTGCTGGTTTCCAGGCGCTAAAAAATATGGCCCATAAGGGCAAATCGCTGCTAGTCAGTGTGGGTAATAGGAGCACTTTCGGCGGCAACGACTGGATGACCTTTATGGTAATCAAATCCCCTTAGCCATACAATGGCATTATTGGAAGACCGGGATATCCGCTATATATCACTTGATCAGATCTGAGTCTGACACATGGGATGCTTAAGTTCCGGTGGAGGGAGGTATGTTACTCTTTACAATACCACTATACCTCTAGGAGAATGTAACATGATTACATGTGAGACAACACGCATTCGCAAAGCAGTAGCGCAACTAAAGTGCCAAACACGAAGGTTGCAATTCATCACGATTACCCGAGCAAGAAGTATCGATCGGGGATGGCTATCACGATATGGCGGGGGCAAATTTGTGTGCGCTCTTGCAAAAGAACTGGATATCTTACGCATGGGAACCAAAGCACATGACGGTGTATGCCACGCTCGATTCTGAGAACACAAGTTGAAAATCCGACAAGGATATTCCCCACTCTGACGAAGAAGCGGGTGGGGCTCGAGCGCGCGACAAGCAATTCTGCGAGTACATAAACTTGTGGATCACGGCATCATGCGAAGTCTATTACCACTCGGCTTTCCAACCCGGTGATGGAAATCGAAAGCGGCGGTAGTTGGCGGATGTCGCGTAGACTTCACGGATCTCAACAAAGCATGTCCACAAGGCGCATCCGTTACCAGAGATAGGCTGGAAGATAGAATCTGCGTGCGGATATCCACTTAAATACTTCTTGGGCATCCGAAAGGATACCACCAAATATAGATGGCTAAAGAAGATGAGGAAAAAACGGCCTTCCATACAAGCCAAGGCGTCTATTGTTATACTAAGATGCCTTTTGGCTTAAAAACGCTGAGTGCCACTACTCGGCGATTGGTAGACCTTGCATTTGAAAAGCAGGTAGGGCCCAACCTAGAGGTTTCACGTTGGCGACCTTGTCATAAAGAGCCATCATCGAGGGCGAGTTGGTGCGCGACATTGAGGAGACATTTAAGGCCTTACGGGAATCAACATGAAGTTCAATCTAAGAAATGTACCTTTGGCTTCACGAAGGCATGTTTAAGGATATTTGATAGAGCCGGATGGCATTAAACCATGCAGGAAAAAGCGCATCTTTGTCATCCAACTTCCTTCACCGCGCGTTGAAGGAAGTTCAATCTGAATGGAAAACTAGCGGTTTGAGCGATTCTTGTCCAAATCGGCGGATAAATCACTCCCCTCTTCAAAATACTCAAGAAGTGTACAAAAAGGAGATTTCCATTGGGCTGCGGGCGAAGAAGCTTTTATGCAGCTCAAACAATACTTACTTGGCGCTAGCCCCACGCTAGTCGCCCGCCCGATAGAGGAATTAATTATGTACTTATCCAGCGACCCATGGGGCAGTCAACGCGGTGCTCTTGTGGCGAGCGAGGATTGAGTACAAACACGGTATACTTTGTAAGCAAAGCCCTCAAGAAAAGCGAGAGGTTAACTATAGCGCAATGGAAAAGCTAGTCTTGGCATTAGTATTCGCGTAAGCGGTACAGCAGTACTTCGAGCGCTAATAGCGGTGATCCGCAGACCAGCCTATCAAGCAAATCATCTCCAAACGGCGCCTCGGGCGTCTCTGAAGTGTAGTGTGTTGCTAGGTGAGCATAACATTTCCCTCTGAGACTACGCCTTTGCGGTTAAGGCGGGAATACTAGCGAGACTTCATCATGAAAAACCGGACACTTATGACACACCCTCCTAAAACAAGGTGGAATTACAAGAACCATGGATCTTATTCACAGATGGATCCTCATGTGTGGAGCGGGTGGCCAGCGAGCCTTATTCTCACGAGTCGGAGGAGCGGAATTCACTTACGACTGAGTTTTGAATTCACATCAACAAACAATGAGGCGAGTATAAGGCCTTGATTCTGAGGACTACGCATGCGGCTCGAATGGGCATACGTAACCTAGAAGCAAATGTGGATTCCCGATTAGTAGCCAACCATGTGTTAAGCGGTATGTGGCTAAGGAGGAAAACATGGTTCAATACCTTGACAAGACCAAGTCCCTAATCCGGGACTTGACAAGTTCACCATCAAACAAGTTCCTAGAGGGGAGCGGAAGGATGCTGCGAGCAAGATCGCATCCACAAGCTTTGCGCTGTCAAAACAAGTATTGGTGGAAACCCTGAAGAGTAAGTCCATCATGGAGATGGAGATATCCACGGTGATAGAGGAACAAGGTCCTACATGGATGACCCAATAGTGAGTTCATAAGCAAGGGCGTATTGCCCCAAGAGCAAAAAGGATGCCCGAAGGATACGGCACATCAGCGAGAGGTTTGAACTTGGCGGTGTACTATATCGGCGTTCATTTCTACAACCATGGCTTCGATGTGTAGGACCTCTTCAAGCGATTACGTACTTTCGAGAAATCCACGCGGTTCATGTAGTATGCACTCCTGGGACCACGGTCCGTGGTGAGTGCGCACTTACGGTAGGATACTCTATGGCCTACAATACACAGATGCAGCGGGACTTAATAAGAAAGTGTGGTGATTTGCCAAGTTCTGAGACCTATTCCCGACAACCCAACAGGAGCTAACACCTATTATGTCGCCATGGCCATTCTATAAATGGTATCGACATTGCAGTCCATTTCTACATTGCGGCGGGAGATTGAAATTCCTCATAGTAGTTATAGACTATTTCACCAAGTGGATTAAAGCAAAGGCAGTGGACAATCACAGGAAATCGGGTAAAAGCGGTTTGTTTGGGAAATATTGTATGCGTCAGATTGCACTGGGAAATCATCTCGAGACAACGTGGGAAAACAATTATGTGACAACCCTTTCAAGGAATGGTGCGAAAAGCTAAATATTACCTGACGCCGATCGGTTAAACACCAAAACCAGCGGCGAAATTAAATTAGTCGAGCGTGCAAACCGAAGTCACGGGTGGTGAAGGAATTAAGCACGCTTGGACAAGCACAAAGGAAGGTGGGTGGAGGAACCTATCACATGTTTTGTGGGCGTACCGCACTTCAATCAAAGTTAGCCGCGGGAGACACTCCCTTCTCTCTTGTCTATGGAGCGAGAAGCTGTCATACCGGCAAGCCGAAGTGGGATGCCAACTATTCGCCTTCTTGAAGTTAATGTTACAACCAATGGCGATGAACGGCGTATTGACTTGGACACATTGGAAGCAGCTGCGTTGTATGCCAAGGCCATATGTGAAGCGAGAGCTAAGTCAAAAATGAAGGGGTACTACGATGCTAAAGTTCGAGGGTCTCATTGAGGCGGCGAGTTTGTATACTCGCGCCAATGATGTCACGAGCACGCAGAGGATCTGAGGAAAACTTGGACCAAGTGGGAAGGACCTTACGAGGTCATTGAAGCATTAGGAAAAGCGCATAAGCTGCGAGAGATATGGATGGGCCTTGAGCTACCACGCACATGGAACATCGCAATCTCAAGCGTTGCTACCTCTAAGAAGCGGCATGCCCCCGAGAGCACGGATACTCATGTATTTTAGTATAATGCCCAATAACTATCAGTATTTATATTACGTTTTACTTAGGCAAATGTCTTTTTTCCTTTACAAAAACTTGCAAGTATTAATAAAACGTCGCGGTTTCTAGCTAACTCCGCGACACATTTTAAATTGTTATTTACATATTATTCATATCTCAACACTGTTGTTTTGTTATCTTTTGCCTACATGGCGTGCATGCACTTACTATACCCACGATGGTAAAAAGGATGAGTAAACCTACTAAACAACTCGTTGAGTAAGAGGGTTGCAAACCCATCAACATTGGATCATGCATCCTTGTTAAACACCTAATTTCAAGACGTTGGAATAAGTTCAATGCGCATTCCACGACGGATGCTTAAACGACGCATACCGTCGCGCATTTAACAAAACCAGAATCAAGACTCTTGGCTCCTTAACATGATATTTGACGTTGCATATCACACCATACACGATTATGATACAAGAACTTAGAATGTTAAAATGTGACTTTCATACATGATTATGGACTTCATTCATTATTTGCGCTTGTACAACTGTTTGATTCTTAGACAACAAACACGTTTTTCATGAAAAAACAGATAACTAATGTTAGGATTTAGTAAATCCTGTTATTAAAGAGTCGGTCACCTCAAGTATATGTAATCGTTAGAAAGCTCGTAGTCGTAGATTATTACAAGTTAAGTATTTAGTTAAGTAACACCGTGGAGGACGGACGGGTCTTTACCCACTGTATGCCTGATCCACAGCCCGTAGTTGGCGATTTATGTAAGTACTATAAATACTCTCTACCTTCCAAGGTAGAGAGTTGGAGCTCATAATAAGATTTTTCTTTCTCTCACTAAAGTTCCCAAACCTCTAACTTTCTCTCTCTAAAACCATATTATATGCCTACTTGTGGTTATGATCTAGTGTGTTTGTGAAATCCAATATGTTACAAATGGTATCAAGAGCCATGGTTAGATCATCTCTTACATATCCTTGGATTTCTAGTGGTTTTTAGATGGTTTTTGAGTTTGAAAAGGTTTAGTGGTTTTTGCATCATTTGGTTCATTTCTAGTGTTAAAGTTTGAATTTTGGGTGTACTTTTGTGTTTAGAATCATTGTAAGTGCTTGGGTTATGATTTGGTAAGCTTGAATCACTGTGGTTGAGCTTGTTTTGGATTGAAAAGTGTGTTTTTGAAGTTTTTCTTGGTAGCGACTTGGTTCTCGTAGTGAATTTCTTCTTAGCGACTTGCTTGATAAAAGTAGCGAGTTGTAGTGCTTTTGGTAGCGACTTGGTCTAGCGACTTGTCTTTGAGACAAGCCGACAAAGCAGTACACTTAGTGGATTCTCCACTACGAATTGTAGACTTGGTGAAGGTAGCGACTTGCTTTCAATTTTGTTAGCGACTTGTACTTAAGTTTCTTAGCGACTTGGTGTTAGCGACTAGGACCTTAGCGAGTTGTTGCTATTTAGCGACTTGACGACTTAGCGACTTGGTGCTTAGCGACTTGTTGTCATAATTCTCGGCGACTTGGTGTTAGCGACTTGGATCTTAGCGAGTTGTTCTTTAGCAACTTGAGTGTGTCTTAGCGACTTGGCATTATAGCGACTTGATTTCATAATACTTAGCAACTTGGTGCTTAGCGACTTGGTTCAAGGTTTCTTAGTGACTTGGTTGAAGTTTTGTTTGTATCTGGTTTTCTCTTGATTTAGTAAAATCCCGTGAAAGAATCTATTTCCCGGTTTAATCATTGAGTTATAAAATCCTGTGTAATCTTTAAACATGTCTACCAATGTACCTACAATTATCTCCCGCTGTTGCGAGGATGTTCAAGCGGTGGTTCAGATACTCGTCACCCATGCTTGTGACAGAACTGACCTTACGACTCTTGGGCACATGCAATTAGGTATGCTGTCTTGGAAAGGAAAACGGAGTCAACATTCTCAAGTCTATTGATGAAGGACCTAATCAGATTGAGACTACAAGAGACTTAATTGATCAGTGCGCAGATGGAACAATGATCTATGGAATAGATAGACCAAAGACGTATGATGAGCTCATTGATAAGGAGAAAAAGAGGTTGATCTTGATATCGAGGGCTTCTAACATTATACTTCGGGTCTTCAAAAGATATCTACAAGCTTATCAATCACAACACTGAGCCAAGGCAGTTTGGGATAATGTCAAGATGCTTCTCTCGGGTTACGAATTAACCAAGGAAGACAGAGAATCACAGCTGTATGATGAATTTGAGCACTTCAAGATGAAACCTGATGAGAGTATCTATGAGTACTACGTGAGATTCCACAAGCTTGTGAATGACATGAGGAACATCAGGTTGACTATGCCAAACATTGGTGAACTCAAAGTTTGTGAACAAAATGAATCCCGAATGGCACAAGTTTGTCACCTCTGTGAAGCTAACCAAAGGATTGGAGGACACAAACTATGAGCAACTATATGCCTTCCTTCTTTAGAATGAGAGACATGAAATGTTTGAAAAAATGATTCTTGAGTAGTTCAAATCTAAGCAGGGAGAAACGTTCGTCGAATGACTCAACCGCCTTCTACACCAATGTTGGTATTACTACCAAAGCATCTCAAGTCATACCCACGGGTAATGGTAATCACAAACTCATTCCTTATCCGAGGTTCAAGCAAGTGATCTTTGATGCGGTCATGGGACACTTCATTAATCAACCTGGCTCTTATGGTTAAACAAAACTTGCGGCCTCAGTCCACATACCAATAGTCTTACACTAACAATGAGATCAGAACGCATCCAATCTACACAATCATGTTGTTGTTGTGAGATGGAAAGATTATGGACAACCGCCTTCAAGAAAGGCGGATGTACAGGGAAGAAGTGGAGTTGGTAGAGGATATGTGGTAAATCGAGGAAATAGAGGAAGGAATGGGAATCAAGGTCAAGCAAAGCCAATTAAGTGCTACAAGCGTGGTGGTGAGGACATATTGCTAGAATCGCACATCTCAAAAGCGTCCACTGAATCACGAGAATACTTGAGAGACAAGATCTTTGCTTGTGCAAGCTCGGGATCATGGAGCAAGCTTTGGATGAAGAGGAGTTGTTGTTCCTTGCTGGGAAATGCCCGAACCTATGATGCGATGTTGATGAACCAATTCAGGAGATAGGTAATTATCATCAAAATGCATTTCAAGTAGCGGCTGTGATGCATTTGACTCGATGTCGATGATGAACCTCTGCCAAACAATCTTCATGGCTAGCATCTCACCTATGGTCTCTCCAAAGGTCTCTCCACCACAACAGGCTAATCCATCCAAAGACAAAATCATTTCTGAGGTATTAAAACTATATGATGAAGTTGATGAGCAAAAGATGCATAATAAAGTACAAAACCTTGAAACTTATGAATCAGATATTGATGATGAGGGTAATAGCAATATTGTCCCATATGATCAATATGTGAAGCAAAGTGAAAGTGAGGTTGTACTAAGTAATGCATCCTCATGATCAATGAGGACTATGTCTTTGATAAATACCTTTGCATGTGCCCCGATGATTCATTATCTCGAACTAAATACCTATAAAGAACAAGTTGCTATTTATGAACAACGTGCTAAGTTTGAGTTGACCACAATTGCGTGGCGGGGAAAGGATGACCAAATGCGTAAAGTTATTAGAAAAAGTAACTTTAGAGAAGAAGTCTTAAAACAAGAGTTAAACTCCTTACAAGAAAAGCTTTCTAAAACTGCTAAGCAAAACAAGAACTTCAAGAAAATGTTAAAATGCTTAAGCAAGAATTCAATTCTAAGGAATCAAAACTTTTGAATGATTTTTCCAATGTAAAAACTTTGAAAAACGTTGAAAATAAGTTATGCGTACAAGGAATACCATTGGTTTGCTCATTTGATCACTAAGCATAGAGTTTTAAGTTATAAGCAAAGCATTCCCCTTGTTGTGGACCAAATCGAGAGGTCATTAAAAAGCTAGAGCTGCTAATAAGGTACTTTATGATGGTAATGAAATCCTTAAGCCTAGAGCAGAAACCTAGTTAGCGTTGAGTGCGAGGAAGATAGAAAATTAGATGATGCATCTAGGGAGAAAATGAATAAGAAGCTAGAATATCCTGAATGTAAAGAGAATAACATAACGATCAAACCCCATGATTACAAAAAGGTTAATTGGATGTTTAATTGCAACATGTCCTAAATCCTTAGGTGCGAAAGGTAAAGCTGTGATGCCTTGTTCTATGCCTAGTGCCAAGCATACAAACCATTCTATGCCCATTTTCAAGAAAGTGAACACTAATGTGCCCTTAAGTAGTTGGATCCTAGCACATCTAGTTAGGGAATGCAAAAAGTAGATCAACCAACTAATGTTCCCATAATTCCCTCTACAGGAGTAATCAGTGACATTAAAGCAAGCTGGTCAAAGCCTCCGGGCAATACCAAGCAAGATAGGACCTCGCAAGCTAAGAATGTGCATTGGAAGAGAGTAGAAGATCACCTGAGGAATATTAAGTTTGAGTTGAATAAAGCGAATGAGTGTTGATTCTAGTGTTAGCTTTAAAGCGTCTTTGTAATTAATGCGAATTTCGCTACTTTGGCAAAACATGTAATGATGATTGCGTCGTTTACATTTACTAATCTTGAATGTGGTGTGAATGATTTGTCTAATGTCATTAAACGCCCGAGTTAAAAATTAATGCAAAAAATCAAGCTAAGAATGCTAAAAGGCAAAGGCGAAAGAAAGTTAGAAAAAAGATGGGAAACCCCGGGAAGGAAATTTAGTAATATAGGTTATCAATAGATACCTACTGGCCGTAAGATTAATGAGCTTTGCCCAAAAGTTGCTAAATCAATGCCCACTAAAAAATGGATGCCTACTGGTAGAACTATTCCCTTAAGAAGTGAACATACTTTGAATAGGTCAAATACGGACACTAGCACTGCATCTATTCTAATGAGTCCATTGTTTCTACCTCCGATGTGGGTGTTCCAATCACTGTTACTAACCAAGTGGAACCCATTCTTGCATGGGGATCCCAATTATACAGTTATCCATTCTTGTATTGTTCAATGCAGATCGTTCAAATCGTTACGTGGTACTTGGACTGGTCATTCCAAGCATATATTTGGAGACGATTCGCTGCTCATGAACCGTGAGTAAATTCATGACGGCGTAAGATTCGAACGACCATTTTGGAGCAATTATGGGTTATGGTGATTATGTAGTTGGCAAAAGTGTAATCTCCGGGTATATTATGTGGAAGGTCTTGGTCATAATTTGTTCTCTGTTGGTCAATTTTGTGATTCCGATCTAGAAGTGGCCTTTAGAAAACATACTTGCTTCGTTAGAGAACTTGATGGTGTGGAATTATTAAGAGGTACTCGTGGTTCTAACCTATACACCATCTCTATCGAAGATGTGATGAAGTCTTCTCAATCGCTTGCTGTCAAGGCTTCAAAACAAAGTCATGGTTATGGCATCGTCGTCTCAATCACTTGAACCGGCACCATAATAACCTTTCGAGAAAGGATCTTGTCAGAGGCTTACCCAGATTAAAATATGAAAAAGATCATCTTTGTTCACTTGCCAATTGGGTAAAAGCACGAAATATGCCCACAAACCAAAACCCACAAACTTGGTAATGGAAGTTCTTCATACCCTTCATATGGATGCGTGCGGACCAATGAGAGTACAAACGATAAATGGGAAGAAATACATTTTAGTCATTGTCGATGACTACTCTCGATTTACTTGGGTAAAGTTTTTGAGGACAAAGGATGAAACTCCGGATGTCATCATCAAACTTATCAAAAGCGACTACAAGTTCGACTCAACAATATGTTAGAATAGTTGAACGGACAATGGCACGAATTTGTTAACAAAGACTTAATACAGTTTTTATGAAAGTGTTGGAATCAGTCATCAAAGAAGTGTTCCACGAACTCCTCAATAGAACGGTGTAGTTGAAAGGCGAAATCGAACTCTTGTGGAAGCTGCAAGAACAATGCTTATTTACTCGAAGGTTCCAATGTTTCTATGGGTGAAGCCATTGCCTACTTGCTATACCCAAAATCGTTCCCTTATTCATACCTCTCATGGAAAAACTCTATATGAACTTGTTCATAACCAAAACTGATCTCCCACCTTTGTGTTTGGTGCTTTGTGCTATCCAACGAATGACGGTCAAGACTTAGGTAAATTAAAAGCAAAAGCAGATATTGGAGTTTTTGTTGGTTATGCACCAAACAAGAAGGGTTACCGAATCTACAACAAGAGAACCGAAATATCATGGAAACAATTCGCGTTACGTTTGATGAGTGACCGGTCAAATGGCTCCAGGACAAACCGGTTCTGGACCGCAACTCAATTTTCATCAAGTAGTCCTATCATTTCTACTCTTGTTTCTAATCCTCTCCAACAACTCCTTATGTACCTCCATCGAAGATGATTTAAAGAAATTGTTTGATCAATGTTTGATGAACACTATGAACCAAATCTTTGATGAAATGTCAATTCCATCAACAGAGGTACGCTCTATCCCTGTGAATGAAGTCAATCCTTCAGTCTCAATATCATTAAGTCAAAAGCGCCTGCTGCGATCACTCTGTCTCATCAACAAATCATCAATCATCGAATGTACATCATGGAATTGTTTACGGAATCAATGATGAAGTTAATCCCTTTGCTACTCCTGAAGATGCTCTATTTGAAAACATATTTGCTCTGAATCATCATCGAACCATCTTCATCGGAGATATCGACTATGCTACATCGGTTCCTCAACAACAGCCACATGAACACCTCAGAAAATGGACACATGATCATCCATTGGATAATATCATTGGAAACCTCTCGTCGGTATCCACACGGAAACAACTTGAAACCGATGCCTTATGGTGCTTCTTCAACTCCGTACTCTCTAAGGTTGAACCAAAAGATGTCAAAAGCGCCATGAATGAAGACAGCAATGGTTCAATGCCATGCAAGAAGAAATTCATGAGTTCGATCGGCTAGATGTATGGGAATTAGTACCTACTCAGTTGTGCTATGATCATTGCTCTAAAGTGGATCTTCAAAGTGAAACTTGATGAGCATGGTGATGTTTTAAAGAACAAGGCTCGATTGGTTGCAAAAGGATATCGTCAATAGGAGGGTATTGAATTTGAAGAATCATTTGCTCTATTGCTCGTGTCGAGGCAATCAGAATCTTCTTGGCTAATCTGCAGTAAGAACATGGTAGTCTATCAAATGGATGTAAAGACGGCGTTTCTTAACGGAGATCTTAAAGAAGTCATATACGTCATCCAACTTGAAGGCTTTGTGAATCCAGAGCACCTAATCACGTCTATCGTTTGAAGAAGGCTCTTTACGGTTTAAAGCAAGCTCCAAGGGCATGGTATGATACGCTATCAAAGTTTCTTCTATCTCTGGATTCAGACAAAGGATCAGATTGATCCGACATTGTTCACGAGGAAGTCAGGCAAACATTTAATTCACGTTCAAATATATGTTGATGATATTATCTTTGCCTCGACTGACCCCAATGAATGTGACCGTTTTTCTAATGAAATGGGTTCTAAATTTCAAATGACAATGATGGGACAAATGTCATTTTTCTTAGGATTACAAATTTCACAAAGTCCCCGAGGCATTTTTATAAATCAATCTAAATATGCAAATGAGATTTTAAAGAAATTTGGATTTGATTCTAGTGACCTGTTGACACTCCCATGATAGAGCGTACTAAACTAGATGAGGACCACTCAGGGATCATGGTAGACCAAATGAAATATCAAAGTATGATTGGATCCACGATGTACCTCATAGCTAGTAGACCGACATCTTGTTCGTTGTTTTCATGTGTGCTAGATAGGCTAAGCCTACCAAAAGCACCTTGAAGCGGTTAAGCGGGTCTTTCGGTATCTCCAAGGAACCATCAATATGGGACTTTGGTACCGAAGGACAGGGAATGTCACTAACGACCTATGCTTGATCGCGATCATGCGGGATGTCAAGATACTCGCTCGAAGCACGTGCGGAGGTGCTCATTTTTGGGTGATAAGCTTGTGAGCTGGTCTTCAAAGAAGCAAATGAGTACTTCTATTTCCTCTAGAGAGGCTGAATACATAGCCATGTCATCTTGTTGTACTCAAATCCTATGGATGGGATCCCAATTATCTGACTATGGCTTTGAATTCAACAAAATCCCTGCATCTTTGTGATAATAAAAGTGCTATTGCTCTCTCATGCAACAACGTGCAACACTCAAGAGCAAAGCACATCGACATTACGACATAATTTCATCGGGAACAAATAGAAAGCGATTGTGGTGGAACTTTATTTGGTGAGGTGAATACCAATTAGCGGACATCTTCACCAAAGCTCTTCCTAGAGAACGTTTTGAGTTTATCCTTCCACGACTTGGTCTTAAGAGCCTACAAACGGAAACACTCAAACGTCTTCAAGAGGAAGAAGAGGAGTAAAGGTTTTCCTTCATCTATCTCTTGTAAATATCTATTCGAAAAGCAAAGAGAAAAATATAAAACTTTCTTAAACCCATAAAAATTAGAAAATCTTGAAAAATTCCAAAAATATTGTTATTTTGTCATGTTTTTTCATGTTCGATATCCTCTACGGACTTTGTGTTGACTTTCAAAGAATGTCACGGGTCTTTAGATGTTCTTCGAATGTACATAAGATCGATTTCTTAAAATATATGTTAAAAATAATAATAATAATAATAATAATAATAATAATAATAATATAATATAATATAATAATAATAATAATAATAATAATAATAATAATAATAATAATAATTTTGGGAGAAAGTGAAACAATGGTTTATTGTCATTTCGTGATAACCCGTTTTTCAAAGAAAAACGAGCCATGCTTTATCTTGGTTTTCAAATCTCATGCTCCGATTCTATAAACAATTACTTACTATCTTATGAAAACTAATTGCTTTGAAAAATAACTCGGACTCTATTTTTGAAAATCATCTGGACTTAACGTTTGTCAAAATATCTCTCTCAATCAACAACTTATGTCATTGATTGAGGGGAGAATGATTTCAATTAAATCAAAAGGTTATTTGTCATACAATTGTTTTCAAAAGATAATCATGCATGTTTAATCAATGGAGTTTAAAGTATCAAAATCCGATCCTTATCAGTTAAAGCGTTTTCATAATCAAGTCACAATTCTCCTTAAAAGCTTTCAAAATCAATTTAAATCTACAGAGATCACAAATCTCAAATGATTTGATAATTGTGATCGGGGAGAATTTTTGATTTAAATTGGATTTATCGATAATTGGTAAATGGTTTTATAAGGATGTACAAGCTCTTCTTCCCACATGTACAAGCGATTTCAAATTTTCCATGCACATGTTGAGGGGAGCATCTATCTTAAACCACTAAGATTTGAAACGTGATCAATTTATTTCAATGTCTGATCTTTCCTAATATGTGCAAAACATTTTCAAATTTCCATGCACATATTGAGGGGAGCAACTATTTTGAAAACCACATTCTTTATATAACTACTCTTAGATGCAAGCCAAACCCTCAAAGATGAAAATTATTTCTATTACAAAATGATGCGTGATGCACATGTTGAGGGAGCTTGTTTCTAAAATTATCAAAAACAATTCGTACAAAATGTTTTGATAATATATCACAAGTATCTGGATTGATTTTCAAATGGTTTTCAATTGGTACCAATGGCGGATGAACAATACCAAATAGACCGACCAACTTTACGTTATGTATGGTGATATAAGGAAGATAAGGTTAGGTACTAGTTCCCATGATCCACCACGTAACCAGGAGGGATCTACCCAGGGACAATCCACTAGATAGAGTAGAAGTCCTTAGGTATGATGAAAAAAAGAAAAAGTGAGAAATGGGAAGAGTGCGGACTTGAGTGAGCTAGGAATAAACCCAACAAGGTTCTACGGTTATGAAGTCTTGGTAAGCTTAGAGAAGGGGTTGAAGAATGAAAACGAAATGAAATGAGAAAAGGGTGAAAAGAAATAGCCCTCCATTTATTTAACCTTAGGGCAGAAACCGGGTTCAATTCATATGCTACTGGTGGTTACCAAGGTAACATCGGTATTGAAGACAAGACGTCATGGACCCAGTGATGCACTGCACTACAACTTCCCAAGCTACTCAAGTTCCTCTTAATAGGACTTGTTTTATTCTCACGGGGAACCGACATTATCTATCGACTTTCTCTTAAAGTTTGTTGATATTGAAGAAGGAGACCCTCTCCCTAGTCTCCGGCATAGGAACCAAATATGCACTATTGAGTCTAAAGCCACGAGATCATCAAATAAATCTCCTTATGACACTGTCAATGAAGACTCTCTGTTTCACACAATGTGGAAAGAGAGATTATATCTTATGAGTCATACGCATTATCCTTGTAGTATTGCCAGAACATCTGAGTGATATGCAAACATATTCACAATGAAGATGGAAAGCCTTCTGGAGCCTACATCAAACAAGCTCCTGGTAGGTGGCATGTGAGATCTATTCAATAGATCAACCATGTAACAACTGAATAGAAATAATGGGGCGATTCAATCATTTGAATCAATCCTGGTTCAGGTTATGGATTGATGGATACCTTTGAAAAACGAGTCGTGGTGCTTAAAAACTCTTTACTTTAGCACATCGACCGTGCACATATATTTCAAATTAAAAGGTGTTTATGATTGATAATTAATTTTCATTAAAACCTTCGTTGTATTGCAAAAACAATTTCTATTGAGCAATACTCGATTGATTTTCAAATCTCTTTTATTAATCGGTGAATCTCAATTACATTTGGTTCACTCACTTCGTGTTGTCTTCTTTGAGACGTTCGGTTTGAGAACAGCTAGAAGCGATTCGAAAACCTGTCAAGGAAATTCTTGAATTTTACATCACGGGCGTACTTATCTTGATCAACGGGGAAGTGGGCGTGTACCTCAATTCAATGAAAGTGATCAAAGACACTTTCGTGCGCTTTATTGCTAATTTGTATGCTGATGCGCCCGACGCGTTCGCGGTAGATCGATGAATGATGCGGTCAATCCATAGCCGCATGCTCACACAATACATTCATTTCTAAAGAAATCATGATAAGTGCATCAATGACTCTGATATTTTCACTCCATGCTTATGCTATTGCTTTGCCTATATCATGAATCAACGAAAGCTTCCGCTACTCTGATAAGAATAAATCATGATCCAGAATGTGAGCATGTCGGTCCAAAAGTCACAACATCACATAATACCAACACCACAAAGGATGAGTCAGAGGTCTATGATAGCTGATGATCTCAAAGCTGGCTCAAAACTCGTTATCACGTGGATCAGATAAACACCTCCACTTGGATTAACCAAACATGCATCAATGATGAATCAATGACTACGAACTTCAGAGCAAAGTACTACATCAAGAATGCATGAACAATTTATAATGTAATATCTGTTTGTATTCAATGTAATTTTAATGTGTGTTTGAGGTGACCTCCCTTAGGGGGAGATTGTTAGGATTTAGTAAATCCTGTTATTAAAGAGTCGGTCACCTCAAGTATATGTAATCGTTAGAAAGCTCGTAGTCGTAGATTATTACAAGTTAAGTAGTATTTAGTTAAGTAACACCATGGAGGACGGACGGGTCTTTACCCAATGTATGCCTGATCCACATCCCCGTAGGTGGCGATTTATGTAAGTACTATAAATACTCTCTACCTTCCAAGGTAGAGAGTTGGAGCTCATAATAAGATTTTTCTTTCTCTCACTAAAGTTCCCAAACCTCTAAATTTCTCTCTCTAAAACCATATTATAC
>OU343222.1:138947886-138983749 GCA_910596185.1 Chrysanthemum makinoi | reverse complement strand
TTCACACTTTTATATTATTTTGGTGATATTGAAGCCATCTCATCACCAAAATCTGGTTTGGAAACATCGGTTGGAAGAAATCATTTTTGGCTACATCCTACGCGTAAGTGAAACCCTAAAATTACGCGTAACCTGTTCCTTGGTTTGATCTTCTGTTTCGTGGTTTACTCCATGGTTTCTTGCTTGGATAAGCCTGAAAACACGTCGACTTTGGATATCTTTTGCCTTTGTGATAGTGTAAAAGATCATTTGAAAAACCTAAACTTACGCATAAGCATAAACTTAGCGTAGACTCTTCACGCATAAGATTCATCTTACGCCTAAGCACTATCTTACGCATAAGTTAATCCTACACCTAAGTTTTCTACGCCTAACTTCTTGTTTACGCATAACTTTAGTGCTTTCTCATTACTACTGCGTAAGCTAATCCTACGCGTAACTATTGCATTACGCGTGCCTTTGGTGTTTTTACGCTTAAGTGATACTTGGTTTTTCTGTGATTTCTACGCCTAAGGATACTTCATCAACAACGGTTCATTCGACTACAAAGATCCATTTAACAACAAAAGTTTTCAACATGTCACAACCACCATACTCTAGTTACTTCCCTTACACTTATCCTCAACAACAACAACAACAACTAAGTCAACAACATCAACAATTTAATCATCAACAATGATTTGTCAACAATAATTTAATCAACAACATACTCCACTACTTGCAGCAATTCCACAACCTCTAATGGTTCAACCACCACCAAGTCTTCAAGTACAACCTTACACAAACTTCTACAATCAATCGGGGAATACTATGAAGGCAGGCATGGTTTGGCAAAATGTGTGAAGCCTTGAGTAGCCAACAATCAATTCATGAAGTTGGCTCACTTGATAGACCTCAATGCTCACTCCGGTAATTATGATCAATGGATGATTAGGTTCTTTAGGTTTTGTGATCTAAAGAAGCCACATGGAAAGTTTTTAAAGAAGGTCATTATAGAAGGTCCATTTGGATGCCTCTTGTCGTTACACCGGAGATCTAATCTTTGTTCCACCAGAGATGATGTCACCAACATTGTAAGCATTGCGGATCTCACGGGTGATCAACTTCTACACTTTGAAGCCGACGAACTTGCAATGCAATACATCCTTTTAGGATTACCCAATCAATCCTTGAAGTGTTGATGCTCAAAAGACTGCAAAAGCAATGTGGGAACAAATTCATCTTCTTATTCAAGGCACAACACTCAATCAGGAAGATATGGAATCCAAAATCTACTTGACTTATGAACACTTCATGATTGAACCAGGAGAGTCATTAGAATCTTATCATCCTCGCTTTTCAGACATCATTAATGATTTGGACAAACACAATATCATCATGCCCGCAATTCTTTGTCAACACAAAGTTCCCAAGTAGTCTTGGTCCGGAATGGGAGAAGTATGTCATTTTCTCCGTCAAGCTAAAGATATGCATCATGCTACCTACGGATTGTTGTACGACTATCTGAAGCCTCACCAAAAGAAGTTGATAAGGAAAGGATTCTCCGTGGTCAAACTGTCTCACCATCACTTCCGGACAATCAACAACTTGCTTTGTCGGCTCAAACAAATCTTCCTCCTCAACAAGCTCCTCAACCGCTCCTCAACCAACTACAACTATCACACCTTATGATCCGTCACAGAAACAACCTCAACAAAATCAATTGGTTCCATACAACAACAACCTTTCTCCAAGCTCTTTCACGATTGAAGCCGATGAGGATTCCGATGCCTTCGATGAATTGCAACAAGGATATGTTATGATTGCTAAAGCATTTGGCCGTTATACAAACAAATCCAACAATGGCATTCGTTCTTCATCTAATACAAGGAATCGGTTGTTGTGAACAATGGACGAGTTGAAGTTCAAAACCGTGGTTATGGTGTCCGAGATGGGAGGAGGTCAGGGTTAAATGCTATGGGAAGGAATCACATGGGTGCTCCGCATAGCGACAAAGGGCTCAAGTGGTTGAGCAGAAATGCTCGAGAATGGGGTTAATGGTCTTCGATGCTATAACTATAATGAGAAGGGTCATCTGGCTAATGTATGTCCTAAACCGAGGACAAGAGGCGTCTTATTTCAAAGAGGCTTTTATCTTGGCTCTTAAGGATGAAGCTGGTGGAACTCTTACCAACAAGGACGAGCTTTATGGCGGATCAGATTCGATGATGATATGGAGGACTTGCGGGCTAATCAGCGGTGATGTTGATGGCACAAATGCAAGCTCTACACATGAGTGACACAGCCCATGTATGACGGCGGCTTGTCTCGGTGCACTGAACAAACAATTATCATTAATGAACTGATATCTCCGCCAACATCGCATCGACATAGATCGAGTGTTCAACATGAGCCTTCTACATCTCATTCTAATGATCATCAACTAGACCCTGTAGTTATCTTTGATGATCAAGATGACCTTATGGTTACCATTGATGATCAAGTTGACTCGTGGTTATATTTGTGGATCTAACCAATGACCATGTTGAGACTCCCGTTGGACAAAATGACTCTATGTTTGATCGAATTTGAGCTCGGACCTTAGTTAAAGACCAACAATCCCGAGTGGAACATTATCATAATGATAATATAAAATTAAAAGCTCAAAATGCACTTTAACCGGGGATAACGATTGCTTAAATCGACAACTCAACGCTTTTAAAATTCAAGAAAAGCGGAAAAAGGTTTTGAAGTCGCTTTTGCTAAATCTCATCAAAACGAAAAAGCTTTAGAATGAGAGATACGTGATTTAGCCGCATCGAAGAATGCTTTGTTGTCTCAAATAGAACAACTGCAACATACACATAAAAACAACTTAGCTCTTACTTTGGAAACTCAAAAGCCAAGCTGAGTTGTTAACTTGTCAAAATAGTTCTCTGAGTACAAACAGCATTCCACGAAATGAATAGATAACTATCTTGATGAAATTGTCGACTTACAAAACAAAATCAAAGAGTTTGAAATGTTGTTTATAAACATGGTGAGTCAATCACAACGATTCAAAAGTTTACTTTTAAACCAAACCCAAATGGATATGGTCCGATCCTGCGATTACAAACCCAAGTTTTCAAACGAGCATTCAAACCAAATCACGAAGTTCTGATCTGAGAACATAGAATTGATGATTCAATCATGATGTTGTTGAATATAATCGCATGGAGGAATTAGATCGATGGCGAGAGTCGGTCAAAGATGGAAAATGTCGTTTATAATAAACCATTTAACTATTCGAAAGCCGTAACTTTTGTAACACAACAAGATACTTCAAACACACCTTTGATTGTCACACGGTTTCGAAGTTAGTCCCCAACACATTGGTGCACAAATTAATGGTCCTTTACCTTCACTTAGTGAAGTAAAACTAAAGTCGAAAGTTGTCGTGTTATCAAATATTTTGACACTTTCTTATCTGACATCAAACTTTTGGAACATGCGATTGAATTTCATTCGGAAATAAAAGTTGAACATTTTACCTCGCCATGGGCACGAGAACAACGAGATATTTTTGAGAAAAGAATTTTTACCCCATGTCAAAAATTTGAAAAAGCATGCACTACATTGGGAAAGGGATTTTCACAAGGAACTTGGTCTCATGAAAACGTTTTAGAAAAGCGAAACATCAATTTCAAATACTAAACGCAAAAAGAAATTATTGAGGAAAGATGTTGATCGACTCTTGGAAGATGTTATCGTCTGATATCTATAATGTTGTGTTATTGCATTCTTTGCCATATGCATCGATTCTATATCTACGATCTGTTGATTACATTGGCTATTTGAAAATACGGATAATGTGCTTGATTGAGTCTTTAAAATTGAAAATGAAAGATTGTCAAATGAGCTTTCAAGCTGCAATCGTCGTCTTAATTGGTGACAAAAAGATATTCACGATCAACAACTTGTTTTTCAAAACAAAATCGCCCGATTGCGCGTGCAAAATCTTACGATCCAAAAATTGAGCAAGCGGATGATCAAAGCGTGTCTTTGAAGTGTCAAATCTCAAAATATGAACAAGAACTTGCAAAAGTTAAAAGGAATATGGTGTCATATTTGATTTACTCAAACAGACTTGTGATGAAGCATCCAACGAACTTGATCATTATCTTGCATACACTAAAGAAGTCATGAATTTTGTTGGAAATCTTAGTTCGAAAATTAAGATTTGGTGCACACTATCATTAAGTTACGGGAAATGTTAGGAAAGTATGAACAAGTTCAACCTAGCATCATTAAGAGAGTTGCACGGTAACACTTAGCAATCATGTCCCCATAATACCTCTTGACAAAACACAAGTTACTAATGTGCTTCCCTCTACTGAAACAGGACTAGTTGCCTCTTTTCCCAACATCCGCACTTCACAGCCTAGGAGCAATACAAGGAAGAATAGGAAGTTACGACCTAAGAAAAGACAAATAAAGAATGTTGAAGTAGAAGAACACCGTAGGACTTTGAATAAGACTCAAGTTGCACCCACTTTAGATATTGCGTCTGGAAAATGTAATGGAAAAAGTGTTGTAACTAATGTTGAACCTTTAAGTACTTTTGATATTCATCGATGCATCTTGTGTTATTTGTCGTAAAAGTATGTGTTCTAATTGTCATGATAAATGTGTTTCTAAGGCTATCTTGTCACGTTTAAGGAATCCTAAGACCCGGAATACCTCTAGGCCCACTAATACTTCTAAGTCTGTGCTTGGTAAACCGCCTTCTTTAGATTCTAAGAAACAATTTGATGTCCTGTAGTTCGATATCACCTCCAAGGATTATTGTACCACCTAGCACATTCACTAAGACTAAAGCTAAGACTAGTTGGAGATGGCGGAAATGGATACATAATACACTAGGATTTAAATAGATGCCTAAAATCATTGATGCATGTATTTCAACTATAAGCTGGAGGAACCCTCTAACACCGGGTTCCACATCTACTTTTATTCCATCATTAGTGCGTGTCTAATGCGGTGTCTGAGATCATCCTTTGGATTGTTGATAGCGGATGTTCCCGCACACATGACGAGGCAACCTTAAAGCGTTATCAAACTTTGTTGCAAAGTTCATTGGCCGGATTCGGGAATGATCACCAGCGACTATCATGGGCTACGGAGATTACATTAATGGCAACATCGAAATTAGCGGGGTTTATTATGTGGAAGGCCTCGGTCACAATCTTTTTTCCGTTGGTCAATTTTGTGATGGAGACTTGGAAGTCGCTTTCGGGGAAAACTTGTTACATTAAGTGATCTACAAGGAAATGATCTTATGTCTGGCCAACGCTCATCCAGTCTCTACACTATCTCCATGCAATACATGATCGCTTCATCTCCCATTTGTTTACTCTCAAAGGCTACATCTACAAAATCTTGGCTATGGCACCGTCGTCTATCACATCTAAACTTTCAAACCATAACCAACCTTGCTCGACACAAACTTGTTGAAGATCTCCCGATTGGTATTCTAAAGATCACTTATGCTCGGCTTGTGAACAAGGGAAAAGCACTCGTGCTCATTTTCCTTCAAAGGTGGAACCACGGCTCTCGGCATGTGCTTCATCTTCTTCACATGGATTTGTGTGGCCCGATGCGTGTGCAGACGATAAATGGCAAACGCTACATCTTGGTAATTGTTGATGACTACTCAAGATGGACTTGGGTTTATTTTCTTGAAGTAAAGATCAAGCTCCACAGATGATCATCACCTTTCTCACAAAAATTCAAGTTCGACTCAGGAACACCATCGGACAAATTGAGACAGACAAAAGAAGCTGAATTTGTGAATCAAACTCTTCGGGAATATTATGAGAAAGTGGGAATTGAGCATCAAACATCTATTGCCCGCACACCAGAACAAAGCGGAGTTGTTGAAAGACAAAACCGACACGTTAGTGGAAGCCCGAACGATGTTAATCAATGCTAAACTTCCATATTACTTGTGGGCAAGTGTCTCAACGCATGCTACACTCGAGAATCGTTCTATGATTACAAAGCACAACAAAACACCATTTGAGCTTCTCCCCAGAAAAGCGAATCTCAAACACCTTCATGTATTTGGATCCCTCTGCTATCGAATAATGATCGTGGCGACTTTGGAAAGCTCAAAGACAAAGCTGACATTGGAGTATTTATTGGATATTGTGAGAATTCTAAAGGTTCTGGATCGGAATGCGTCGTACAAAGCGGTTATGGAAACAATTCATGCTCATTTTGATGAACTTCTTGAAATGGCTTCGAGTATAACGGCTTGGAACCGGTCACAACAGCAAACTTCCCCAAACCCCATCATCCCGGTGAACAAAGCCCTCGACTTACTCATCAACAAATGGAAAGACTTTTGCTCCGTACGATATTGATGAGCGTGCTCGGTGTATCCTCTGTTTCCATTGCTCACGATACTACTCTTATACGATACACGGCTACAACAACTCTTGTTGAAGAAGCACCACAAGTTGACTCCAACACAACAGTTGAACAAACCGATTCCAACAATGATGAACCGGTGATGATGTTCTTAATGAAGTACCCCCCTGCAGATTTTGATCCAAATGCGTTCTTTAACCCGTTTGCTAATGAGGCTGCTACACGGATGTGCGGAATCTTCAACAAGCCATTTGAATCCTCAAAATCGCACAGCGTATACCAACATCAACCCACTACACATCGATGGACAAAAGACCATCCTCTGGAAAATATTATTGGCAACCCGACTCAACCGGCGTTACGAGACAACGTCTTCACTCGAGATGGTGAACATTGCATTTATGCACTCGCTGCAATCGAGCCTAAAAACATTAAAGACGCAATGACAAAAGACAACTGGATTGAATCCATGCAAGAAGAACTCAACCAATTCAAGCGTATTGAAGTATGGGAAGCTGGTTGAAAGACCATCGGGGTCTCGTCATTGGTCTAAAATGGATTTGGAAGAACAAATTGGATCTTTGAAGGGAATGTCATCGAGAAACAAGTCACGTCGGTGGCTAAGGGTTATAGAACAGGGAAGAGGGTATTGACTTTGAAGAATCTTTTGCTCCGGTTGCTCGTCTTGAGGCATTTCGGATATTTACGGCATTCGCGCTCATATGAACATCACGGTCTTTCGGATGGACGTCAAAGCGCTACGAATGGTCAACTGAAAGAGCAGTTTATGTCGGCCAGCCGGAAGGATTCGTTGATCCCGCGTTCGAACCATGTCTACAAAGCGAACAAAGCTCAGTATGGTCTCAAACAAGCTCCTCGAGCGTGGTATGATAAGCTATCATCTTTCCTCCTTGCCAATAATTTTACCAAAGGTTCGGTCGACCAACTCTTTTCATACAATATCACGGGGAACATATTTTAATTGTTCAAATTTACGTGGATGACATCATTTTGGGTCAACACATAAAAAGTACTCAATCGCTTTTGCTAAACTAATGAAGAAACATTTTGAAATGTCAATGATGGGTGAACTTACGTTCTTTCTAGGACGGCAAGTTCATCAATCACCCGTGGTATTTTTTTAGTCAGTCCAAATATGCCCTTGAAATTACGAACAAATTCGAATGAATACTTGTGATACTTACGCCACACCAATGGCTCATACCAAGAAGCTAGATGCTGATTTACATGGGAAATTGGTGGACCCTACCAAATACCGTAGTATCATTGGGTCTCTCATGTATCTAACAGCTAGCGGGCGACATTGTATTTGGTATATCTTTGCTCCCGTTATCAGATGAGACCAACTAAAACCCACCTCTTTGAGGCTAAAGAATCCTCAGATAAATCAAAGGAAACCATTAATTTGGGAATCGGTATCCAGAAGGATTTTGGTTTTGAACTAATAAACGCTTTTAGAATGACACCACGCAGGGATGCTTAGATTCACGAAAAAGTACTTGAGGAGCTCTACAATTTCTTGGAGACAAAGCGGTGTCATGGTGTCGAAGAAGCGGGGTGTACATCGTTGTCCTCAACAGAAGCAGAATATGTAGCCATGTCGGTGTGTTGTGCTCAAGTCATTTGGATGAGAACACAACTCAAAGACTATGGTTACGCATTTGACGAATCCCGATGTCTGTGACAATGGAGTGCTATTGCGATCTCGTGCAACTAAGTTCAACACTCAAAATCAAAGCACATCGATCTTCGATATCACTTCATCAAGGACCACGCGTGGAGCAGTGCTGTTGAATTATACCATTAGTGGAGTACGAATACCAATTGGCAAACGTTCTCACCAAAGCCTTGCCTCCCGCTAGGTTTAATGAGTTGGTCCACCGAATTGGTATGCGGTGTTTGACTCAAAGGCTGGATGAACTCTTAAAACATTCTTAAAACCGGTCAAACACCAAAACCTCTTTTGTAAATATTTTTCAAAAACAAAATACAAAAATATAAAATCGATAAAACTTCAAAAATTATTCCTCTATCTATATTTCTTTTCACATGGCAAGTACAAATCTTCCATCAACACTTTAATCTTTCAAAATTCAGTATTTTTCCGATCAAGTGTTGAGGGGGAGAAAGCATATATTTTTTTAGTTTCATAAAACCTTGTATTTGCATGTTATCTTATCCCGGTTGTTTCTTTAAATTGGTGGTCACATTTCTGGTTCACTGACACTCCTCGGACTAAAATTTATAACCTTTCATTATTTCAAAAGTCGAGGGGGAGTGTCGTCAAAGTTATTTCCAAGTATTCTTCGTTTGGTAACCAAAATGGAAGTTAAAGGCTTTTGATGTAAATGGTAAAGGTGGAGGGATTGAAAGTGTCAAAAGTTTAAAGTGTTTTCTAATAAAACTCTCCACCTAACATTAACTCTTCACATTAATTACACAACCTAACTCATCCTACGCTTAAAATTCGTTCAACAAATCCGTGTTTTGGATCATCAATTTGTAAGTTGTTTCACAATCTCAACGTGGTTACAAACATTGGTTTTGATTTTTATACGAATCCAATGGTCAAATTTTTGTATATGATTGATTTTTGTGTTCTCATATCGTATGAACACATGATCAAGATTGTGTGTTTATGGTTAAAAGGTAGTGTCAAAACATTTTTATAACATCAATGATATCATTTTTATCCTCAAAATGCACCCAGATGCACGAATTGATGGATTTTGGAAATTAGGGTTATGCGTGGGTTTGGGTGTTTTCATATGTGAACGTTTTTGGTAATAAAGATTGTTACAATAGGTTGTTTTAAAGTTGAATTGATCATATTTAAGTCCAGAACTTGCCCAGAAACATAAAATATGAAAGAATTGAAATTTAGGGTTTATGTTCATACGGTTTGGGTATTTTTGATTCATGACATGTTTGATGTTAAAACTTGGATAAAACAACTCTATAGGCTTCCTAGACTTACCAGAAAAACTTTGGTGCAAATCCTATGGCTAGATTTCATACGCGTAATTCATGAACTTTAGGGTTTAGTCTTACGCGTAAGACTCTTTCTGGCGTAACTGGTTGATTAAGTGTTTGTGAGTAAATCTGTTACACAATGAATGAGGATGTTAATATTGATCTTTGTGATGAATTTATTTTAGGTTTGCTACTCGTAAAAATCAGAATCAAGGTTGTTAACCATCTACGCATAAGGATCACCTTACGCGTAGCATGTTATGCGTAAGAGAAATCTTCGCGTAGCGTTTACGTAAGGTTCTACAAAGGGACTACGTGTATCCTGTGAAGGATATGCGTAGCTTGATGACCTCTACGCATAAGGTCTATTCTTACGAGTAAGCCTTACGTAAGGTTTTATATCGCTTCGCTGTAAGCTCGCATAGGGTCCCCTTTTCCTACGGCGTAATTTTCTATAAGTAAGGTTCCTACGCCCAAGATTGCGTTTGCGATAACTCCCGTTTACGCATAAGCTATCATTTCTACGCCTAAGCCTTGATCAAACCTTCATTGTGAATTGTTACGCGTGCAAACTTGTAAATAAATAAATCATAACGTCCCGAAACCAATAATGTCACTAATAAGCTTAAACGTTTAATATGTTGTGAGAAATAAGTGATAACATAAACTTTAAAACTTAAAGTTAACTAACTCCTGAAACTTTTCACGGCGTCATTGGACTATTGAACAAACAAGTGACTTTGGACTCGTAACAATCATTGACATTGCACATTCAATAATTAGACAATAAACCATCTGTTGACTAACATTATGTCTTTCGATATGTTGGTTCTTTTGGCTAAATGTGTTTCAGATCCCGACATGGAAGCTCAAATGAATGTGGATGCACCAAATGTTCTCACCATTCTTTGATATCTTCCCTCATGGCTATCAATGAAGATTGGAAAGAACAATCTCGAGTTGACTTTGAAACCCTCACCCGGCTTCGGAATCTTCTTGCCTCATTGCGTGGATATTCTAAAGAACCATCCTTATCGAGAACATGCTCACCAATTCACTTGCCACTGCGTGATCTACATTCGATAGTTACGGAATACGATGCAAATGATCAAGGTCAAAATCTTTGTGATGGTGGCCAATCACAACAAATCACCATCACTCCTGCTGATTTAAGAACGTTCTCCTCATTCGACATCATACCAGAATTCTCTGCTGCACCTCTTGAAGAGGCGTTCGCAATTTTTGATTGATATTGGGTATGGCGGCTTCAGGGAGTAATCAATAAGCATTCTCCGTGGATCTAAAGAATATTCCTCGCCTTGGAGAACCCTTTATATCATCATCACAAAATCGTTTGCAGTGGTGGCGTGACTATGAGCATCCCAAGCTCGTAGAACTGCAAATCTTCTGGGCCCTAATCAACATGAAGCACATCGAGTTGAAGCTCGATATAGGATGACATGATGACATTCCTCAAAAGCTTGGCTCAAAGATTCCTTATATGGATATACTAAGCTGTTGATTCAAAGAGCACTTGGATATAACCACGATATCCCCAAAAGAATCAATGACCCGACAATCTTGACATGTTGTGCGAACCCACCCTAAGCTGTCGATTCAAGGAGTCAACTACCAAGAAACAAGGTCTTTGTGTTACGGATCATCTTATCTCAAATGAACTCAAAGCGGCTCTACTCTTATAAAAGATATCCGGTTCTTTGTAAGAGAACAAAGTTGGATTTCTTGATGAAAAATCTTCGTGCGCCTACAAGGAAAACCGGAAGAGGAAGTGGAGGAAGTCTGCAAGCGAGAGTCAAAGGAAGTTCTCGAGGAAACACGGAAGCAAAGGAGAGTTCCTTCCAAGGAAGCTATTCCTATTCCTATTCTCAAGATGGAACCGCAAAGAAAGCTAGCAGACGAGGACTACGAAGTCGATCTTGATGAAGAGATCATTTACTCTGAAGCTGCTAAAGATGAAACCCCAGCGGTACCTAAACCTCCTAGTCCCTAGCGGATAAAGGAAAAGGAAAGACTCCGTGATTGAGCAACAGAAGAAGAAGAATCGGATGAAGAGCCTACCGGGACACTAAGTACAGAAGGAAGTTCAAATTCATTAGACTCCAACACGTTGCGAAAGAATTTGCTAAGGATAAAATGGGTGGCCAGGAGGGTCAAGTGGTGGAGTTCAACCTACACCAAATTCTGATGCGGTTAATCGACCCGATAAGGGATCTGGTGCCACCACTTTGGAGCAACAACAAAGCGGTGGAAGATTCTATTGATTACAACATTGAAGAACGAGAAAATGAAAAGTCCAAGAAAGATAAAGCCGATGAAAAAGCTAAGTCTGGAAATGAAGAAGATATTGAATATGATAAGTTTCTTCTAGATAGTCTTGCACGCTCAAAGGAGGAAACTTCTGAGCCACCAAAGGACCCGGAGTCTCCTCATATCTCATCATCATCGTATTCATCTTCTCACTCTTCACGCCGCCATCAAAAGAACAACCAGATCCACATCGGATCGGTGAAGAAGCCAGCGCATCTTGGATCTCTCATGCAAAGACTTCGAATCGTTAAAGGCTGTCAAGTAGGTCGAGGAGAAAAGATATTACAAAGAAGAAGTTAGATTTTCTTGCGACCGGAATACGATATCTTCATGATGAGTAAGACAAGATGCAAGTTGAAAGGGAGTATGTCCAGAAGCTCATGAAAGATGATCTTCAGGGAGAATGGGCGAGATGATCAAAGGATACACTCACAAGTTCCTTCTTGGCGTCGTTCCTAAGCGACAAAGGAGATGTATACCGGAACAACTTTATCCGAATATCTTACATCTGGCCAAGCAAACCATGAAATCAACTCCAATGAATGTAAACATCAATCCAGTTAAACCCACAATCTTCTCAGATGATGAATTGGTGAACCGGCTGGTAGCTCAAATGTCAAGCAGCTCTCGCAATGTTTGCCTCCCACGAAGGTAAATTGTTTGAAGCATTATTTGGAATACCAACTTCGGGTCATCATACGAGAGAAGAAGGCGAAAGGCCTAAGCGTCAGAGGCGCGAAGACAAAGATAAGGATAAGGATAAGGATAAACGAGCCCAAGCGCCTGAAGAAGTCTAGTGAATCATCCTCGGTCGATTACTCAATCGGCCTCCACCCCAAAGGACTCGGCTCAACAAAGATCCCTCCCGCTCCTCTACGGATAAACCTCAGGGATTCAGACACCACCCCGGACTTCGAAACCGGTGATCACTTTGAGTATACGGTGGTGACGAAGAGGAATCCACGACCCCAACAACAACCCATCTCCCGACACGCCAAGAAACCAAAATCCTCCTCTAGGCCAAAGAAAAAGAAGAAGAAGCCTTTATGACTAACGTCTTATCATGGTACGGGCGAGGATAACACTGAATTCGACTGGTTCTCGAAGCTTGTTGATTCCAAACCATACCCACCTGAAGGTCAAGATGCGGTAGAAGGTCGTACATTGGAGCACGCTAAGTTCTTGCAAGAAAAATTCCGTGTGAAAAAGATGACGAAATTCGAGTTGAAGCGAATCAAGAATGAAGCATTTCAACTGCTAAAAGACAGCTCGGAAAGTGCTATTGAAGTCGAGTATCACCTTGATAATATAGCACGAGCCATGTCTAACAATATGGATTGGCTCAACCCAGAAGCAAACATCGACTTCACTCAACGGGACAATCCTCCATATTACACCGACTGGTCTAAACCTCTACCAACAATTGGCTGACGGATCGGCCTAGGATTCCATTCCGATATTTCTTCAACAAAGACTTGGAATTTCTTCTACGGTGGCGATGGTTCAGGAAATCGCTACATCTCGACACTTCCATTCCCGGCTATATACTCTAACTACATAGCCATCGAGGAAAGAGCTAACCACATGTTCTCCAACAAAGTGGAAGAGTATGACCGTGATGCAATGTATGGGATTCACCATTGGTCGGAACGCCGAAGAATCTACTACAGAAGCTGCCAGGTTCAGAAGTCTCAACATGAAGTGTTCAGTACTAAGAATATTGTTGCCATCAAACATGTTGATCTTTCATCTAAATGGGACTACACTTTACTCAAGAATATTGTGGTCAAAAGACAAGACGAAAGGGATTATGCATTCTCTGAAGCGGACTTTGAGAATTTGTCTATCAACGACATTGAAGACATGTACCTTGCCAAAGTCTGAGTCGCATGAGACAATTCTCGGTGAAGTGCAACATGAATTCATTAAGTCCTTGGTTATCTTCATCGAATAATAATAATCAAAGAGCGTGTAGAAGATCTCCGACTTGCGGTTGAATCATATCGGACCGTGTCAACTTCACTCCACCTCATAGATCTTCCCGGGCATCAACCGGCTTCCACAATACACTCTCATCAACCAACCATTCAGAGTAGTTTACCTTAGTGAACTACAATGCAAGCTATGATGGCGTGTAGAGATCTTCACAAGTTTGGGGATCACACACTGAAGAAGGTTAGGGGCGGATTGGCTTATAGGTTGAAGGACATACATGAAGGAATGGGTCACAGCGATGGAATTCTAAGGACGAGCGGGATGTGAAGAGGATCATCACCATGATTGATGAAAGGTTGTATCGGCGGGACGATTCAGAACTTGGAGAGCTTTGTAGGCGGTCAACCGGATTTCTCTGGCTATCAGCGCCCGGTTCGCATTTACGGCAAGATTGATGGAATTCACGGTACCCTTGAACTACTTCTATTTCATATAATTTGGATGTGTGATTTATATGACAATGTCTTGTGCACACATAGCGATGTACAACCAGCACTTGTAAATAAAGGACCACGTGAGTGCAGCCGATTACCACAATCCTATAAAAGGAGAGAAAGCTTCTTACTTTTGAGTAAAACCTATCAAACCTTTCACTTTTCAAGGT
Organism: Chrysanthemum makinoi; assembly: GCA_910596185.1. Lineage (NCBI taxonomy): Eukaryota > Viridiplantae > Streptophyta > Magnoliopsida > Asterales > Asteraceae > Chrysanthemum > Chrysanthemum makinoi. Next base: position 138,969,435 of record OU343222.1, on the reverse strand, counting down.
TTTGCTCAAAAGAACAAGTACTTCCCTTTATGATTTTCAAACCTCAACCGTTTATATCACTTGTTGAGGGGGAGTATTTGACTTTAAAAACTTTGTTCACAAAATGTTCTTTGTGTTATCTTCCCACAAAACTCAACATGGACATATTTATTCTCAACATTTCTTCAAAAATAACATTTATATGCCATTTTTAGGGGGAGAAAACTATGTGATAAGAAATATGTTGTGTAAATGCAAATGAATCTTTGTGCTATAGACTTAACCAACGAATTGATGAGATCTTAACTGTTAGTAACTTCGAAAAGACTTGTCAGGGCGGGTAATAATTTCAAGCTAGTTAAGCTAGTGATGTAAACATGTCTAGCAAAGGACTTGTCCGAGTAGAATGTACCATTCGAGAAACTCTTGGTAGACATGATCTTTGATGGGTTTGACAACCTTTGAGTTTGTCCACACCTTCAAGATAGTTATTAGAGCTAGTTGTCATCTAAAAGCGATAATGTAACTCTTTAACTATTCAACATAACCGGTGTCTCAGGATTGTCTATCTTGAGTCGATCAATTCAAAGTGTCGCGCTCTTCTCTCACCGTCTGCGATTTACGTCTTAACACTTAAGCGTGTGGAGGGTATTTACGCTAAAGATAAAACTCTCCGCAGATGGTAAAAATGTTTTGCATTCATAAACACTTCGAGAGATTTTCATGAAAATGGTTTTATGGCAATGGAGTTATAAGGTGATTAAGGTTAGGAATAACCGTCCTATGATCGCCAGGCCGGAGGATCTACCCAAGGACACTACCAATAGTTAGAATTAGAAGTCCTTAGGTATGATTGTTAAAAGGAGAAAATGAGAATGGAGAAAAGAAGGAGTTGAAGAATTAAAAAGAAAAGCAAAGGGGTGAAAAGAAATAGCCCTCAGTTATTCAACTTAGAGGCGGACCAGGGTTCAATTCATATGCTCTTGGTTGTCACTTGATGACACCGTATTAGAGTTGTGTTTTCACACTATCTTTGTTAACATCTCGAACTTCAAACTTGTAAGTGCCGGAATCCGCTTATTACTAACCTTTCTTATGTTTTCTTCTTATGGAAGCTATGGAGGCGGGCGATGTGTCGTCGCGATTATTCACATGCTCATACTCATCATCATCACTAATGGAAGTTCCTCAAAAGCAACACAAAATTGAGAATGATTCTCACGTCAAATCAAAGAATCTACAAAGTTTAAAGACTTCTGAGAACTTCATGATCTTGAAATCAATCAAATGGCGTGTGAGCATGTTGAAGAATGGCGTGGAGACACTTTGGAGCGTGAAGCAGAACACAGCGGAGACTTGATCTGAACAACAACAACATACTATCACTACCATCACAAGAACTATGATCAAAGAACAAAGATTAAGATGGCGTCAAAGCGAGAGCTGTTTAAAGAAAACAATTTCTCACCTTTGGGAGATTGTTCAAAATCAAGGCAACTCTTCTCACAAGAAAGAAGAATGTCAGAAGACGTCAAAGCTACTATTACATCTCACCGTCAGCATTCATTCATCACCAACACTTAGGGGGAGATTGTTGAAATCACTCCTAAACCTAATTCAAGTGTTAGTGACTCATATGTAATAGTTAGCTTAATATGGCCTTTATGTTAGTAATTAGCCTTAGGCTGATATAGAAGGCCCATAAGCCTAGGCCTAGTCCAATAAGGAAAAGGATGGGAACTAGGAGTGTTGCCCTAGCTTCCCTCCTATAAATACCTTGTAATAACCCTCACTTGAGGGTTGGTTGTTCAATATTTTCTCTCATTCATACTCCTACACATAGCCATCCTTAGTCTAACGTGTGTGTGTGTTTGGTTTATTGTTCAACCGATCTATCTCTTCATCTATTTCTTCTATTGATGCTTGTGTTGCATATATGGGAACCTAACAGTTAATTTTAAATTTGCAGCCTTATACGTCACAAAGGTAGCCACTTTATATGTAGCTAATGTTGGTATAACTAAATGTAACAGAGCAACAACAACCCATTAGAAGTTAATGCAATCAACAGGATTCTTGCCACGTCAACCAATTTGAAATTGAAGTTACAGAATCTGGGAACCTGGTAACAAATCTTGAAGCTTATTTGCCATTCTACAGGGTCCTAAGTTTCAGACAATATGGGCTTCCTTTCATTGGCTTAAAGATGAGGTAAAGATATTTCTATTATATTGCTTCGGTTTTTGTTTGTTTTGACTAGCGTTTTGAAGATACAGTGGGCGTGTTGCGTTATTTTTATAACGGGTCAAATGAGAACAGTCGACTATAATTAGCTTAAAAGGAAAGGGGTCGAACGGGTTGTAGGTCACCCAGCATATAGGGGTGAGCAAACAGACCGGATGGACCGGACCGACCGACAAAACCGACCGGATTGGACCGAACCGAAACAGACCAGACCGGACCGGTGCGGTCTCGGTCTACCATTTTGGCAAATTCGGTCTTGGTCCGGACCACAAACCGAAAATTTAGCCTTGTTGGACCGGACCGACCACATTTGGTCTCGGTCTCGGTCTATTTTTGCGGATTGATCGGGTCGGTCCGGTTTTGTCGGTCGGTCGGTTTTCTCGATGATCGGCCAACCGGTATATTTTTTGGCATTCAAGTTCCAGAGAATTACCATATTCAATAATTAGTCTATTACGCATGCATAGATATTCTCCTACGTGATTGTAATATGCATGTTAAAATGTTTGGTTTTGTGATATTGTTGCGGGTTCTTCTACCAATGTTGCAATGGGAAGCCGGCGCCTTTGGGCGTCCAGTTCTTGCACTAATTCTTGTGGCCTCTTTGGCATTTTTTCCTGTCTTGCTAATTCCTTATGTTCCATCCATGTGGCTTGTGGGGATGATATTTGGTTATGGTGTTGGGTTTGTAATAATCATGGTTGGCACGACCATTGGGGTGATTTTGCCATATCTCATCGGTTACGCTCATCCGTGATCGCATCCATGTGAGTTTTTTATTTATACAATGCGATGAAACTTGCAGCAACATGTTATTAGGGTGTTTGGGTTAGTGTTCTGGAAATGATTATCTTGATCAGGTCTTAATGTTTGGATGAACAGGTTTTATTATTCATGTTTTAACAAAGCTGTTTATCTAAGAGTAATTGCATTACCCATTCCCCTTTTTTAATTAATATGAAATGAGTCTTCTAGCACCAACGCCTATTTACGAAATGCTATTGTTATTGTTATTGCCCTGCCCATCCAAACATTATTATTTACAGTTGGTGTCATTACATATAATTTTCTAGATCGGATAGTTAATATTATATAATCACTTCATAAAATACGCATTCAAACATCCCAATTAAGCGATACTTTGTGGTGCATCTTCCTTCTTTTACATGTCTAAAATGCGTGATCTTTGTATAAGAGGTTAAAAGAGATCGAAGCTGTTAATTACTTTTGTGATTTATCTATTTCATCCATTCTCTATAAATATGTAACTCATTCTTTCAATTTCTTATGTTTTTTAAAAAAGCTTTAATTACCATTTGTTGGGTGGTAGCTAAAAAAGTTCGAGAGTGTTGTATCGTGTTCTTTGAATTGAAGAAAAGTTTAGAAAGGTGGTTCATGGTTGACGTTTACAAGTTTGTATATATACATGTAACCAAGCAGGATATGCAAGACGCGTATGAGCCACTGTCTAAAGCTGGATTGCAAGAGCTTAAAAATAGATTGAGCAGCAGGGAGTGTTTCCTATTGAGGACGATATGGAGATGGAAGAGGTATGTATGTATATGTATGTGAATTGGACAACTACCAAAACTGTAACAGAGCTAATCATAAACAACCCTAAGCTTTTTGAGGTCCTAAGGGTTTATTGTGTCGTCGGAAAAAATAAGAATTCAATACCATTCTTAGTAAACGGTTTAATCACTATACTTTTCAGCTTTTCAGGTAGTGTCTCGGTATTAAATATGTGTTTAGAAGAAACCGGATGGTGTGAAGAGGTCTAGAGTGCTACGGTTGAACAAACCACCAGAATTTAAGTACTCGGGGAAAAGGTGTGAAGAGGTCTAGAGTGCTACTGAAATGTTAGTGCAGGAAAGTGTTAAGAGGTCTAGAGTGCTACGGTTGACCAATCTGCGATGCAGGATGGTCGAAGGGGTCTAGAGAACTCGTCATTTTCCATGTGCTATTAGAATTGCTAGGCCTTGTTGAGCTTCACTTAGTTCCTTTTGGTTTGTCTCCGTAATCTGTTGCTTCTAAGGTAAGTATGTCACTTTCTTTTCGATTAAAATGATTTATTTTTTAGTTATGTCGTGCCAAAAAAGATTGCTTAAAATGTATTATGTTAGGCGCAGGTGAGGGCCTTTTTGTTTTACCAGAATTTTTTCAAATTTTGTCAGTAATCTAAATATCGGTTTTTTGTATTTATATTGAAAAACAAGGAACGACCGTTTGAATGCGATATTGATGCTTCGCGTAAAGCTTAACCCATTCGTTGCCTTTTGCGCAATCAGTCGTATACATGTGAGTAGCAACTAAACACAATGAGATACTCTTTATATGTGCTTATGTTGGGTGTCGTTATGGGTTGTTTGAACACATACTGATGCAGGTTTTACAGACCAGGTTTTAATATTTATAAGTGTCGTAATACCTATGGTCTACCCTAATGCACTAGCAGGCGTGCAGGTCTGTGTAGTGTAGTATTGGTAAAACCGAGGTTAGTCCCAAGAGCTATGTGTGTGGATTAATACTAAGTCTAGGTGTCACAGATTTTAATATGATTTCGATAAGGGATTACCTAATTAATTACTAAAGCAAATAAAGGCAAAGGATGTGATCAATAGGGAAGTGGTGCTAACCTAGTTACTCATCCTAACTAGTAATGTTCGTCTAATTACTTCCAATTACTTGAGGTGGGGTCAAAGTCGAGAGAATGACATTTGGTGGGTTAGTCCTAACCTATCGACAAGGGCCACGCATTTGGAGAAGTCAGGTGTCCCATAAGTCCGGTTGTTCTGATCCTAAGCCAAGTCATTAAGTTCCACTACATGCTAGATTTATAATAGTGAGTGCCCGGCTAGCAACAAACACTCACCCCCTAATTCTTAAGTTCATCCAAACGGTAGGTGATCAGTTGGTCAAATCGCAAAACTAGAAAGGGTGCGTGGGTTGGTCATATCTTACCTTTCCCGTCTCGGTCTACTCACTTAGAATTGAGTTGGTCATATCTCTAAGCAACTAGCCTCTACCCCAATTCAAAACTAGAAACAAGGGTAGCTACCAACAAACTATGCATGCATACACTTAAAAATAATTATACGGAAGCAATGTAAATGCAAAAAAAACAATTAAGGAATCTTAACTAGGCCAGTGCCAAGAGGTGCTTAGCCGCTCATATTAACCATACAAATCAATTCAATGTTTAATGTTACAAAATACATGAATCGAAAGTAAAGAAAAGATAAAAAGCTAATGCTTATCGTAGGGAGTGATTTCTCCCTTGGAGATAGCTCATGTATGCTCATCTAGATGCGCCTTTGACTTCTACGTTCTCTAATTGTTTTGTGTGAAATGGGATGCTTTGAAATCTTTGGAAATGTGAGGTATTTATAGGCGGATCACGGTTCGGCGTAACTATTAAAAAATTTGCGCGTAACATATAATTCTTCATAAATTGCACTAATAATCTTTGGTTCTGACTTAACCTCGAGGAAGGAGTTCGTCATATCTTCAATAAATCTTGGATTGCCGTAGTTGATGCATGAGTTCGGGTAATTATCAGCGGCATGGAACCTCATTTGACCTAATATGGTTCGTCGTAATCTTTGGGAGGATTACGCCGTAATCTTACGATAAGTTAGTTTCGAGCCACGCTTTAGTTCTGCAATGTGAGAAGGAGTTAGTAACTTCTTCAAAGTGAGCATACTATGATAAATCATTAATAATCTCTCCAAATCCTCGTCTCTTTAGCTCCAATGCTCGTAATTTACACGAGTGAAATATAATGGAAAACAATAAATCCATATAAATGATATAAATTATAAGTATTATTGGAAATTGACACTTAATTTTCAGGATAATTTGATGTTATCAAATATCCCCCCACTTGAACTCTACTTGCCCTTAAGTAGACCTTATTAGATAGATTCCTAAAAGATATCTCCCATTACCTGGAAAATATAAGTTTACAAATCCCTTATGCTAGAATAAAACAAAGTAGAACACCTCACGAAATGGGAACAAAACACTCAATCTCTCAACTATTCTAAGTGTCAATTTAGGGTGATCACTCAATCATACAGTCATAGCATGTATTCTATCATAAGCTTGGCGGTTACACAAATCTCCACCACTAGAGTTAAGGACTAACCAATTCTTGAAGGCTATATGGGTAGAAACGACAAAGGTTAAGGGTGATTTGTCATTACTAACATGTCACGGCGAAGTGGACAAAATCAATGATACATGACCAAATCCATGGCCAAGACACAAAGATTTCTGTTGCATCACCTAGAAAAGCTTCATGACTAAAGGGTAGGATAAGACATGGGATATATAAATGGTGTAAAATAAAAATCAGCGAGATAGTCTAAATCTATAACCAAGTCATCACCACTTACCATCCGCCCAAAGTTCAAGCTTCAAAATTAAAAACGGATCATGATATACTAGGTAGATGTGTCATTAGGGGCGTCATGATGGGCACTACCTTTTCTTCTTGTTAGGCAATTACCAACTCCAATCTTCAAATGTGACCGAGGTGGCCTTCTCGATACTAAATCTATATAGAGCTCATAACATAGTGCTTATAACATCGCACTTTACAATAAACTGAATAACATAACTATTTTTTATTTATTTATTTATTTTTCCGAATCACACACACACACACACACACATATATATATATATATATATATATATATATATATATATATATATATATATATATATATATATATATATATATATATATATATATATATATATATTAACATAAACATAACATCCCCACTTGAGATGAACAATGGGAATTGGGGGTCTTCAATGATCTTTAAGAATATGGATTGTGAGGCGTGATTCGAACCTTTCCACTTGAACCTTGAACTTAGGCAAATGATGACTTCCCAATCACAAAAAAGACTACGAGGGGTAGCTAAGGTGTATGGGTGTATGAAACAATATATTGGGTTAACAAAATGAAAGGAATGGCTAGATGGGTGTATCTAGGGGTATCTTGCACTAAAGGTGAGTGAAATAAAAGGGTTTCACATGGGGGTCGAGAAGTCGAGGTGACTAATCGATAGACACACAATGGTAGGCTATTTGGGTGATAATCGTATATCTGCCTTCTTAAACGGAAAAGTCCAAATACATCGAGCTAACTCAACATACCTCGTCTATGGTCTCGAAATGATGCAAAGCCAAGTTCTAAAGTTTACAAGCTACCGGCACACTCATAATTTGGTGGATTTGGGGTAAAATTTTGGAAACGGATATGGCTAATCTCACCAGATAATATCAAGGGTTATATGTGATCGGCTAAGGTCTGATCTAGTTAGGTTAAGAAAAACAAGTCAAAATTTTAAAAATGGCATAATTTTTCAAAATAAACTAGAAAAATGAGGGCAAAATAAAGTTCAAGAGACAATTCTACTCATGTCCCCCCACTTGAATTGTACAAAGTCCATTTTGTACTAAGCGTTAAATAAAGGTGAAGAGAAAAGTAGAATTAGAGCGGGAACTTCCCTGAAATTTGCTCCAAAAAGAAAGAAGGCCCACGAGAAAAGTCGTGCCTTCGCATAAGCATCCACGAGCAAACTTTAATCTCTGAAATCACACTACCGACAAGCATAATTCTAAAAATAAAAAATGAAAAATAAACCTAACTCACTTTCGTAGGAATCACGATTGCATTTAGCATATGCAACAAGCCTTTTAAACCACTTGGTGTCCTAAGTGGACGAGTGAAGTGTCGCGAGGGTTTACAGGGAACACACCCACAAAGTTCATTTAAAAGACTAATACAAGGCTATTGTGTTTAAAATAAAAGAAATATCTGAGAGGATAGTTACGTCGTAACCCGAAGGAGTTACTGTCCGTAGAAGCAAAAACGACATACGCTACAAAGTGTAGCTCTGGCGTAACCGAGATGGGATCGCCGTAATTTGTCGTTTGAAGTTCGCTACAAGGGGCACGATACGGCGTAACCATGAGAATGAGTTACGTATAACTCACTGATCAGTCGGACATCTTCTTCAAACAACTTTTCTTTGCTTCTGCAAAAATGGTTAAAACACAAAACCAACGAAATGGAAATAAAAAAAATGAAAGGGATAATTCGGGTTGTCTCCCGAAAGAGCACTTTTCTTTATTCTCGAGTCTTTAAGTTAGACTCAAAGCCTCGAGGCTTTATGGTGGCCTTTGGACTTGGCCAACTTCCTCCATGTCCTTCATCAAGTTATGTCTGACCCAAGCGATATTTGTAGCGATGCGGAGGTACTCTTTAGTCTCGATCTTCCGAATTTTGCAAAAAATTTCTTCTGGCCCCAAGTGGTATCTAGTAAACTCGTATTTTTCAGCAATAATCGGGGGTGGCCTCTTATAAGGAATCCCAAGGAGTTTGCACCTCATTTGCTCATATGCTTCATAGTCGGGTCAGTAAATTCCTCTTTTCCTTGCAACTCAAGGTAATCTAAAATCCCTTCTATGTCATCGTCGTCAGACTCGGTTCCTTTAAACCATTCTTCGTCGAGCAGATCTTCTACCAGTACACGTTTGCATTCTTCCTTCTCATTTCTTACTGACTCTTTGGCATCCTCAATTGTTATGTCACTAAAGTTTCTAGGACTCTCGTCGTTTGGATTTTCTTTACTCATATATTCTTTCAAGATCTTTTCCTTCGTCAACATATCAACTTTTCCACATTTGATCTTGACCCAACTGTTAAATCCCAAGTTGTCTAACCAAGGAAATTTTGTTCTTTCCATATCGTTGGTTGAGGTCCAAAAGAATTCATCCTCCCCAACTCTCATTAATATGCTTCCCCCATTACATTTATCGTCATAAGGGTTGCATGATGCCCAGAAAACTTCCCCAGGAGTTTTTATCTTTTCACACCAATGACTTCGGGCTTCTTTGTTATCAGTGTTGCTTAAAGGATCTTCCACGCAGTAGATGTCATCATTAACCAATTCCTTTTTTAGATGATGATCCTCGTAGTCAATCTTGAGCTTTTTTAAAAGATCCGGGTTAATTTTAGCATTCCCGAATTGTATTGCATACCAATCATCTAATAACAAATATCCGAACTTGACATCATGTCTTTCAAGCTCGTAAGGGCACGTCCATTCTTCTTCTTTTAGGCTACCACCACCGTTGCAATACTCGCTGAAAGGGTCGCACGTAGGCCATGCTCGCGTGGACTCATTGTCAGTTATGATTATTAGAGTGCACTAGTGAGTAATAGGTGGCTCCTCTTCATCCTCGAATGAGAGATTTTCCAATCTTTCATCATCGGTATATCAGCCCATGAATTTGTTATTTTAACCCTATCCTATGGTTCCTCCATCATGATTTCATTTCGAGGGTCGCATGAAGCCCATAGATCATACGGTCCCCTTAGCTACGAGTATCTTCTTGCACGGTGATATTTTATTTTAGATGGGGACAGAGGGGATAGATTAATGTCGTGGGACCATCCGTTAATTACCGTGTTCCGATTCATCCCGAGAAATCACATGCCGCTGAATCGATTCGCCGTAACTATGATGTTTATTCTGGCGTAACTTGCTTGAGTCATCCTTATCGACATCTTTCATAATCCCACGATGAAGTCAAAATATAGTTCGTAGTAACTCTTGGACATGTTACGGCGTAACTCCAATCTGTCGCCGAAATTTTCACTTGAATCCGAACCTTCGGTGTGAGAATTAGCTTTTAACTTCGAGTCATCATCAGCAAAAATGACCTTACATTCCATTGTGGGTTTTGTTCCTTCCGGTTTAGTATTATTCTTCCTTACCTTCTCCCTTATTTTTTCCACCATGGTTTCAAGGCTTTTTAGGGTTGTATCGTGATTAGAAAACTTCTGTCATTGTTTTCTTGGAATTCTTTTAGCCATTCATCTTGTTCCTTTTGTCTTTGGGCTGAACTTTCCAGGAATTTGTTTATGGTTTCTTCAAGGTTGGGCTTTTGTAGTTTCTTGCAGATCCTCCATGATAGCCATTACTATTTTGATTATCTCCGTAGAACGGTCGATTTTCTCCATATTTAGCCTCTTCGATTATGTTTTCTTCGTTATTGTTAGGACAGTTTTTGCTGAGATGTCCTCCTTCGCAACCTACTTGAATGGCATGAACGGTTTCTCTAATTTTTAGCATATCTCAACTCAGATTTTTGATTTTGCTAGTTATGGCTGCAATTCCATCAAAACTTCCGCCTTGGTTTCTTTTGCTTCCTCCATCGTGCCATTTTTTGGAACGATCAGCCATTTTTTGAATGGCTTCAATTGCTAGAGTAGGAGTCATGCTCGGAATTGGTCCTTGATAGTCCATCATCTGTCTTGTAGTTACGTTGATTCCTTTGTAGAAGATGCTGACCTTTTGTTGGTTGTTCAGATCATGTGTAGGACATTTGTAAAGGAGATCGTTGTATCTATACCAGGCTTGATACAATGTTTCATCATCTTCTTGCTTGAAATTATGGATCTCCAAGAGCTTGTTAGAAATCTTTGACATAGGGCAATGCCTCTAGATGAAGTGCTTCTTTAGTAGAGCCCAAGTATTAACTGCCCCGGCGGGCATCTTTTGATCCATCCTCTGGCAGCCCCAGTAAGAGTCATAAGGAACACCCTTAGCATAACAGTGCCATGAGACACACCCGGAATGTTGAAAAGGCTTGCGATGTACAAGACATTCTCAACGTGCTCATACGCATCTTGCTGCAATGACCACTAAATGTGAGTTAATTTTAAATTTTCAACCTTAAAAGTCACAAAGGTAGCCACTTTATATGTAGCTAATGTTGGTATAACTAAATGTAACAGAGCAACAACAACCCATTGGAAGTTAATGCAATCAACAGGATTCTTGCCACGGCAACCAATTTGAAATTGAAGTTACAGAATCTGGGAACATGGTAACAAATCTTGAAGCGTATTTGCCATTCCACAGGGTCCTAAGTTTCGGACATTATGGGCTTCCTTTCATTGGCTTAAAGATGAGGTAAATATCTTTCTATTATATTGCTTCGGTCTTTGTTTGTTTTGACTAGCATTTTGAAGATACAGTGGGCGTGTTGCGTTATTTTTATAACGGGTCAAATGAGAACAATCTACTATAATTAGCTTAAAAGGAAAGGGGTCGAACGGGTTGTAGGTCACCCAGCATATATTTTTTTGGCATTCAAGTTCCAGAGAATTACCATATTGACAAATTAGTCTATGCAGCATGCATATTCTCCTTACGTGATTGTAATACATGTTGTTGAAATGTTTGGTTTTGTGATATTGTTGCGAGGTTCTTCTACCAATGTTGCTGATGGGCCTGCTGCCTTTGGTCAGTTCTTACTAATTCTTGTGGCCTCTTTGGCATTTTTACGTCTTGCTAATTCCTTACATTTCCTTCCATGTGCTTGAGGATGATATTTGGTTATGGTGTTGGGTTTGTAATAATTATGGTTGGCACGACCATTGGGGTGATTTTACCATATCTCATCGGTTACGCTTTCTTAGTGATGCATCCATGTGAGTTTTTTATTTATATAATGCGATGAAACTTGCGACAACATGTTATGAGGGTGTTTGAGTTAGTGTTCTGGAAATGATTATCTTGATCAGGTCTTAATGTTTGGATGAACAGGTTTTATTATTCATCTTTGCAACAAAACTTTTTATCTAAGAGTAATTGCATTACCCATTCCCATTTTTTTAATTAATATGAAATGAGTCTTCTAGGCCCTATTTCACAATGCTATTGTTATTGTTATTACCCTCATCAAACATTATTATTTCTGTGGGTGTCATTACATATAATTTTCTAGATCGGGATAGTTAATATCATATAATCACTTCAAAAATACATTCAAACATCCCAATTAAGCGATACTTTGTGGAGCATCTTCCTTCATGCTTTTACATGTCTAGAATGCACGTGATCTTTGTATAAGAGGTTAAAAGAGATCGGAAACTGTTAATTACTTTTGTGATTTATCTATTTCATCCATTCTTTATAAATATGTAACTCATTCTTTTAATTTCTTATGTTTTTTTAAAATTTTTTAATTACCATTTGTTGGGTGGTAGCTAAAAAAGGTTACGAGAGTGTTGCAATACGTGTTCTTTGAATTGAAGAAAAGTTTAGAAAGGTGGTTCATGGTTGACGTTTACAAGTTTTATATATCTGGTAACTAGCGAGGATATGCAAGGCAGTATGAGCCACTGTTTAAAGCTGGATTGCAAGAGCTTAAAAAATAGATTGGAGCCATGGGAGTGTTTTCTATTGAGGACGATATGGAGATGGAAGAGGTATGTATGTATGTGTGTGTGAATGGGACAACTACCAAAACTGTAACAGAGCTAATCATAAACAACCCTAGGCTTTTTGAGGAGCTAAGGTTTTATTATGTCGTCGAAAAAATAAGAATTCAATACCATTCACTATGCTTTTCAGCTTTTCAGGTAGTGTCTCGGTATTGAATGTGTGTTTAAAAGAAACCGGATGGTGTGAAGAGGTCTAGAGTGCTACGGTTGAACAAACCACCAGAATTTAAGTACCCGGGGAAAAGGTGTGAAGAGGTCTAGAGTGCTACTGAAATGTTAGTAACCAGATAGTGTGAAGAGGTCTAGAGTGCTATGGTTGACCAATCTACAGCAGTGCCCAGATGGTACGAAGGGGTCTAGAGAGCTACGTCATTTTCCATGTGCTATTAGAATTGCTAGACGCCTTTGTTGAGCTTCACTTAGTTCCTTTTGGTTTGTCTCCGAAATCTGTTGCTTCTAAGGTAAGTATGTCACTTTCATTTCGATTAAATTGATTTCTTTTTTAGTTATGTCGTGCCGAAAAAGATTGCTTAAAATGTATTACGTTAGGCGTAGGTGAGGGCCTTTTTGTCTTTCCAGAAATTTTCAATTTTGCGGTGAAATACCGGTTTTTTTGTATTTATATTGAAAAACAAGGAACGACCGTTTGAATGCGATATTGATGCTTCGTGTAAAGCTTAACCCATTCGTTTCCTTCTGCGCAGTCAGGTCGTATACATGTGAGTAACAACTGAACACAATGAGATACTCTTTATATGTGCTTATGTTGGGCATCGTTATGGGTTGTTTGAACACATACTGATGCAGGTTTTGCTGACCAGGTTTTAATATTTATAAGTCTCGTTATACCTATGGTCTACCTAATACTAGCATGGTACGTGCAGTCGTGTGTAGTGCAGTATTCGGTAAAACCGAGGTCCTCCCAAGAGCTATGTGTGTGGATTAATACTAAGTCTAGGTGTCACAGATTTAAATATGATTTCGATAAGGAATTAACTAATTAATTACTAAAGAAAATAAAGGCAAAGGATGTGATCAATAGAGGAGAGTGATGCTAACCTAGTTACTCATCCTAACTAGTAATGTTTACGACTAATTACTTCCAATTACTTGTGGGGGTCAAAGTCGAGAGGACATCATTTGGTCAGTTCGTCCAAACCTATCAGCAAAGGGCCACCACTGGAGAAGTCAGGTGTCCTCTCATAAGTCCGGTTGTTCCTGGTCCCCTAAGCCAAGTCATTAAGTTATGCTACATGCTAGATTTATAATAGTGAGTGCCCGGGCGCTAGCAAATTAAACACTCACCCCCTAATTCTTAAGTTCATCCAAACGGTAGGTGATCAGTTGGTCAAATGGCACAACTAGAAAGGGTCGTCTGTTGGTCATATCTTACCTTTCCCGTCTCAGTCTACTCACTTAGGGTTAGTTGGTGATATCTCCTAAGCAACTAGTCTCTACCGCCATTCAAAACTACCGAAACAAGGGTAGCTACCAATAAGCTATTCATGCATACACTTAAAAATAATTATACGGAAGCAATGTAAACGCAAACAAAACAATTAAGGAATCTTAACTAGGCCAGCACCAAGAGGTGCGTAGCCACTCATATTAACCATACAAATCAATTCAATGTTTAATGTTGCGAAATACATGAATCGAAAGTAAAGAAAAGATAAAAAGCTAATGCTTATCGTAGGGGAGTGATTTCTCCCTTGGAGATAGCTCCGTATGCTCATCTAGATCTGCCTTTGACTTCTTCTCACGTTCTCTAATTGTTTTGTGTGAAATGGGATGCTTTGAAATCTTGGAAATGTTGAGGTATTTATAGGCCGATCTGGTTGACGTAACTATTAAAAGTTGCCGTAACATATAATTCTTCATAAATTGCACTAATAATAAGGTTACTGTTAACCTCGAGGAAGGAGTTACGTCATATCTTCAATAAATCTTGTTACTGTAGTAGTTGATGCATGAGTTACGCGTTATTATGACAGCGGAACCTCATTTGACCTAATATGGTTACGTCGTAATCTTTGGGAGATTACTGTAATCTTGATAAGTTGGTTTTCTAAGCCGCTTTGATTCTGTGTAATGTGAGAGAGGAGTTACACCGTAACTTCTTCAAAGTGAGCATACTATGATAAATCTTTAATAATCTCTCCAAATCTTCGTCTCTTTAGCTCCAATGCTCGTAATTTACCTTAAAGTGAAATATAATGGAAAACAAGCGTAAATCCATATAAATGATATAAATTATAAGCATTATCTGGGGAAATTGACACTTAATATTCAGGATAATTTGATGTTATCAAATATCCTCCCACTTGAACTCTACTTGCCTTCAAGTAGACCTTATTTGATAGATTCCTAAAAAGATATCTCCCATTACCTGGAAAATATAAGTTTACAAATCCTTTATGCTAGAATAAAACAAAGCCGAACACCTCACGATATGGGAACGAAACACTCAAATGTCTCAACTATTCTAAGTGTCAATTTCGGGTGATCACTCAATACCCAGTCATAGCATGTATAAAATCATAAGCTTGGCGGTTACACAAATCTCCACCACTAGAGTTAAGGGCTAAACAATTCTTGAAGGCAATATGGGTAGACCACGACAAAAGGTTAAGGTGATTTGTCATTACTAACATGTCACGGTGAAGTGGACAAAATCAATGATACATGACCAAAACCATGGCCAAGACACCAAAGATTTCTCGCTGCATCACCTAGACACACTTCATGACTAAAGGCTAGGATAAGACATGGGATATATAAATGGTGTAAAATAAAAATCAAGCAGATAGTCTAAATCTATAACCAAGTCATCACCACTTACCGTCCACCCAAAGTTCAAGCTTCGAATTTAAGAAACCGGATCGTGATATACTAGGTAGATGTGTCATTAGAGGATGTCATGATGGGCACACTACCTTTTCTTCAACTGTTAGCGCAATTACCAACTCCAATCTTCAAATGTGACCGAGGTGTCCTCCAAGATACTAAATCTATATAAAGCTCATAACATAGTGCTTATAACATCGCACTTTACAATAAACTAAATAACATAACCATTTTTTTAATTTTTTTTCCGAATCACATCTTTTATTTTTTATTATTTATTTATTTATTTATTTTACATAAACATAACAAATAAACATAACATCCCCCCACTTGAGATGAACAATGGGAATTCGGGGGGTCTTCAATGATCTTTAAGAATATGTCGTCGACGAGGCGTGATTCGAACCTTTCCACTTGAACCTTGAACTTAGCCAAATGATGACTTTCCAATCACAAATAAAGACTACTGGGGTAGGCTAAGGTGTATGGGTGTATACAGAAACAATATATTGGGTTAACAATAGAAAGAATGGCTCAGATGGGTGTATCTAGGGGTATCTTGCACAAAGGGGGTGCACAAAAGGTTTCACATGGGTCGAGAAGTCAGGTGACTAATCGATAGACACACAATGGTAGGCAATTTGGGTGATAATCGTATAATAATGCCTTCTTAAACTGAAAAGTCCAAATATATCGAGCTAACTCAACATACCTCGTCTATGGTCTCGAAATGATGCAAAGGTCAAGTTCTAAAGTTTACAAGCTACCGGCACACTCATAATTTGGTGGATTTGGGGTAAAAGTTTGGAAACGGACAAGGCTAATCTCACCATATAATATCAAGGGTTATATGTGCTCGGATAAGGTCTGATCTAGTTAGGTTAAGAAAAACATGTCAAACTTTTAAAAATGGCATAATTTTTCAAAATAAACTAGAAAAACGAGGGCAAAATAAATTTCAACAGACAATTCTACTCCCGTCCCCCTACTTGAATTGTACAAAGTCCCTTTTGTACTAAGCGTTAAATAAAGGTGAAGAAAAGTAGAATTAGATGAGAACTTCCCAGAAATTTGCTCCAAAATAAAGAGGCCACGAGAAAAGAAGTCGTGCCTTAGCATAAGCATCCACGAACAAACTTCAATCCCTGAAATCACACTACCGACAAGCATAATTCTAAAAAGAAAAATGAAAAATGAAAAATAAACCTAACTCACTTTCGTAGGAATCACGGTTGCATTTAGCATATGCAACAAGCCTTTTAAAGCACTTGGTGTCCCAAGTGGACGAGTGAAGTCTCGTGAGGGTTTACAGGGAACACACCACAAAGTTCATTTAAAAGACTAATACAAGGCTATTGTGTTTAAAATGAAAGGAGTAATGCAAAGGATAGTTACGGTAACCCGGAAGAGGATGCATAACTAGTAAAAACTGCGCATTTGCTGGGAAGTGTAGCAATGGTAATCAGCGAGATGGGATTACGCGTGGTAATAGTGCATCTAAAGTTCTGGCAAGGGGCCTATGCGGTAACCATGAGAATGAATTATGCCATAACTGCTGTGGATCGGACATGCTCTGGCAACTTTTCTTCGTTTCTGCAAAAATGGTTAAAACACAAAACCAATGAGAAATGGAAATAAAACAAATGAAAGGGATAATTCTGGTTGTCTCCCCAAAGAGCACTTTTCTTTATTTACGAGTATTTAAGTTAGAATCTGTAGGATCGAAATATTATTGTGTTTGATGATTCGGGTGGTCTTGGATGATCAAAATACATGTTTGTCATGTTTAGAGGGAGAAAGTAGAGAGAGGGTGTTTCTTGATAGAGACTTGCTTAACAAATTATGAAAGGTTAGATTGAGAAAGCACCACCCCTTCCAAAGATGGAAGGGGTATTTATAGTTACAGACTACACGACCTCACGGCGGCGTGGATCAATTGTCGATTAGGGTAAAGACCGTCCTTCCGGTGTTACACTAAACTAAGCTACGCTACAAACAAACTAATTAACTACTAAATAACGTAACTAACGACGAGTCTACGAGCTAACCTATGCTAGATAATATTTGGGGTGACCGATACTTTACTTATGGAATTTCCAATTCCTAACAATCTCCCCCTAAGGGAGGTCACCCCATGATTTACATTTTGAATCCTAGCATTCTTTCTTTGTCTTTAGTTCCAAGCTCATAGACTTCAATTCTTCAATTTCCATAAACTTTGTGCTTTAGTAGCGATTCTTCAAAGTCCGCATTGTTTTGTACTTTCAGTGGAGGTCTTTGAACTGATCCACATCTTTGATGATCTTCGAGCTTTCATTGAGATCATCGACACGTAATCTCTGGATCATCCATAGTTGTGTTGCCATCATGTGATGTTGTGACTTTCGGACGATGCTCACATCATGTCTCGAGTAGCGGAAGCTTCTTGGCTCATGATATTTGCAGCGTGGTGTAGACATAGTATAAAAATATCGAGCCAGGTTACGTAGATATGCACAAATCATGATTTCTTCAATTAAGTGTGGATCTTTGAGCATGCGGCTTTGGATTGACACCTCAATTACGATCATTTCAACCGTTCAAATGTACCTACAAACAATAGTTAGCAATAAAATACACGAAAGTGTCTTTGATCACTTTCGTTGAATTGAGGTACACGGCCCGGTTCCCGTTGATCGGTACAAGTACTTGCTGTGATTAGGTATAATTCGAAGAATCTCCTTGTGGGGTTTTGCGGTTTCTAGTTGTTCTCAAACGGAACGTCTCAAAGACAACAAGTGAGTGAACGGTAATTGAGATTCACTGACTGATGAAAAATTGATTTGAAAACAATCGCGTATTGCTTGAAGAAAGAGTTTTGCAATACGACGAAGGTTTTATGAGAAAGATCAATTTTCAATCATAAATACCCTTTTATTTTGAAAACATAATACACAGTCGTAGTGCTAGAGAAAAGAATTGTTGAGCACAACGACCGGTTTTTCAAAGGTATCCGTCAATCCATTTCCTGGACCAAGGTTGATTCAAGAATGAATCGCCCATTGTTTCTATCCAGTTGTGTGGCTTGATCTTTAGAAAATATCTCACATGTCACCACCAAGAGCTTGTTTGATGTTGGCTCTAGAAGGATTTCCATCTTCATCGTTGAATATTTTACATATCACTTTCGGATGTTCGGCAATACCACAAGGATAATGTGGGACTCTAAAATATTCTTACTTTCCACATTGTGTGAAACAGTAAGTCTTCGTTAATTTAGTGTCCTAATGAGATATTGTGGATGATCTCTTGGCTCTAGACTCAATTGTGCACATTTGGTTCCTATGCCGGAGATTAGGGAGAGGGTCTCCTTCTTCAATATCAACAATCTGTAGGAGAAAGTCGATAGATTATGTAGGTTCCCCATGAGAATGAAACAAGTCCTTTAAAGAGGAACTTGAGTAGCTTGGGAAGTATAGTACAATGCGTCACTGGGGCCATGACGTCTTGTCTTCAATACTAGTGTTACCTTAGTAAACACCAGTAGCATATGTATTGAACCCGGTTTCTGCCCTAAGGTTGAATTATTGGATGGCTATTTCTTTTTAGCCTTTTCACATTTAATTCTTTTTCATTCTTCAACCCCTTCAGTGCTTACCGAGACTTCATTACTAGAACCTTGTTGGGTTTTGTTCCAGTACTAGCTCTGTCTCAGTCGGCACTCTTCCCATATCTCACTTTTCTCCTTTTTTCATCACACCTAAGGACTCTACACTATCTAGTGGATTGTCCACAGGTAGATCCCTCAGGTTCTAGCATCGTTAGGAACTAATACCTAAACCTCACCATCCTTATAACTCCATGCATAAAGTAAAATGGTCGGTCTTTTGGTACAGTTCATTCCTTCTCAAAACCTATTGAAAAATCATTTGGAAAAACAATCAAGGCACTTGTGATACGAGATCAAAGCGTTCTGTACCTTAATAGTTTTGATCATTTAGACAACCTCCCCCTCAACATGTGCATATGATTTAGAAATTGTTTAGCACATGGAGGCAAGAGGGCTTTGAAATATTTTCTTTGATCACAATTTTCATATAAAAAGCCATTTGATTTTCTTGGTAAATTCTCCCCCTCGATATGTGTGTTGGATATTTGAAAATCATTTTGCACATAGAGGCAAGATATCTTTTGAAGTACATCTACGATTACAAAAACCATTAAGAAACAATTAGAAAATCAATCAAGGTACTTTATGTTTAAACATAGAAATCTTTTGTACCTTGAAAGTCTGTTTTCTTTGAAATGCTCCCCTCATATGTGCCGAGATTGGCGTTTGCTTATATGGGAGAGCGACATTGCAACAGATCAAAACGATCACCTTTATCAAGTTTCATTATTAAATCACAAATTCTCCCCCGATCAAAATATATCAAACCCTTTGAGATTTTGGATCCCAAGTGATTTAATAAGGTTTAAAAAACATGGGAGAAAATGTGGCCTTGTTTAAATACTCTTCTGGTTTTTTTGGTTAAATGCTCCTCCATAATCATGTGCATTATGTATTTGAAATCGTTTGGCACATGGGCTCGAGAGTGCCTTTAAAGGACTAAAACAGATTTGAGATTTAAATCACGATCTCTCCCCCGATCAAAATATCAAACCATTTGAGATTTGTGATCCCAACTGATTTAAATCATTTAGAAAAGTTTGGGGAAAGGCGTGGCAAGATTTAATTTTGAAATAGACTCTGCGGATCAATTTAAAACATTAAAGATTGTTGAGTGTCGGTATGATAGTTTTTAAGAGATCTTTTAGGTAAAATAAAACAATTTCACAATCAAACAAAAACGAGAAAAATTTCATTTTGTAACATCTTTGAGTTTTAAAGAGAATCATACCATGACATAACATTAAATCTTTAGATCACCACTTTATTTACATACACATCAGACTTTTGTGAAGAAATATCGTGTGAAAATATTTTATTTTAAATCACTCTCCCCGATGAGTAGTAGTAGTCATGATTGAGTGACTTAAGTTTTGATAAAATGAAGTCCGGTGATTTCAAAATTTTAGTCCAATTTATTTTCAAAACAATAATTTTCCATTTTCAAAACAATTTTAACAAATATTTTGAAAAATGGTATTATTCACTACTTTTCCTGCACAAGATACGTTAGGTGGTGTAGAAGTTGCTTATGTTTTTGCTGTAAGGCTGGAAGAAAATCATCTGCTGAAGTAGTGAGACCTCTTACGTTGCATGTTTTTCATGCCAACTCTCCATAGAAGTCAAATTAAGCTCCGTTTCTTCATTTGTCAACCCAAGATATAGTTACCCTTTCCTTACGGCATCAATCATATTCAATTGTGGGATCCGGATCGGGAACATTATTATATACCAATATGGAATCGTTAGTGAACACATCTGATATATGGTGGTCGACATCACCCAAACATAAATTGACTAATAAAAGTCAATTCAACATATCAATCAGATCATGTAAAGCATGGGATTTATGTGTTCATCAAACTCTAATCATCTAATCCTAATCAATTATATCTTAGGCACCTAGTCCTTCAACGTAGGTTAACATGTTTAACATTTAAGTATATAGGATAATTGGATAAGCCTGTTAGATGATATAAATTTGAAAACATTATCCTATTCATTGACTTATTTTCTGAAAAGGTTAAAAGCGCTGAAGTCATTGATTGAGTTTTCAAATTTATAAAAACTCGATCTTGATTGATTTTTCAAGCAACTCATTTTCCACCATTTTGAAAACACAACAAATATTTTTCTAAAAATTTTAGGCGGAAAAACATTTGTGTAGGAACAGATCCTTCGACATACTTTCCTCATTAGTTTTAGGATAAGTTTTACGAAATATTTAGAAAAATTGATTTAAGCTTGCTTTTCCTTTCTTTTGAAGAAGCGGGTTGCTATCTAAAATAATAGCAAACCATTGTTTAAAAGCTTACGGGTTATAGTCTGAATTAGCTTATGAAGCATTTTGACGGTTCTGATGCGAAATCTTGTAAGCCATATATTTCAACGGTATGTTTGGAAAGAATATTTACCTCCTGCTCGAACTTCATCTATGGTCCGAACACCCATTATTTAGATAACATTTCCTAAGGCCGTAGAATTATGATACCGAAGATATAATATGTGAAAA
>OU343222.1:138851035-138947786 GCA_910596185.1 Chrysanthemum makinoi | reverse complement strand
GATCATAAACCAATCCAAATCTCAACCAAACAACATCTCTGCTTATCCTACAAACAATCATAAGTCCTAACATACAATTGTATATCATTGTGACAATCCATCAGTCATCTTAACACGTTCCATTGGTCATTGCTTAACGGTTTGGTCTTGATTTTAGTAAAATCCCGCGAAAGATTCTATTTCTCGGTTTAAATTATAGACTTGTAAAATCCCGTGGCTTCATCAACATTATGTCTTACACTCCTGATTCAGTGATTTCAGAAGTACTCAAACTGTATGATGTTGTAGACAACCATGAGAATATTAGCTATACCAACGGTTATAGATGATGGAGTCAATCAATGATGATTTGAGTTCTTCATGCTCCGAGTCCAATGAGAAAGATTTGCACCTGCAGGCTACAATGCCATGCAAAAGGAAAGCAAAGATTGAACCTTATCAACAACTTCAATCTCACCTCATGTTACTTCTACCCACATCAATGGAACGAACATGTATTGCCCTCTTCCGTCAGACTTATCCACATTAACAGGAACTTTGCTGTTAAACCTAGAGCAATTAGAGCTACAACTTGACAAAGAGAAGGCTCATAAGGATAGTTCCAGTGTTGCACTTCAAGTGATCTACAAACACTTTCAGTCATTCATTAGAAGGGAATTCACATCAGATTATGATCAAGACATGACTGAAATGTCCTTCAAGCGACACACTGGAATGGAAATTAACGTGTTCACAGAGACACTTATCCATCTCATGGATAATGTGGAGAAGTATATTGAGAAAGTTACTCATAAAGATGAAAAAGTAGATGAGAGTCGGGTACAGTTGAGAGATATTTGTGATAAGTCGGGTAATGTATCAGAAAGGTCGGGTGTTGCCGAATGCGCATCATCGAAACAACAAAGAATGATGTAACCAGCTACTCAAGAACTCCCCGCATACAAGAAGTGGATGTCGTGATCGAAAGGTGAATGAATGTCGGGTACAATCAGTAGATTGTAGTGTTGAGACCAGTAAGGAATCAGATGATGGATCAGTTGACACTGAATACAGAGGCTCGTGAGACGCTTAAGCTTGAAAACAAACAAGAGTTCAGTGACTCTTGTTACACATGATGTGGATGCATACCGCACTTAAATTGAGCAGGTGTCATGTAATGAGGTACCCTTATCGCTCAACATAGTGCATCTGATAAAGTACTTAATCAAACTGATCATGATGTTGAACATGACTTTGATAAATGTTCTGTAACTGAGGCTGAGTATGAGATTAAGTGTTTTAAAACAAAAGATATGGTTAATAAAAAGGCTTTTGATGAACTTTCAAACAAATTCTCAAATCTTGAAAAACATTGCATTTCACTTGAAATTGCGATACAGAGTAAAGAAGAAATTTTTCAACTTAACAAACTATGTAAAAATCCACAACTTCCTGAATTCCGTGAACTTTTTGAAATTAACACTTTGAAAGCTCAGCTTCAAGACAAAGACTCCACCATCAACAATTTGAAGAAACACATTTCTGGCATGCATGTGAAAAGTAATTTGGTTACAAGTAATTCTGATGTTAATGCTATTGATGATATTCAAATGAAAAATGATGAATTAGCGGTTTGTGTGGCCAAATTACTAAAGGAAAATGAGTCTTTGAGAAAGCATCACATAGAACTAAGTGACTCTGTCAAAGAAGCTAAAACTACATCAATGGAACAAACAAACTCTTTGATAGCAAAAATTGATGAACTCAAAGCTCAACTTTCAGAAAAGAGTTTCGCTATTGTTGCCTTAAAAATGAGCTTAGGAAAACTGTAGGGAAAAGTGTGAATACTAAGTTTACAAAACCATCAACCTTGGGGAAACCAGTTTTTCATCCCATTAGAAACCGGTCCATTGTTAGGCAGCCTACTGCGTTTATATCCGAAATACCAAAATTTTCAAAAACACGGTTTGCCTCCCAAGTTTATGAGAAACAAGTTTTGTCAAAACCAGTCACTTCACCAGAGTTACCTAAGAATAAGGCTTCTAGCTCTGTTAACTCTCAACACGTAGCCACTTCTACCCCAAAGACCTCTAGGATTAGTTCGAAAACAGTGTCAAAACCAAGCATTAAAACCCAAAATTCATAAGATATGAATGACTTGTGGAAGAACTATTATCTAGAAAAAGCTAGGAAAAAGGCACAGATTTGAAAAGACGGAATTTTAGGTGCAAGACCTAGGGTGAGGAATTCTACGAGATTTCAAGGCACGACTAGTAGTTGTAAACCACTACCTAGGAACACTCAAAAGACTAGGGATTGGCGTGCATCTAAGAGTAGTTATGTGCATAAGAATGATAAGCATGTAGAAAACAAAACTAGAAATTCTGAGTCTTTTCCACATAAGAAACATTTTCCTAATTCACATGCCAAGGTACAATACACTAAGACTACCTACATGGCTAAGGTTCAACATGTTATGATGCAAAACAAACCTAAAACTTCGTTTAGATGGACCTAAACTGCTAAATATTTGGAGTCTAGGAATAACGATAAGTCTTCCAATTTGCATAAGAATATCAACAATCGTAGACCTTGCCATAAGTGGATGCCATCTGGTAGAATGTTTAAGGATGTTGGACTTAGGTGGATACCTACCGGAAAGCTGTTTACCGATGACAAAATCAAGGTTTCCTGTGAAACCCCAAAGGGTTTGGATACTAATGTCACTAACCAAAATATATGCCATCAAGCTTGTAATATTAGTGCAGGTAGTCCTTACTCTGTTGCAGATACTTCAATCCTTCACTACGTGGACTGGCTTAAAGTATGGATTACAAATGAATTGATATCTCATAACTCACGGGTTCAAGTAACTCAATCTTGATATTCTTTCGGCTATGACGTCTGTTCACATCAGTTCAGGCCTCGTACTTCACCATTATGGCGTCTGCAGATAACACTTCAGGCCCCGTTCTTGAAAGAAAAGAAAAGTGTACACTTCAGTGCGCTTTATCTTCAAAAGAAGAGAAATCTTCATGTGCATGACCATTCTCATCGACATTCTTCATCAACAAGCTTCATGTTTTTCCATGCTTTTTCACCCCTCAAGTGGATCTACATTCATTGGGGTATATTCTTATTCCCTTGTTCAAATAAAAAATGGCAACTTCGGATGCAATTTTTGAGGGGGAGAAGAGTGCATATACTACATGTTGATGGATGCTTGAATTATGGTCATATGACTCTCCTTCAACGCCCAATGCTTCACTTCTAAGGATAACTGGGATTCATTGTTTCAAGATATGTTTGATGAGTTTTTCCAACCGCTAGCGAATGTTGATCATCTAAGAAGTACAACTCAGACTACTCAAGAAGCCTAATCTCCAGTTATTCCTCAAGGCTTGTTATGACTATCATTGCAGCTTGCACTTGAATAGTGATCCGCCCTTTGGTATTCCTTTGCCAAATCTTCACGGATCATTGTTTCATTGTTCTTTCCTAAATGTGCACTCTGTAAATCAACCACATGAACATTAAGGAAAATGACTTCCTCATCCGCTTAAATACATTATTGGTGAATCTTCCGCATCGCTACATGTATACCTTAAGGAAGTATGAATTGATGTTGAGGAATCATTTGCTCCGGTTCATTCAGTGGGTCAATGTACATCCGATTGTATGTTTATTCACGTGTTGGACATTTGACACAAGTTGATTACTTCAAATTTACTCTTTTATCACTTATTTGCGGTTGAAGTTGACGTTCACAAAGGCGTGTTCTTATTTGATAACTTGCTCGGGTCTAAGAATTTTAAGTTGAAGACTTGGTTTATCTAGTTACCAGCTGTCGGGGTGGTTGGTTGAAGACCTGGTTAACTATCACTATTAGGAGTTACCTTGTTTTACTCAGTGTCACATGCATTTGACGATGTGGATAATCTCAAGAGGTGTTAACGTCTCATACCTTGTTTGAGTTGTGAGTACTTAGAGATTTGCTTGAAGCATAGATTCTCGACACCGTTCTTCCATCATTAAGTGCAAGCTTAAGATATAAATGCGGGGAATTGGACTTCAGTTTCAAGTTTGGTATATCGGGTTTTTCTTCAACAGTGGTCACTTCAAATTGTCTACATATGGATTGATAAAGATAGTCAGAGAGAGTTTCTGTAGCAGTTGATTCTCACATGATTCATTTGGGCTATTTGAGTTCTTCTCACAAGATTTCATGTTTATGGTATATTATGTTTTGTGATTCGAGGTATCAAAACCAGTGGGGAAGGAGACATATATATAAAAGCACAACAAGTACACATGATGAACTTAACACTTCTACCTGATTGAAGTTATCCCGGAAAGACAATGGTCATAACCGTAGAGAAACTCCGTGTTTAACTCGTAGCCTTTGGTGTATTATTCCAACTATTTGGGGAAGGATATATTATTCCAACTATTTGGGGGAAGGATGTAATATTCCATCTATTTGGGGGAAATGGTCTCTCGAGACTTTTGGTATGTGTTACTTCAAATGTTCAGCTTGGAAGAAATGTGAGAAAAATATTTGGTACGTGAGATGATATTGCTTATCGACATCTTCTATATGATTTATGATAAAGTGCTTCCGGTTAGTGCTTCATGCACACAATGTAATGATGATTCCGATGAAATCGCAACCATCAGGGGAGAGATATGTGTACATCAGGGTCGCAATGCATATTCACATGATCGAGCTTAATCAGTTATTCCGGAGTTGACATCCGCAGAGAAGACCAGTGATTCAACCAGTTACTATGATGTCGTTGTCTCTACTCTTGTTGGGTACTTGTGTACATTATGGGCTGATTGGTTATATGGAAGATATCTGGAATGCACTAGGTAAAATGAAGATGTTGATGTATTGTTCCCCTGAATAGACAACTGGTCAATCTCGAAGAGTAATGTGTACATCGGGGACGCACAACATGTTCATGTGATCGGACTTCATCAAGAATTCCGATTTGATAACCATTGAGACGATCAATGTTTCAATTTGTTACTTTGGTGTTCTCGTGTTCTTCGGGGTGCTGGGCTTCATTCAATGAGACCATTTTTATTCACTTCTACTTCTTGAGGAAATGGTCTTTATTCTTAGTTTTTCGGTTTGGGGGGAAGCTACCAAAGTCTCACTTTCAGTAGGCTCAAGTTCTGTCGACTATTCAAGAGTCTCGAAAGCTTTGGTGGTGAAAGTTTAAGAGATGATGACTTCTATCTTCTTCAATGTGCTGAACGATTTCCTTATCTCGGTACTCGTATCATCATCTTCTTAAACTATTTCTCTATCTTTGTATATAATCTTCAAAAAGCAAAATACAAAAATATAAATCCAACAAAAACAAAATAGAAAAATATAAAATCAACAAAAGCCAATAAAAATCAGAAAATTGAAAAATACAAAAAATATGTTTTCTCAAGACATGTCTTCTGATATCGATAACATCTACGGTCTTAGAAATTTCATACAATAATGGCACGGGACCATAGATGAAGTTCGAGCAGGAGGTGTAAATATTCTTTTCAATACATGTCTCAAAATTTGGCTTACAGTTATTTTAGACTGTAACCCGGGCTTCAAATAATGGCTTACAGTTATTTCAGACTGTAACTGCGTTTTCAAATGATGGCTTACGCTACTTCAGCATCAGAACTGCTTAAAACTATGGCTTGCTATTATTTCAGATAACAACCCGTTCTTCAAGAAAGGAAAGTGCTGCACTAAACCAATTTTCATATATTTCGTGCACTTATCCTAAAACAAAATGAGGAAAGTATGTCGAAGGACTGCTGTTCCTACTCAAATATTTTTCCTTCAAAAATTCTTCAAAAAAATATTTGTTTTATCAAAAATGGTGGTAAATGAGTTGCTTATAAAAACAATCAGATTCAGAGTTTTCGTAAAAAAAATTGCAAACTCAATCTATGACTTCAGTGCTTTTAAATTTTTCAGAAAATGAGTCATCGATTGAGGAGGAGAATGTTTTAAAATCTATATCATCTAACAGGCTTTCTTAATTATCCTATATGCTTAAATAAAAATGATGTTAACCTACGTTGAAGGACTAGGTGCCTAGGATAAGATTGTTAGGATTAGATGATTATAGTTTGATGAAAACATTATTCCCATGCCTTATATGAACTAATTGATATGTTGGATTGACTTTTATTAGTCGATTGCTGTTTGGGTGTTGTCGACCACCATATATCTGTTTGTGTGTCCACTAACGTATGCAGATATCAGGGTTCATAAGAATGTTCCCGATCCGGATCCCACAATTGATTATGATTGGATGCCGAATGGAAAGGGTAACTATCTCTTGGGTTGACAAATGAAGAAACGGAGCTTATATTTGACTTCTATGGAGAGTTGGCATGGAAAAATGCAACGTAAGAGGTCTCGCTGCATCAGCAGATGGTTTTCTTCATCAGTAAATGAAGAAACGGAGCTTAATTTGACCTCAATTGGCATTAAAATGCAACGTAAGAAGTCTCACTGCATCAGCAGACGGTTTTCTTCCTGCCTTACAACAACAACAACAAAAGCGGCTCAACCACCTAACGTATCCTTGTGCAGGGATAATAGTGATGATACCATTTTTCTAAAACTTTGAAAAATATTGTTTTGAAAATGGAAAAATATTGTTTTGAAAATAAATCGGTTTCAATGTTTTGAAATCAACTGGACTTTATTTTGTCAAATCTTTAGTGGTTTCAAATTAAATATTTTCAAACGATATTTCATCAAAAAGTCCGTTTGTACCTTATAATGTGGTGATCTAAAGATTTAATGTTATGTCATGGTATGATTTTCTTTAAAAATCAAGGTCTTTCAAAATGAAATTTTTTCTGTTCTTGTTTGATTGTGAAATTGTTTTATTTTACTTAAAGATCTCTTAAAACAATCATACCTGACACTAACAATCTTTAATGTCTTAAAATGGTCCTTATCTGTCATTTTTCAAAAGCAAATCTTGCCACGTCTTTCCCCAAAATTTTCTAAATGATTTAAATCTTTTGGGATCACAAATCTTAAATGGTTTGAAATTTTTGATCGCGGGAGAGATCGTGATTTAAATCTCAAATTTGTTTTAATGGAATTGGTTTTAGTCCTTCAAAGGCACTCCTTCCTTCATGTGCCAAACGATTTGGAAATACATAACACACATGATTGTGGAGGAGCATTTAACCATAAACCAGAAGAGTTTTTAATCTTGGCCACATTTTCTCCCATGTCTAAACTTTATTAAATCACTTGGGATCCAAAATCTCAAAGGGTTTGATATTTTTGATCGGGGGAGAATTTGTGATTTAATAATGAAATTTGATAAAAGTTGATCGCTTTCGATTCAGTCATTGTGCCGCTGCTCCCATATGTGCTAATCGCTTTCGAATCTCGAAGCACATATTGAGGGGGAGCATTTCAAAAGAAAATAAACTTTCAAGGTACAAAGATTTATATGTTTCGACATAAAGTACCTTGATTGATTTTCGAATGATTTTTCAATTGGTTTTGAGAAAGAATGAACTGTACCAAAAGACCGACCATTTTACTTTATGCATGGAGTTATAAGAATGGTGAGGTTAGGTATTCGTTCCCACGATCCCGCCAGAGCCGGAGGGATCTACCCAGGGACAATCTACTAGATAGTGTAGAGTCCTTAGGTATGATAAAAAAAGGAGAAAAGTGATATATGGGAAGAGTGCGGACTGAGATAGAGCAAGAACTGGAATAAACCCAACAAGGTTCTTGTTATGAAATCTCGGTAAGCACTGAAGGGGTTGAAGAATGAAAAAGAAATGAATGAGAAAAGGGTGAAAAAAAAATAGCCCTCCATTAATTCAACTTTAGGGCAGAAACCGGGTTCAATACATATGCTACTGGTAGTTACCAAGGTAACGCCGGTATTGAAGACAAGACGTCATGGACCCAAAGGACGCACTGCACTAAATTCCCAAGCTACTCAAGTTCCTCTTAAAAGGGCTTGTTTCATTCTCACGGGGAACCTACATAATCTATCGACTTTCTCTTAGAGATTGTTGATATTGAAGAAGGAGACCCTCTCCATAGTCTCCGGCATAGGAACCAAATGTGCACTATTGAGTCTAGAGCCAAGAGATCATCCACAATATCTCATAGGACAAAAAATTAATGAAGACTTGCTGTTTCACACAATGTGGAAAGTAAGAATATATTAAGTGTCCTACGCTTTATCCTTGTGGTATTGCCGTAACATCCGAAAGTGATATGAAAATATTCATGATGAAGATGGAAATCCTTCTAGAGCCAACATCAAACAAGCTCTTGGTGGGTGACATGTGAGATCTTTTCTAAAGATCAAGCTTGTGACAACCGATTGAACGATGGGGCATTCACTCGTGAATCAATCTTGGTCCAGAAAAGGATTGACGAATACCTTTGAAAACCGTCGTTGTGCTCAAAAATTCTTTTCTCTAGCACTTTGACTGTGTATTATGTTTTCAAATCAAAAGGGTATTTATGATTGAAAATTGATTTCTTCTTCTAAACCTTCGTCGTATTGAAAAACTCTTTCTCTTAAGCAATACGCGATTGTTTTCAAATCATTTTCTATCAATCAGTGAATCTCAATTCGCTGGTTCACTCATTCCGTGTTGTCTTCTTTGAGACGTTCTGGTTTGAGAACGGCTAGAGCAAATGCTAAACCTCGCCAAGGAGATTCTTCGGAATTATACCTGATCACAGCAGATTTGTACTGATCAACGGGGAACCGTGGGCCGTGTACCTCAATTCAACGAAGTGATCAAAGACACTTTCGTGTGTTTTATTGCTAACTGTTGTTTGCATGTACATTTGGACAGTTGACCGATGATCGTAATTGAGAAGTCAATCCAAAACCGCATGCTCACAAAGATCCACACTTAATTGAAGAAATCATGACTTGTGCATATCTACGTAACCTCCGCTCGATATTTTATACTATGCTTCTACTACGCCTGCAAATATCTTGAACCAAGAAAAGCTCCCGCTACTCTGATGGAAAGATGTCATAATCCGTAAAGTATGAGCATGTCAGTCCAAAAGTCACAACATCACATGAAGGCAACACAACAAAGGGTGATCCAGATTTATCAGTGTCGATGATCTCAATGAAAGCTCGAAGATCATCAATGATGTGGATCAGTTTAAGACCTCCACCGAAAATACAAAATATGACTTTGAAGAATCGCTACAAAAGCACAAATATCATGGACATTGAAGAATTGAAGTCTACGAGCTCGAGAATAAATTCAAAGATAGAATGCTAGGATTCAAAATGTAAATCATGGGTGACCTCCCTTAGGGGAGATTGTTAGGAATTAGAAAATCCATAGTGAAGAGTCGGTCACCCCAACTCTAGTCTAGCATATGTTAGCTCGTAGACATTCCGTTATTTATTAGTTATTTAGTTTAGAGCAACACCGCGGAGGACGGACGGTATTTACCCACTGATGTCTGATCCACAACCAAGGAGGACGGTAGTATGTAACTATATATACCCTCTACCTCCCAAGGTAGAGGGTTGGACCTTTCACTCAATCTAACCTTTCTTTCTTTGTTTACTTTCTCTCTCTAGAAAGGCTCCCACCTTCTACTTTCTCTCTCTAAACTCTTAAACCATACGCCTAATATTATTATGTTATGATGTGTTTATGAAATCCAATATCTAACAATAACTATCTGTTTCACTCACAGTGTAATCACTTAAAGCTTCATCAATTTCACATACCTGTACAGATTTACCTTTTTGGATATGCTCAATTGGATTACATATTTCCTCCTCTTGATGACCTAACTCTTGATTATTTTGACATACCTCTTCAGGACTATCTATTTGGATATGCTCAACATGTTTATCTATTTGTCGGTTGACATCACCTACAACATCTTCAGCTTGATGCACCTCTACATATGAAAACAAGGGCTCTGCTTTGTGGAATCTCGACTAGATTGTACCAAAGTATTGACTTCCAAAGGTTGATGTGTAACACGACATAAATCCTCTACCACAGACTTATTAACAATGTTTTCTAAGAACAACTTGTTTGAGCAATATGGAACAATAGCAAGAGATGTCTTTTTCTTTGTTGCATCCACATCAGCAATAACTGTCCTAATTGACTTTGGTGACATTTCATCAACATCCAATGTTGTCTTACCATTTTCAACATAAATTTCTATCATCTTATGGTCATCAACAAGATCTTTCAATATTTCTAAATTTGCACTCTCACTTAAGCTATACAAACCATCATCTAAATTACTACCAGGCTTAACAAAGTAATAGTAATTTTTTGAACCAAGGTCGAACCAATTCATACATAATAACATCCAACTCTTCAACTGACACACTATCAACATCAACCAAATCAACTAAATTTTCCAAACCTCCAATGTATATTCTACCAGGCCAGTATTTAAATACACCATTGTGATAAACCTTCATACTAAACATATTAGATCTACCAACGTAAAAATATGTCAATATATGTTTAGGACATTCTCAAAAGTTAATTGCCAAAAAATAAATACCCCAATTAGAAAGTTCAATGTTTATAATCAAAATAAAAACCGTGCCGTATTTATTCTTAGCAGAGTTGTATAGAATGGTATCATCAACTAGATAACCTAGATGTCTTCTTACTTTCCATAGAGTAAAATCCATGTTTTGGTTTTCGGAATGCTAAAAATGGGTTTTGTGACATGCAATTAGGGTTTGTGAATTGTGATAATTCTTGTAACGAATGTTTTGGGACGAAAAATAATACAGTCTATGTGTTTATGGGGCGGGAAGAGGGAGGGGACATATGGAAATAATACAGACATTTTTAATCGAAATAAGGAAATGACGGTGTTGCCCTTGGACTAAAGACAAAGAAAACGCCGACTAACGGGGTTGACTAACGGAAAACTGGTCAAGGGACCAGTTTAGCCTCAAAAACTTGGAAAAAGGACCTCTGACGACGAAAATGCCATGTTTTGGTTCAGTACGACGTTTTTGGCCAAGTTTAGGGACGAACAGTGTATTTTAGTCTAAATTCTATCATGTCTAAAATTATATGGAATCAAAACAAAATGATATCAATTAATTTTTTTTACATACAATGTAGAACTTGTTGAACTAGACCTTAACCATTTAATTACCTATATGTTACTTGTAATTACCCTAACCATAAATATTTACCTACACCATGATTGAACACATCACCATGTTACCTAGAGATTTTACCAAGGTCAAAGGTGTGTAAAACCTTTGGCTAGGGATTTACCACACCATTTCATGTTTCCCTAAGACCACATGCACCTTCCAAATGTCTTGCAACACATCACCTTGTTTCCTCTTTTGCTAGACAAGGTGACATAGCACCTTGTAAGTTCATGCACTTCTACACCTATATAAACGTCCCTCCTCCTTCACAATTCTCATCCATCACACACACCATAAAACAACACCCACTCAGCACTCTCTGATTTTGAGGTCTTAGTAGCAGCCAAGGAAGAGCATAGGAAAGCCTAGGAGGAAGGAAGAAGTCTTGTTCAACTTAGAAATCCATTTGGTCTCATTTTGGTTCTTGTCAAATCCCAAGCATGTAAGTCTATTAAACTCATCCTATTTCGTTTTAACTTTTAATATCAATTGCTTACTGTTAAAAACGATTTTATAAGGAAAACGTATCAATTTGAATCACTTAAAACGAGTACACGAGTCAAAAGTTATGGTCTAAAGAAGTTGCTGAAATTCTGTCAAAACTTTCTGTGACAGAAAGTTAGAACACGCAATACGAGGCACTTCTGGTCCGTTTCATGAAAAAGTTAAAACACGAAAGTTGTCCGGAACGACGTTTTCTTCAAAAACTCAGGAGCACGAGTCCAGAAAACGCATAACGAACTCATAATTTAATAAAAACCCCAACAACTATTATATATATATTACAAAAACAGCCAACACCCCCTACTTGCGCACCATTTATTTACATAATGTCAAAGGTATTAGGGTCAACCAAAGTACCGTTGTAAAAATCGCCTAGGATACTCTAGAACGCCCCCATAACCCGGTTGAAAAGCCTAGTCGTTATGCTGAAAAACAGCCCTTCATTTTGGCCAAAAGTCCTAAACACCAAAAGCTTATTACAACAGGTATGTGGGAAAACACGGGATTTTTGATAAATTTGATTAGGAACTATCTTAGAAACATTAGAAATGGGTAAAACAACATTTCACAAGGTCGCATGCAAAAGATATAGAGTTTTATGGTTTAAAAACGAAAATTGCAATTTGGCAAGAATAGCCTAAGTAGCCCTTTTCCGTAATCAATATTTTGCTAATTAAAGGGTTTCAAAGTACGAGGTTTACACTGTTTTAAAGGGCTCGCTGCAAAGATTTTAATGCCCCAATAACGTCTTTAAAATCACTTATAGCCTATTTTATAATTAACCACAAAGAGGGTGACTCGCGGGAATTTTCATAAATAAGCCTTGTGTACACTTTTCAAAAATTGAGTCGTGGAAGTTATAGGATGATGGGAAATAACTTAAAAAGAGTTAATAAACATATTACAACATCTCTAGGTGACCCCGTAAAGTTAATGGGTTAAAATGAATTTTTCTTAAAATGGCCAGGCCAAGTGGCCATGTTCGTGGACCTGTATCTTCTAACCAAAGACTACTAAGACATGAGACCTATACCATTTAGAAGATCTTACAAAGAAAGTGTTTAAAGGGTCAAATGCGTTGTAGAAACACTAGCTTTCCTCGTGTAAAATCTGCCCTTGTTTAGCCCTGTTATCGCCCAAAACCAACAAAAGGCATCTAACCCTCCTACTTTAGAGAATCACTGCGACCAAACCGTAAGAGCTTAAGACCTCTAGTTTGAACCATTAGAAAGATCACCGGACAAAATCTTGAAGGGATCAAGAACGTAGTAAAAACCTCTTAAGGTCTCGCTTTTATTTACCCGCACTTTTATCCATTTAGGCCAAAAACTAGTAAATTTTTCTTATAAAATTTCTAGCATAAAAATTGTAATTTTTGAAGGATAAGGTTTTTCTTGGACTAAAAATGTAATTTCTGCAAGGTTAATTATACAAGGGCTGATTTTGTCAATAACCCATAGTTGAGCGTATAAAGTGTCATTTTTGAAACATAAAATATTTAACAACTTGGGATTCGATAAAATTTAATATCCATCATCCGAGCCATAAAAATAAGAAAGTTAAGTATTGCTAATTTTTTAAGAGACTTCATGTTACCTAACTAACGATAAAGCATCGTTATCACATAAACTTGAATTAGAATACTAAAAACATGACATACTAACTCAGGTCACGAGTCGGAGCAGTTTATCAACTTTACTTAATTTGTTTTCCATCCAGACTACTGTAACATCGAGGTGAGTCATAGCCCCTCTTTTCCTTATTTTGAACGTTTTGGGGGAGATACATGCTCAAATATTGCTTTATAGTTTTACGAATTACTGTGAGTCATAGCCCCTCTTTTCCTCATTTTGAATGTTTTGGGGGAGATACATGCTCAAATATTGCTTGATATTTTTACATTTATTTTAAACTCTTACAAATTACCGTGAGTCATAGCCCCTCTTTTCCTTATTTTGAACGTTTTGGGGGAGATGCATGCTCAAATATTGCTTGATTTGCTTACATTTATTTTAAACTCTTACGAATTACTGTGAGTCATAGCCCCTCTTTTCTTTATTTTGAATGTTTTGGGGGAGATACATGCTCAAATATTGCTTGATATTTTTACATTTATTTTAAACTTTTTCATATTACTGTGAGTTCGTAGCCCCATTTTCCACTATTTATCAGTTTTGTAAACTCTTTTGGGGGAGATACATGCTCAATTACCTATTTTTACTTTCACAAGTACTCTAAAGCTTTTACATACTACTATGAGTTCATAATCACACTTTATACGCTGCTACACACTTGAACACAAGTACTATCTGATGCATCCCGATTGTTATTGCCTAATTAGTTATACACTATTGCCACTAAAAGTCCCTCTATCATGAGCCATTAATCACTTGCGAGTGAACGCGAATATAGTGAATAGATCTATTGGCAGTTGACGCCACATTTGTGTTAGCCGGATAGGTAACCAAATGCATTTTATTTGAGAATACTAGGAGAATGGCAAACTCCTACTAGAGGGCATTGTTGCTCACATCATTATTATGATGTTTGTAACTTACGTCATTATTATGACGCGTCGTGTTAAGGTTTATGCTCATGAGACTTAAGGCAATATATAACGGTGTTGCAATGATACAAATATCGCAACTACTGAATTTATGGGTAACGTGGCCCAACCTTGAAACTTGTGTTCAACTGATTTGCATACAAACTCTATGGATTCACTCAACTTTTGACCCGGTTAGGGCAAACAAATGACTATGGGTGTATAACAACATAGCCCACTACTTATTTTATCGATATCTATATTTATTACGATTATCACTCAAACTCGAAACTACTGAACTCAAGTGTTTTATCTATAAACTCTATGAACTCACCAACCTTTGTGTTAACACTTTTTAGCATGTTATCTCAGGTTCATAATTTACGAGGATGGCACGGATACTCAAGAAGGCTATATTATCATTTGAAAACTTATTTA
This sequence comes from Chrysanthemum makinoi, assembly GCA_910596185.1. Taxonomy (NCBI): domain Eukaryota; kingdom Viridiplantae; phylum Streptophyta; class Magnoliopsida; order Asterales; family Asteraceae; genus Chrysanthemum; species Chrysanthemum makinoi. The sequence goes on along the minus strand of OU343222.1, from coordinate 138,933,125 downwards.
ATAAACTCAGAAACCACTGGACCTCATTTTGTAAACTTTGATATTTTTATAAATCAATGATAAATCTTTTAAACGAGTCAAATAGGGTCCGCTTATTGATATAACTGTTAGCCATGAAGTAACACCCATTTGAATTCCTGTGGTATCACGAAATTGAAGGTGTTACAGATTGGTATCAGAGCCGCAGTTATAGAGAAACGGGTCTAGTTGAGGTCCGAACTATAACTATTTTTACGAACAAAATATTTTATATCCTTTTGCTCTCCGTGCCTTTCATCCTCCAGATAATTACGTGACTTCTAGGTAATTTATACTACATTTTAGTATATTACATATGCATATACTTCTGAATACTTTATATAAATAAACTTATCTGCATATGCCTATTTTAAGGCATTACGGCTTACACGTATTTCCCTAAGCATGTACCTACTTCTATACTTTTGAGGTTTATAGAATTTTCCTAAGACATTGTAATTAGGTTTTAATCATCTCTAGAATTTTTCATTACCTCCAAAATTCATAACCTAGTTGTGATAAGTACCGTTATATTTAATAAAAGCTCTATGTTTACTATCTCCATGATAATCACAAAAGTTATAACAATACCTCGTTATTATAATAGGATTAGGCTAACTATCCTATAAGGTTTTCCCCATGTATTATAGAATATACTCTGTCTATTTTAGTTCTCTTGCCGCCACCCAAGGATTTATATCTTGTCATCCTATATACTATCATTATATGAGTAGATATTTCTTGTACCTTGAAAAGTTGTTTAGGCTGCCATTTTATAAAAGCAAAACATTGAACACCATCTAAAACATTCGAGAAACATTATACTACTTTGACTGAATCAAGCATCACATCATTTGTCCTCAATTATACATAGCCTGATCACCTATGTCTAATTTAGGTAGAATCATGTCATGAAGGAAAAAGTCATCTTCACAAATTTCCTAAAACAATCTTTTCAAAAGCAAAACTGTGAACTGTGATAACTATTCATACACATCCTTGTAATCAACGCTCCATTGATATCCACTCTTTTCCCAAACCACAACCAACACCGAGTGAATCTAGAGGACGAGATTCAATTTAAGGGGGTGAGACTGTAACCACCGGTAAATTTCACCTCGTATTAAACTAATATAATATTCTAACGAAAGAATACTTATCCATTTTTTTTTACGTTCAATTTTTTTTTAAGAAACGATATCCACTTATTTGATCACACCAACTAGCCAATGTGATGAAAATCACATCTTTAATAAACATAAACATCTTTATATGTAAAACTATAAAAGTTTTCAACTTTTATTTACCACTTTACGTTATTACGTTAACATACAATTATTAAACTTTCAAGTTAAACGTTAACCATTTATTTGAGTTTACATGAAACCCTAATTTATTATAACTACGATTTTTCATAAATAGTAAAGTACAACATTTTATACCTAGCATACAAGTCTTTCAAGCTTACGTATAAGTCTTTAATGCATAAGAGGTAATCATTTATATAAAGCTCATTATAAACCTCAGCGTACTCACCATAAAGCATATACTACAAGTATTGTATGCACAAGTTTTAAAAATATATTTTCTTATACTTAATAAACCTAAGTACAACACCCTAATGCTAATGTACAATCAATAAAACACCAACCTTAAACCTTTACTTTTATTTATTTACATTTAAATTAACCTAAACTAGTAATTATCTAAAATAAATTAGAAACCTAACTAAATTCTTACACCATTTACACTATAGGTACAACATAAAAAGCCCTAGGTACTACCCCTAAAGCCTAACACCCCCCCTGATTACCCTAGTTAGAATTGAACTAGACCTTAACCATTTAATTACCTATATGTTACTTGTAATTACCCTAACCACAAATATTTACCTACACCATGATTGAACACATCACCATATTACCTAGAGATTTTACCAAGGTCAAAGGTTGTGGGTAAAACCTTTGGCTAGGGATTTACCACACCATTGCATGTTTCCCTAAGACCACATGCACTTTCCAAATGTCTAGCAACACATCACCTTGTTTCCTCTTTTGCTAGACAAGGTGACATAACACCTTGTAAATTCATGCACTTCTACACCTATATAAACGTCCCTCCTCCTTCACAATTCTCATCCATCACACACACCATAAAACAACACCCACTCAGCACTCTCTGATTTTGAGGTCTTATTAGCAGCCAAGGAAGAGCATAGGAAAGCCTAGGAGGAAGGAAGAAGTCTTGTTCAACTTAGAAATCCATTTGGTCTCATTTTGGTTCTTGTCAAATCCCAAGCATGTAAGTCTGTTAAACTCATCCTATTTCGTTTTAACTTTTAATATCAATTACATACTGTTAAAAAGGATTTTATAAGGAAAACATAGCAATTTGAATCACTTAAAACGAGTACACGAGTCAAAAGTTATGGTCTAAAGAAGTTGCTGAAATTCTGTCAAAACTTTCTGTGACAGAAAGTTAGAACACGCAAAACGAGGCACTTCTGGTCCGTTTCATGAAAAAGTTAAAACACGAAAGTTGTCCGGAACGACGTTTTCTTCAAAAACTCAGGAGCACGAGTCCATAAAACGCATAACGAACTCATAATTTAATAAAAACCCCAACACCTGTTATATATATATCACAAAAACAGCCAGCACCCCCCCTACTTGCGCACCATTTATTTACATCATGTCAAAGGTATTAGGGTCAACCAAAGTACTATTGTAAACATCACCTAGGATACTCTAAAACGCCCCCATAACCCGGTTGAAAAGCCTAGTCTTTATGCTGAAAAACAGCCATTCATTTTGGCCAAAAGTCCTAAACACTAAAAGCTTATTCCAACAGGTATGTGGGAAAACACGGGATTTTTGATAAATTTGATTAGGAACTATCTTAGAAACATTAGAAATGGGTAAAAAAACATTTCACAAGGTTGCATGCAAAAAATATAGAGTTTTATGGTTTAAAAACAAAAATTGCAATTTGGCAAGAATAGCCTAAGTAGCCCTTTTCCGTAATCAATATTTTGCTAATTAAAGGGTTTCAAAGTACGAGGTTTACACTGTTTTAAAGGGCTCGCTGCAAAGATTTTAATGCCCCAATAACGTCTTTAAAATCACTTATAGTCTATTTTATAATTAACCACAAAGAGGGTGACTCGCGGGAATTTTCATAAATAAGCCTTGTGTACACTTTTCAAAAATTGAGTCGTGGGAGTTATAGGATAATGGGAAATAACTTAAAAAGAGTTAATAAACATATTACAACATCTCTAGGTGACCCCGTAAAAGTTAATGGGTTAAAACTGAATTTTTCTTAAAATGCGTCGTGGCCAAGTGGCCATGTTCATGGACCTGTATCTTTCTAACCAAAGACGACTAAGACATGAGACCTATACCATTTAGAAGAGCTTACATCAAAGTGTTTAAAGGGTCAAATGCGTTGTAGAAACACTAGCTTGCCTCGTGTAAAATCTGCCCTTGTTTAGCCCTGTTATCACCCAAAACCAACAAAAGGCATCTAACCCCCCTACTTTAGAGAATCACTGCGACCAAACCGTAAGAGCTTAAGACCTCTAGTTTGAACCATTAGAAAGATCACCGGAAAAAATCTTGAAGGGATCAAGAACGTAGTAAAAACCTCTTAAGGTCTCGCTTTTATTTACCCGCACTTTTATCCATTTAGGCCAAAAACTAGTAAATTTTTCTTATAAAATTTCAAGCATAAAAATTGTAATTTTTGAAAGATAAGGTTTTTCTTGGACTAAAAATGTAATTTCTGCAAGGTTAATTATACAAGGGCTGATTTTGTCAATAACCCATAGTTGAGGGTATAAAGTGTCATTTTTGAAAGTGCAAGGGTAAAAACCATAAATACTTAAAATTGTAAATTATAGCATTTTGGAAACATAAAATATTTAACAACTTGGGATTCGATAAAATTTAATATCCATCATCCGAGCCATAAAAATAAGAAAGTTAAGTATTGCTAATTTTTTAAGAGACTTCATGTTACCTAACTAACGATAAAGCATCGTTATCACATAAACTTAAATTCTAATACTAAAAACATGACATACTAACTCAGGTCACGAGTCGGAGCAGTTTATCAACTTTACTTAATTTGTTTTCCATCCAGACTACTGTAACATCGAGGTGAGTCATAGCCCCTCTTTTCCTTATTTTGAACGTTTTGGGGGAGATACATGCTCAAATATTGCTTTATAGTTTTACGAATTACTGTGAGTCATAGCCCCTCTTTTCCTCATTTTGAATGTTTTGGGGGAGATACATGCTCAAATATTGCTTGATATTTTTATATTTATTTTAAACTCTTACAAGTTACCGTGAGTCATAGCCCCTCTTTTCCTTATTTTGAACGTTTTGTGGGAGATGCATGCTCAAATATTGCTTGATATGCTTACATTTATTTTAAACTCTTACAAATTACTGTGAGTCATAGCCCCTCTTTTCCTTATTTTGAATGTTTTGGGGGAGATACATGCTCAAATATTGCTTGATATTTTTACATTTATTTTAAACTTTTTCATATTACTGTGAGTTCGTAGCCCCATTTTCCATTATTTATCGGGCTTTGTAAACTCTTTTGGGGGAGATACATGTTCAATTACCTATTTTTACTTTCACAAGTACTCTAAAGCTTTTACATACTACTATGAGTTCATAATCACACTTTATACGCTTTTGCTACACACACCAACACAAGTACTATCTGTATGCGATCCTGAATGTTATTGCCTAAGTTATACACTATTGCCACTAAAAGTCCCTCTATCATGAGCCATTAATCACTTGCGAGTGAACGCGAATATAGTGAATAGATCTATTGGCAGTTGACGCCCCATTTGTGTTAGCCGGATAGGTAACCAAATGCACTTTATTTGAGAATACTAGGAGAATGGCAAACTCCTACCAGAGGGCATTGTTGCTCACATCATTATTATGATGTTTGTAACTTACGTCATTATTATGACGCGTTCGTGTTAAGGTTTGCGTTCATGAGACTTAAGGCAATATATATTGTGTTGCAATGATACAAATACTGCAACTACTGAATTTATGGGTGCAACAACGTGGCCCAACCTTAAAACTTGTGTTCAACTGATTTACATACAAACTCTATGGATTCACTCAATTTTGACCCGGTTAGGGCAAACAAATGACTATGGGTGTATAACAACATAGCCCACTACTTATTTTATCGATATCTATATTTATTACGATTATCACTCAAACTCGAAACTACTGAACTCAATTGTTTTATCTATAAACTCTATGAACTCACCAACCTTTGTGTTGACACTTTTTAGCATGTTATCTCAGGTTTATAATTTACGAGGATGGCACGGAAGGGCACGGATACTCAAGAAGGCTATATTATCATTCGAAAACTTATTTAATAAACTGTAAAACCACTGGGACCTCATTTTGTAAACTCTGATATTTTTATAAATCGAATGATAAATCTTTTAAAACGACTCAAATAGGGTTCGTTTTCTATTGATATAACTGTTGTGCCATGAAGTAACACCCATCTTGAATTCCGCTGCGTATCACGAAATTGGGGGTGTTACAGGTTAAGCTTTACGCGAAGCATCAATATCGCATTCAAACGGTCATTCCTTGTTTTTCAATATAAATACAAAAAAACCGGTATATAGACTACTGGCAAAATTCGGAAAATTTCTGGTAAGACAAAAAGGCCCTCACCTCCGCCTAACATAATACATTTTAAGCAATCTTTTTTGGCACAACATAACTAAAAAGGAAATAAATTTAATCGAAAAGAAAGTGACATACTTACCTTAGAAGCAACAGATTTCGGAGATAAACCAAAAGGAACTAAGTGAAGCTCAACAATGCGTCTAGAAATTCTAATAGCACATGGAAAACGACGTTGCTCTCTAGACCCCTTCGCACCATTCGGGTACTGCTGTAGATTGGTCATCCGTAGCACTCTAGACCTCTTCACACTATCCGGTTACTAAAATTTCAGTAGCACTCTAGACCTCTTCACACCTTTTCCCCGGGAACTTAAATTCTGGTGGTTTGTTCAACCGTAGCACTCTAGACCTCTTCACACCATCTGGTTTCATCTAAACACACATTTAATACCGAGACACTACCTGAAAAGCTGAAAAGTATAATGATTAAACCATTTACTAAGAATGGTATTGAATTCTTATTTTTTTTGACGACACAATAAACCCTTAGGACCTCAAAAAGCTTAGGGTTGTTTATGATTAGCTCTGTTACAGTTTTGGTAGTTGTCCCATTCACACACACATACATACATACCTCTTCCATCTCCATATCGTCCTCAATAGGAAACACTCCCGTGGCTCCAATCTATTTTTTAAGCTCTTGCAATCCAGCTTTAAACAGTGGCTCATACGCGTCTTTCATATCCTGCTTGGTTACCTGTATATATACAAACTTGTAAACGTCAACCATGAATCACCTTTCTAAACTTTTCTTCAATTCAAAGAACACGTATTGCAACACTCTCGTAACCTTTTTTAGCTACCACCCAACAAATGGTAATTAAAGCTTTTTTAAAAAAACATAAGAAATTGAAAGAATGTGTTACATATTTATAGAGAATGGATGAAATAGATAAATCACAAAAGTAATTAACATTTTCCGATCTCTTTTAACCTCTTATACAAAGTTCACGTGCATTTTAGACATGTAAAAGCATGAAGGAAGATGCTCCACAAAGTATCAGTTTAATTGGGATGTTTGAATACGTATTTTATGAAGTGATTATATGATATTAACTATCCGATCTAGAAAATTTTATGTAATGACACCAATTGTAAATAATAATGTTTGGATGGGCAGGGCAATAACAATAACAATATCATTTTGTAAATAGGCGCTGGTGCTAGAAGACTCATTTCATATTAATTAAAAAAAGGGCAATAGGTAATGCAATTACTCTTAGATAAACAGTTGTGTTGCAGCATGAATAATAAAACCTGTTCATCCAAACATTAAGACCTGATCAAGATAATCATTTCTAGAACACTAACCCAAACACCCTCATAACATGTTGCTGCAAGTTTCATCGCATTATATAAATATGAAACTCACATGGATGCGATCACGGAAGAGCACACCGATGAGATATGGCAAAATCACCCCAATGGTCGTGCCAACCATGATTATTACAAACCCAACACCATAACCAAATATCATCCCCGCAAGCTACATGGATGGAACAGAAGGAATTAGCAAGACAGGAAAAAATGCCAAAGAGGCCACAAGAGTTAGTGCAAGAACTGGACGCCCAAAGGCAGTGGCTTCCCATTGCAACATTGGTAGAAGAACCTGCAACAATATCACAAAACCAAACATTTTTAACATGCATATTACAATCATAGAAGGAGAATATCTATGCATGCGTAATAGACTAATTACTGAATATGGTAATTCTATGGAACTTGAATGCCAAAAAAATATATGCTGGGTGACCTACAACCCGTTCGACCTTTTTCCTTTTAAGCTAATTATAGTTGACTGTTCTCATTTGACCCGTTATAAAAATAACGCAACACGCCCACTGTATCTTCAAAACGCTAGGCAAAACAAACAAAAACCGAAGCAATATAATAGAAAGATCTTTACCTCATCTTTAAGCCAATGAAAGGAAGCCCATATCGTCCGAAACTTAAGACCCTGTGGAATGGCAAAGCTTCAAGATTTTGTTACCAGGTTTCTAGATTCTGTAACTTCAATTTCAAATTGGTTGCCGTTGCAAGAATCCTGTTGATTGCATTAACCTCCAATGGGTTGTTGTTGCTCTGTTAAATTTAGTTATACCAACATTAGCTACATAGAAAGTGGTTGCCTTTGTGACTTTTAAGGCTGCAAATTTAAAATTAACTCACCTTTAGTGGTCATTGCAGCAAGATGCGTATGAGCACGTTGAAAATGTTTTGTACATCGCAAGCCTTTTCAACATTCCGGGTGTGTCTCATGACGTTGTTATGCTAAGGGTGTTCCCTATGACTCTTACTGGGCTGCCAAAAGATGGATCGAAAGATTGCCCGCCGGGGCAGTTAATACTTGGGCTCTACTAAAGAAGCACTTCATCCAGAGGTATTGCCCTCCGTCGAAGATTTCTAACCAGCTCTAGGAGATCCATAATTTCAAGCAAAAAAACGATGAAACGTTGTATCAAGCCTAGGATAGATACAACGATCTCTTTTACAAATGTCCTACACATGATCTGAACAACCAGCAAAAGGTCAGCATCTTCTACAAAGGAACCAACGTAACTACAAGACAGATGCTGGACTATCAAGGACCAATTTTGAGCATAAATCCTACTCTAGCAATTGAAGCCAGTAAAAAAATGGTTGATCATTCCTAAAAATGGCACGATGGAGGAAGCAAAAGAAACCAAGGCGGAAGTTTTGATGGAATTGTAGCCATAACTAGCAAAATTGAAAATCTGAGTCGAGATATGCTAAAAATCAGAGAAACCGTTCATGCCATCCAAGTAGGTTGCGAAAGCTGTGGGGGAGGACATCTCACCAAAAACTGTCCTAGCAATAACGAAGAAAACATAATCGAAGAGGCTAAATATGGAGAAAATCGACCGTTCTACGGAGATAATCGAAATAGTAATGGCTATCGTGGAGGATCTACTGGAAACTACAATCCTGGGCCTTATGAAAAAAAGCCCAACCTTGAAGAAACCATAAGCAAATTCCTGGAAAGTTCAGCCCAAACACAACAGGAACAAGATGAATGGCTAAAAGAATTTCAGGAAAACACTGACAGAAGTCTTTCCAAACACGATACAACCCTAAAAAGCCTTGAAACCATGGTGGAAAAACTTAGTGAGAAGGTAAGGAAGAATAATACTAAACCGGAAGGAACAAAACCCACAATGGAATGTAAGGTCATTTTTGCTGATGATGACTCGAAGTTACAAGCTAATTCTCACACCGAAGGTTCGGATTCAAGTGAAAATTTCGGCGACAGATTGGAGTTACGCCATAACATGTCTGAAGAATTACGGCGTAACCTTATTTTTGACAACGATCGTGGGATTATGAAAGATGTCGATAAGGATGACTCAAGCGAGTTACACCGTAACCAAACATCACAGTTACGGCGTAACTGGGATTCGTGGGCAGACTGATTTCTCGAAGTGGAAGAATCGGGAACAAAGGTAATTAACGGATGGTCCCACGACATTAATTTATGCCCTCTGTCCCCATCTAAAAGAAAATATCACTGGTGCAAGAAGATACCCATAGCTAAGGGGGACTGGTATGATCTATGGGCTTCATGCGACCCTCGAAATGAAATCTGCGACGGAGGAACCGATAAGGATAGGGTTAAAAATAACAAATTCATGTGGGCTGCATATACTGATGATGAAAGATTAGAAAATCTCTCATTCGAGGATGAAGAGGAGCCACCTATCACTCACTGGTGCACTCCAATAATCATAACTGACAATGAGTCCATGCGAGCATGGCCTACGTGCGACCCTTTCCGCGAGTGTTGCAACGGTGGTGGTAGCCTAAAAGAAGAAGAATGGACGTGCCCTCACGAGCTTGAAAGACATGATGTCAAGTTTGGAGATTTGTTATTTGATGATTGGTACGCAATACAATTCGGGAATGCTAAAATTAACCCGAATCTTCTAAAAAAGCTCAAGATTGACTACGAGGATCATCATCTGAAAAAGGAATTGGTTAATGATGACATCTACTGTGTAGAAGATCCTTTAAGAAACACTGATGACAAAGAAGCCCGAAGTCATTGGTGTGAAAAGATAAAAACTCCTGGGGAAGTTTTCTGGGCATCATGCAACCCTTATGACGATAAATGTAATGGAGGAAGCAGTTTAATGAGAGTTGGGGAGGATGAATTCTTTTGGACCTCAACCAACGATACGGAAAGAACAAAATTGCCTTGGTTAGACAACTTGGGATTTGACAGTTGGGTCAAGATCAAATATGGAAAAGTTGATACGTTGACAAAGGAAAAGATCTGGAAAGAATATATGAGTAAAGAAAATCCAAACGACGAGAGTCCTAGCAACTTGAGTGACATAACAATTGAGGATGTCAAAGAGTCAGTAAGAAATGAGAAGGAAGAATGCAAACGTGTACTGGTAGAAGATCTGCTCGATGAGGAATGGTTTAAAGGCACCGAGTCTGACGACAATGACATAGAAGGGATTTTAGATTACCTTGAGTTGCAAGGAAAAGAGGAATTTACTAACCCCGATGATGAAGCATATGAGCAAAGGAGGTGCAAACTCCTTGGGATTCCTTATAAGTGGCCACCCCTGATTATTGTTGAAAAATACGAGTTTACTAGATACCACTTGGGGCCAGAAGAAAAATCTTGCAAAATTCGGAAGATCGAGACTAAAGAGTACCTCCGTACTGCTACAAATGTCGCTTGAGTCAGACATAACTTGATGAAGGACATGGAGGAAGTTGGCCAAGTCCAAAGGCCACCATAAAGCCCCGAGGCTCTGATTCTAACTTAAAGACTCGTAAATAAAGAAAAGTGCTCTTTCGGGAGACAACCAGAATTATCCCTTTCATTTGTTTTATTTCCATTTCTGTTGAGTTTTGTGTTTTTAACCATTTTTGCAGGAAACGAAGAAAAAGTTGCTGCTGCAGCATGTTGATCTGACCAGAGTTACGGCGTAACTCATTCTCATGGTTACGCCGTAATAGGCCCCTTGCAGCAGAACTTTAGATGCACTACCAATTACGGCGTAATCCCATCTCAGTGATTACGCCATTGCTACACTTCTGCAGCGTATGCCAGGTTTTGCCTAGTTACGGCGTAACTCCTTCTGAAGTTACGACGTAACTATCCTTTGCATTACTCCTTTCATTTTAAACACAATAGCCTTGTATTAGTCTTTTAAATGAACTTTGTGGGTGTGTTCCCTGTAAACCCTCACGAGACTTCACTCGTCCACTTGGGACACCAAGTGCTTTAAAAGGCTTGTTGCATATGCTAAATGCAACCGTGATTCCTACGAAAGTGAGTTAGGTTTATTTTTCATTTTTTCTTTTTAGAAATATGCTTGTCGGTAGTGTGATTTCAGGGATTGCAGTTTGCTCGTGGATGCTTATGCGAAGGCACGACTTTTTCTCGTGGGCCTTCTTTATTTTTGGAGCAAATTTCTGTGAAGTTCTCGCTCTAATTCTACTTTTCTCTTCACCTTTATTTAACGCTTAGTACAAAAGGGACTTTGTACAGTTCAAGTGGGGGGACGGGAGTAGAATTGTCTCTTGAAATTTATTTTGCCCTCGTTTTTCTAGTTTATTTTAAAAAATTATGCCATTTTTAAAAGTTTGACATGTTTTTCTTAACCTAACTAGATCAGACCTTATCCGAGCACATATAACCCTTGATATTATATGGTGAGATTAGCCTTGTCAGTTTCCAAACTTTTACCCCAAATCCACCAAATTATAATTGTGCCGGTAGCTTGTAAACTTTAGAACTTGACCTTTGCATCATTTCGAGACCATAGACGAGGTATGTTGAGTTAGCTCGATGTATTTGGACTTTTCAGTTTAAGAAGGCAGTATTATACGATTATCACCCAAATTGCCTACCATTGTGTGTCTATCGATTAGTCATCTCGACTTCTCGACCCCCATGTGAAACCCTTTTGTTGCACTCCCCTTTAGTGCAAGATACCCCTAGATACACCTATCTGAGCCATTCCTTTCGGTTTGTTAACCCAATATATTGTTTCGTTACACCTATACACCTTAGCCTACCCTGTAGTCTTTATTTGTGATTGGGAAGTCATCATTTGCCTAAGTTCAAGGTTCAAGTGGAAAGGTTCAGAAATCACGCTCTCGTCGATGACATATTCTTAAAGATCATTGAAGACCCCCCGAATTCCCATTGTTCATCTCAAGTGGGGGGATGCTATGTTTATTTGTTATGTTTATGTAAAATAAATAAATAAATAAATAAATAAATAAATAATAAAAAATAAAAGATGTGATTCGGAAAAAAAAAATAGTTATGTTATTTAGTTTATTGTAAAGTGCGATGTTATAAGCACTATGTTATGAGCTTTATATAGATTTAGTATCGAGGAGGACACCTCGGTCACATTTGAAGATTGGAGTTGGTAATTGTGCCAACAGTTAAAGAAAAGGTAGTGTGCCCATCATGACATCCTCTAATGACACATCTACCTAGTATATCATGATCCGATTTCTTAACTTCGAAGCTTGAACTTTGGGCGGATGGTAAGTGGTGATGACTTGGTTATAGATTTAGACTATCTGCTTGATTTTTATTTTTCACCATTTATATATCCCATGTCTTATCCTACCCTTTAGTCATGAAGCGTGTCTAGGTGATGCAGCGAGAAATCTTTGGTGTCTTGGCCATGGATTTGGTCATGTATCATTGATTTTGTCCACTTCACCGTGACATGTTAGTAATGACAAATCACCCTTAACCTTTGTCGTGTCTACCCATATTGCCTTCAAGAATTGTTTAGCCCTTAACTCTAGTGGTGGAGATTTGTGTAACCGCCAAGCTTATGATAGAATACATGCTATGACTGTGCGATTGAGTGATCACCCCGAAATTGACACTTAGAATAGTTGAGAGATTTGAGTGTTTCATTCCCATATCGTGAGGTGTTCGGCTTTGTTTTATTCTAGCATAAGGGATTTGTAAACTTATATTTTCCAAGTAATGGGAGATATCTTTTTAGGAATCTATCAAATAAGGTCTACTTGAGGGCAAGTAGAGTTAAAGTGGGGGGATATTTTATAACATCAAATTATCTTGAATATTAAGTGTCAATTTCCCCCGATAATGCTTATAATTTATATCATTTATATGGATTTACGCTTGTTTTCCATTATATTTCACTTTAAGGTAAATTACGAGCATTGGATCTAAAGAGACGAGGATTTGGAGAGATTATTAAAGATTTATCATATAATGCTCACTTTGAAGAAGTTACGGTGTAACTCCTCTCTCACATTACGCCGTAACTAAAGCGTGGCTCAGAAAACCAACTTATCAGAAGATTACGGCGTAACTCTCCCAAAGATTACGACGTAACCATATTAGGTCAAATGAGGTTCCGCGTCCTATTTCGATAATTCGCCGTAACTCATCGTCCTTCTGGCGTAACCAAAATTTATTGAAGATCGGCGTAACTCCTTCGAGGTTAGCCGTAACCAGCATTATTAGTGCAATTTACGAAGAGTTATATGTTACGGCGTAACTCTTTTAATAGTTACGTCGTAACCAGATCTGGCCTATAAATACCTCACGATTTCCAGCATTTCAAAGCATCCCATTTCACACACAACAATCAGAGAGCGTGAGAAGAAGTCGAAGGCAGATCTAGAGGAGCATCTGAGCTATCTCAAGGGATAAATCACTCCCATACGATAAGCATTAGCATTTTATCTTTTCTTTACTTTCGATTCATGTATTTAGCACATTAAACATTGAATTGATTTGTATGGTTAATATGGCTAAGCACCACTTGGTCTTGGCCTAGTTATTCCTTAATTGTTTTTGTTTGTGTTTACATTGCTTCCGTTAATTATTTTTAGTGTATGCATGCTTAGTTTATTGGTAGCTACCCTTGTTTCGGTAGTTTTGAATGGCGGTAGAGGCTAGTTGCTTAGGGATATGACCATGACCTACTGAGTGAGTAGACGAGACGGAAAGGTAAGATATGATGGCCCTGCGACCCTTTCTAGTTATGCGATTTGACCAACTGATCACCTATCGTTTGGATGAACTTAAGAATTAGGGGTGAGTGTTTAAGTTTAAGCTAGCGCCGGGCACTTACTATTATAAATCTAGCATGTAGCGGAACTTAATGACTTGGCTTGGGGACCAGAACAGGACTTATGAGAGGACACCGCTTCTCGGTGGTGGCCCTTTCGCGTAGGTTTTGGACGAACTGACCAAATGATGTCCTATCGACTTTGACCCCACCTGAAGTAATTGGAAGTAATTAGGCGTAAACATTACTAGTTAGGATGAGTAACTAGGTTAGCACCACTATCCTCTATTGATCACATCCTTTGCCTTTATTTGCTTTAGTAATTAATTAGTTAATTCCTTATTGAAATCATATTAAAATCTGTGACACCTAGACTTAGTATTAATCCACACACATAGCTCTTAGGACGACCTCGGTTTTACCGAATCTTTTCACCACGGCCGAATGCGGCGCGTTAGTGCATTAGGGTAGACCATAGGTATAACGACACTTATAAATATTAAAACCTGGTCAGTAAAACCTGCATCAGTATGTGTTCAAACAACCCATAACGACGCCCAACATAAGCACATATAAAGAGTATCTCATTGTGTTTAGTTGCTACTCACATGTATACGACCTGATTGGGCAGAAGGCAACGAATGGGTTAAGCTTTACGCGAAGCATCAATATCGCATTCAAACGCTCATTCCTTGTTTTTCAATATAAATACAAAAAAACCGGTATTTAGACTACTGGCAAAATTTGGAAAATTTCTGGTAAGACAAAAAGGCCCTCACCTCCGCCTAACATAATACATTTTAAGCAATCTTTTTCGGCACGACATAACTAAAAAAGAAATAAATTTAATCGAAAAGAAAGTGACATACTTACCTTAGAAGCACGATTTGCGGAGACAAACCAAAAGGAACTAAGTGAAGCTCAACAGTGCATCTAGCAATTCTAATAGCACATGGAAAATGACGTAGCTCTCTGGACCCCTTCGCACCATCTGGGTACTGCTGTAGATTGGTCAACCGTAGCACTCTAGACCTCTTCACACCTTTTCCCCGGGTACTTAAATTCTGGTGGTTTGTTCAACCGTAGCACTCTAGACCTCTTCACACCATCCGGTTTCTTCTAAACACACATTTAATACCGAGACACTACCAGAAAAGCTGAAAAGCATAGTGAATGGTATTGAATTCTTATTTTTTCGACGACATAATAAAACCTTAGCACCTCAAAAAGCTTAGGGTTGTTTATGATTAGCTCTGTTACAGTTTTGGTAGTTGTCCCATTCACACACACATACATACATACCTCTTCCATCTCCATATCGTCCTCAATAGAAAACACTCCCGTGGCTCCAATCTATTTTTAAGCTCTTGCAATCCGACTTTAAATGTGGCTCATACAGCGTATGCATATCTGCTTGGTTCCTATATATACAAACTTGTAAACTTCAACCATGGACCACCTTTCTAAACTTGTCTTCAATTCAAAGAACACGTATTGCAACACTCTCGTAACCTTTTTTAGCTACCACCCAACAAATGGTATTTAAAACTTTTTAAAAAAACATAAGAAATTGAAAGAATGAGTTACATATTTATAAAGAATGGATGAAATAGATAAATAACAAAAGTAATTAACAGTTTCCGATCCAGAAAATTATATGTAATGACACCTTCTGTAAATAATTATGTTTGGATGGGCAGGGTAATAACAATAACAATAGTAGTTCGTAAATAGGCGCTGGTGCTAGAAGACTCATTTCATATTAATTAAAAAAAAGGGAATGGGTAATGCAATTACTCTTAGATAAACAGTTTTGTTGCAGCATGAATAATAAAACATGTTCATCCAAACATTAAGACCTGATCAAGATAATCATTTCCAGAACACTAATCCAAACACCCTCATAACATGTTGCTGCAAGTTTCATCGCATTATATAAATAAAAAACT
Source organism: Chrysanthemum makinoi (assembly GCA_910596185.1). Classification (NCBI taxonomy): domain Eukaryota; kingdom Viridiplantae; phylum Streptophyta; class Magnoliopsida; order Asterales; family Asteraceae; genus Chrysanthemum; species Chrysanthemum makinoi. Next base: position 138,917,355 of record OU343222.1, on the reverse strand, counting down.
CTCATGGATGCGATCACGGAAGAGCAGACCGATGAGATATGGTAAAATCACCCCAATGGTCGTGCCAACCATGATTATTACAAACCCAATACTATAACCAAATATCATCCACGCAAGCCACATGGATGGAACATAAGGAATTAGCAAGACAGGAAAAAATGCCAAAGAGGCCACAAGAATTAGTGCAAGAAGCTGGGCCTTGAAAGGTGGCTTCCCATTGCAACATTGGTAGAAGAACACGCAACAATATCACAAAACCAAACATTTTTAACATGCATATTACAATCACAGAAGGAGAATATCTATGCATGCGTAATAGACTAATTACTGAATATGGTAATTCTCTGGAACTTGAATGCCAAAAAAATATATGCTAGGTGACCTACAACCCATTCGACCCCTTTCCTTTTAAGCTAATTATAGTCGATTGTTCTCATTTGACCCGTTATAAACATAACGCAACACGCCCACTGTATCTTCAAAACGTAGTCAAAACAAACAAATACCGAAGAAATATAATAGAAAGATATTTAACTCATCTTTAAGCCAATGAAAGGAAGCCAATAATGTCCGAAACTTAGGACCCTGTGGAATGGCAAATAAGCTTCAAGATTTGTTACCATGTTCCCAGATTCTGTAACTTCAATTTCAAATTGGTTGCCGTGGCAAGAATCCTGTTGATTGCATTAACTTCCAATGGGTTGTTGTTGCTCTGTTACATTTAGTTATACCAACATTAGCTACATATAAAGTGGCTACCTTTGTGACTTTTAAGGCTGCAAATTTAAAATTAAATCACATTTAGTGGTCATTGCAGCAAGATGCGTATGAGCACGTTGAGAATGTCTTGTACATCGCAAGCCTTTTCAACATTCCAGGTGTGTCTCATGGCGCTGTTATGCTAAGGGTGTTCCTTATGACTCTTAGTGGTCTTTGCCAAAAGTTAGATCAAAAGATTGCCCGCCGGGGCAGTTAATACTTGGGCTCTAATAAAGAAGCATTTCATCTATAGGTATTGCCCTATGTCGAAGATTTCTAACCAGCTCTTGGAGATCCATAATTTCAAGCAAGAAAACGATGAAACCTTGTATCAAGCCTGGGATAGATACAACGATCTCCTTTACAAATGTCCTACACATGATCTGAACAACCGTGAAAAGCATCTTCTACAAAGGAATCACGTAACTACAAGGCAGAATCTTTGGACTATCAAGGACCAATTCCGAGCATGACTCCTACTCTAGCAATTGAAGCCATTCAAAAAATGGCTGATCGTTCCCAAAAATGGCACGATGGAGGAAGAAAAAGAAACCAAGGCGGAAGTTTTGATGGAATTGCAGCCATAACTAGCAAAATCGAAAATCTGAGTTGAGATATGCTAAAAATCAAAGAAACCGTTCATGCCATTCAAGTAGGTTGCGAAAGCTGTGGGGGAGGACATCTCAGCAAAAACTGTCCTAACAATAACGAAGAAAACATAATCGAAGAGGCTAAATATGGAGAAAATCGACCGTTTTACGGAGATAATCGAAATAGTAATGGCTATCATGGAGGATCTGCTGGAAACTACAATCGTGCGCCTTATGAAAAAAAGCCCAACCTTGAAGAAACCATAAACAAATTCCTGGAAAGTTCAGCCCAAAGACAAAAGGAACAAGATGAATGGCTAAAAGAATTTCAGGAAAACACTGACAGAAGTTTTCCAATCACGATACAACCCTAAAAAGCCTTGAAACCATGGTGGAAAAACTTAGGGAGAAGGTAAGGAAGAATAATACTAAACCGGAAGGAACAAAACCCACAATGGAATGTAAGGTCATTTTTGCTGATGATGACTCGAAGTTACAAGCTAATTCTCACACCAAAGGATCGGATTCAAGTGAAAATTTCGGCGACAGATTGGAGTTACGCCGTAACATGTCTGAAGAGTTACGGCGTAACTATATTTTTGACGACGATCGTGGGATTATGAAAGATGTCGATAAGGATGACTCAAGCAAGTTACGCCGTAACCAAACATCATAGTTACTGCGTAACTGGGATACGTGGGCAGACAGATTTCTCGAAGTGGACAAATCGGGAAAACAGGTAATTAACGGATGGTCCCACGACATTAATTTATGCCCTCTGTCCCCATCTAAAATAAAATATCACTGGTGCAAGAAGATACCCGTAGCTAAGGGGGACTGGTATGATCTATGGGCTTCATGCGACCCTCGAAGTGAAATCTGCGATGGAGGAACCGATAAGGATAGGATTAAAAATAACAAATTCATGTGGGCTGCATATCTTTGATGATGAAAGATTGGAAAATCTCTCATTCTAGGATGAAGAGGAGCCACCTATCACTCACTGGTGCACTCTAATAATCATAACTGACAATGAGTCCACGCGAGCATGGCCTACGTGCGACCCTTTCTGCGAGTATTGCAACGGTGGTGGTAGCCTAAAAGAAGAAGAATGGACGTGCCCTAACGAGCTTGAAAGACATGATGTCAAGTTCAAAGATTTGTTATTAGATGATTGGTATGCAATATAATTCGGGAATGCTAAAATTAACCCGAATCTTTTAAAAAAGCTCAAGATTGACTACGAGGATCATCATCTAAAAAAGGAATTGGTTAATGATGACATCTACTACGTGGAAGATCCTTTAAGCAACACGATAATAACAAAAGAAGCCGAAGTGTTGGTGAAAAGATAAAAAACTCCTGGGAAGTTTTAGGGCATAATGCAACCCTTATGACGATAAATGTAATGGGGGAAGCATATTAATTAGAGTTGGGGAGGATGAGTTCTTTTGGACCTCAACCAACGATATGGAAAGAACAAAATTTCCTTGGTTAGACAACTTGGGATTTAACAGTTGGGTCAAGATCAAATGTGGAAAAGTTGATACGTTGACGAAGGAAAAGATCTGGAAAGAATATATGAGTAAAGAAAATCCAAACGACAAGAGTCCTAGAAAATTTAGTGACATAACAATTGAGGATGCCAAAGAGTCAGTAAGAAATGAGAAGGAAGAATGCAAACGTGTACTGGTAGAAGATCTGCTCGACGAGGAATGGTTTAAAGGCACCGAGTCTGACGGCGATGACATAGAAGGGATTTTAGATTACCTTGAGTTGCAAGGAAAAGAGGAATTTACAGACCCCGACAATGAATCATATGAGAAAAGGAGGTGCAAACTCCTTGGGATTCCTTATAAGAGGCCACCCCTGATTATTCTTTGAAAAATACGAGTTTACTAGATACCACTTGGGGCCAGAAGAAAAATTTTGCAAAATTCGGAAGATCTAGACTAAAGAGTACCTCCGTACTGCTACAAATATCGCTTGGTTCAGACATAACTTGATGAAGGACATGGAGGAAGTTGGCCAAGTCCAAAGGCCACCATAAAGCCTCGAGGCTCTAATTCTAACTTAAAGACTTGTAAATAAAGAAAAGTGCTCTTTCGGGAGACAACCCGAATTATCCCTTTATTTGTTTTATTTTCATTTCATTGGGTTTTGTGTTTTAACCATTTTGCGAGCGAAGAAAAGGATTCTTTGCTTGACATCTTTGATCGACGAGTTCGGCGTAACTCATTCTCATGGTTACGCCGTAACAGGCCCTTGTAGCAGAACTTCAGATGCACTACCAATTACGGTAGTAATCCCATCTCATGATTACGCCGTAGCTACACTTTCGGCGTATGCCAGGTTTTGCCTAGTTCTGGTAACTCCTTCGAAGTTCGACGTAACTATCCTCTGCATTACTTCTTTCATTTTAAACACAATAGCCTTGTATTAGTCTTTTAAATGAACTTTTTGGGTGTGTTCCCTGTAAACCCTCACGACACTTCACTCGTCTACTTGGGACACCAAGTGGTTTAAAAGGCTTGTTGCATATGCTAAATGCAATAGTGATTCCCATGAAAGTGAGTTAGGTTTATTTTTCATTTTTTCTTTTTAGAGTTATGCTTGTCGGTAGTGTGATTTCAGAGATTGAAGTTTGCTCGTGGATGCTTATGCGAAGGCACGACTTTTTCTCGTGGGCCTTCTATCTTTTTGGAGCAAATTCGGAAATTCTCGCTCTAATTCTACTTTTCTCTTCACTTTTATTTAACGCTTAGTACAAATGGACTTTGTACAATTCAAGTGGGGGGACATGAGTAGAATTGTCTCTTGAACTTTATTTTGCCTCATTTTCTAGTTTATTTAGAAAAATTATGTCATTTTTAAAATTTTGACATGTTTTTCTTAACCTAACTAGATCGGACCTTAGCCGAGACACATATAACCCTTGATATTATATGGTGAGATTAGCCATATCCGTTTCCAAAATTTTACCCCAAATCCACCAAATTATGAGTATGTTGGTAGCTTGTAAACTTTAGAACTTGGCCTTTGCATCATTTGAGACCATAGCGGTATGTTGAGTTAGCTCGATGTATTTGGACTTTTAGGTTTAAGAAGGCATTATTATCGATTATCACCCAAATAGCCTACCATTGTGTGTCTATCGATTAGTCACCTCGACTTCTCGACCCCATGTGAAACCCTTTTGTTGCACTCACCTTTAGTGCAAAGATACCCCTAGATATACCCATCTGAGCCATTCCTTTCGTTTTGTTAACCCAATATATTGTTTCATTACACCCATACACCTTAGCCTACTGTAGTCTTTATTTGTGATTGGGAAGTCATCATTTGCCTAAGTTCAAGGTTCAAGTGGAAAGGTTCGAGAATCACGCTCTCGTCGACGACATATTCTTAAAGATCATTGAAGACCCCCGAATTCCCATTGTTCATCTCAAGTGGGGGATGTTATGTTTATGTTAAAAAAGATGTGATTAGGAAAATAAATAAATAAATAAAAATAGTTGTATTTATTCAGTTTATTGTAAGTGCGATGTCATAAGAACTATGTTATGAGCTCTATATAGATTTAGTATCGAGAAGGCCACCTCGGTCACATTTGAAGATTGGAGTTGGTAATTATGCCAACAGTTGAAGAAAAGGTAGTGTGCCCATCATGGCGTCCTCTAATGACACATCTACCTAGTATTTCATGATCCGGTTTCTTAATTTTGAAAGCTTGAACTTTGGGCGGACGGTAAGTGGTGATGACTTGGTTATAGATTTAGACTATCTGCTTGATTTTTATTTTACACCATTTATATATCCCATGTCTTATCCTACCATTTAGTCATGAAGCGTGTCTAGGTGATGCAGCGAGAAATATTTGGTGTCTTGGCCATGGATTTGGTCATGTATCATTGATTTTGTCCACTTCACCTTGACATGTTAGTAATGACAAATCACCCTTAACCTTTGTCGTGTCTACCCATATTGCCTTCAAGAATTGTTTAGCCCTTAACTCTAGTGGTGGAGATTTGTGTAACGCCAAGCTTATGATAGAATACATGCTATGACTGTGCGATTGAGTGATCACCCCGAAATTGACACTTAGAATAGTTGAGAGATTTGAGTGTTTTGTTCCCATTTCGTGAGGCGTTCGGCTTTGTTTTATTCTAGCATAAAGGATTTGTAAACTTTTATTTTCCAGGTAATGGGAGATATCTTTTTAGGAATCTATCTAATAAGGTCTACTTAAGGGTAAGTAGAGTTCAAGTGGGGGGATATTTGATAACATCAATTATCCTGAATATTAAGTGTCAATTTCCCCCAATAATGCTTATAATTTATATCATTTATATGGATTTACGCTTGTTTTCCATTATATTTCACTTTCAGGTAAATTACGAGCATTGGAGCTAAAGAGACGAGGATTTGTAGATATTATTAAAGATTTATCATAGTATGCTCACTTTGAAGAAGACAGTAACTCCTCTCTCATGGCATGGCTTTAAAGCGTGGCTCAGAAAACCAACTTATCGAGAAGATTACAGGTAACTCTCCCAAAGATGCACGCGTAACCATATTAGGTCAAATGAGGTTCAGCGTGATAATTCTGCCGTAACTCATGCATCAACTTCGGCGTAACAAGATTTATTGAGATACGACGTAACTCCTTCAGGGTTCTATTTATGTCAGCATTATTAGTGCAATTTACGAAGAATTATATATTCTTGGTAACTCTTTTTTAATAGTTCTGCGTAAGTAACGGCCTATAAATACCTCATGATTTCCAGCATTTCAAAGCATCCTTTTCACAAAACAATTAGAGGCGTGAAGAAGTCAAAGCAGATCTAGAGCATGGAGCTATCTCAGGGAGAAATCACTCTTCTACGATAAGCATTAGCTTTTTATCTTTTCTTTACTTTCGATTCATGTATTTCGTAACATTAAACATTGAATTGATTTGTATGGTTAATATGGCTAAAGCACCTCTTGGTGCTGGCCTAGTTAAGATTCCCTAATTGTTTTGTTTGCGTTTACATTGCTTCCGTATAATTATTTTTAAGTGTATGCATGCATAGTTTATTGGTTGCTACCCTTGTTTCGGTAGTTTTGAATGGCGGTAGAGGCTAGTTGCTTAGGAGATATGACCAACTGACCCTAACTGAGTAGACTGAGACGGGAAGGTAAGATATGACTAACCCGACGTCCCTCTACAGTTGTGTGATTTGACCAACTGATTACCGCGTTTGGATGAACTTAAGATTAGGGGTGAGTGTTTAAGTTGCTAGAGCCCGGGCACTCACTATTATAAATCTAGCATGTAGTGGAACTTAATGACTTGGCAGGGAACCGGGGAACAACCGGGACTTATGTGGGACACTGACTTCTTGGTGGTGGCCCTGCACAATGGCTAGGTTGGAGACGGTGACCAAATGTTGTCTCGAGGTTTGACCACAGTAATTGGAAGTAATTAGAGCGTAAACATTACTAGTTAGGATGAGTAACTAGGTTAGCACCTATCCTCATTGATCTCATCCTTTGCCTTTATTTGCTTTAGTAATTAATTAGTTAATTCCTTATTGAAATCATATTAAAATCTGTGACACCTAGACTTAGTATTAATCCACACACATAGCTCTTGGGGCGACCTCGGTTTTAGAATACTACACTACACCAGGATGGTACTGCCCGTTAGTGCATTAGGGTAGACCATAGGTATTCTGACACTTATAATATTTAGAAATGGCAATAATTCCAATTTAGAATATAAATATACTTATAATAAGAATATAAAGATATCACATATATAATATCTTTATATTCTATAAATATAAAATCTAAATAATAATAACGAGGTACAAATAGTAAGCGAGGTACCCATTCTATGAACTCTTAACTTTCCCTCTTGTTTTGGTCCTTTAGTAGGCCTGTATTTGAAACAATCAATTAATGGCTTCTTTATTTCTTCATGTTCAAAAAACAAGATTGTTTAGGCCGAGGCACAAAATCTCATTTTAAGCGGCGCTTGTATGTAACAGGATATCCTTTTAGCAAAATGGTATAAAAGTCTTTAGGCGAAAAAATCTCGAGTTATTGTATTGTGAAATAAAAAAAAGCGATGAGATTATGGATAAATATTCGCATTTGCATTGCTTTCTTGCAGCATTCATTTTAGTTCTCTTGCTTTTCACTTATAATTTACATTAAAAGCGATGAGATCAAAATAATTAATTAATTACTTTAAATGAAACAACTCGCACACACTCCCTTTCCAAAAAAGATCAAGACCCCAAGCGCTACACTTAGATTTATTAGATTTGTTTCTAAAATATCGGTATTAAACCCGAAACCAGTTGTTGCTGATACCTTCTTCTCGGTTCACAAATGTGAAGCTATACGACTTAACTCCAACATAATGACTCTGATATAACTGGCCCTTTTAGGGACTTGAATATTCCTAATTTAACTGGTTGCATTTCACGGTTATTGCTACGTGAACATAGTAGCTAAATAATCCCAGCGTGTTACATAAGGCAAATATGTATAATTGTTCGATTTTCCGCAATTTTTTTTCCACCTGGTAAATAACAATATTGGTTCAGTCATAACATCTTCACCATCTAGATTAACAATGAGTCGAAGAACACCATGCATTGATGGGTGGTGAGGTCCCATATTGACTAATCATAGGTCTTTTCTTGCTTAATTTGATGCAGTTCGGGTTTTGCAATTTGACAGCAGATTTGAAGTTCAATCAAACTTTAAGCGAATAATTCAACTAACTCTTCAAATTAACGAGTTTTCTCTCTCGAAATATCCAACTGTCCTATTAAATTCTTTATATGGTCATCTTTTTTGACAAATAAGCTAGCAGCGTTGACGTTTTCCCAAAAATTTTAGCCGACCTCTCTGGGAATAAATAGTCTTTTTGTGTAGATCAAATGTGAGGTAAGTCTCGATATACTTGGTGAAACTTTTACTACTTACTTGAAATTCAACGGTTCCGCTATTTTCTTTGTTTTCTTCTTGTTCTTGCAAAATAATTGAAATAAATGAATTTTTTACCATAAAAGAATTTCACACTCCCCTTTTACGGGCCAGGGCCATAAAGGCCTATATGAGATCCTAACAATGTCATGGCATGCTCAATTATCTCTTAACCTAGGCTGGAAACGTGGGGGGTGAATACGTTACCGTTTAAAAACTTTAGATCTTTAGTATCAAATAAACTATGAAGCTTGTTATACTATGAAAGTACCAATTATTGTTTGTGACTAATATAAAGTATGGTAAACCAAGTTGTCACACAATCATGAACATCAAACCACATCACAAACAATAGTATAGTGCAAGTATAAAAGTAAAGAGATAAAAGAAAGTGCAAACCGAACACGAGGATTTATAGTGGTTCGGTCACGGATCTCCTTTCCGCCCTACTCCACTCCTCGAGTACCCATCTCGAGAGTTACTTCACTAAATCAACAAGCTCCCTTCTCGGCGGAGAAAACCTTACATTAACACACTTTTCGGTACAAAGCTAAATAACGGGTTCTAGTTCGAGGTAGAACCAACCTAACGTCGCCTATACAATATTTCCGACACTAAGCTAGATGTCGAGTTCTTTTACAAGGGTACAACCACTCCCAATATGTTTTATGGCCCAACATAATAAACCTTGTGTTTTATGGCACAAACACATAAACCATCTAATCTAGTTTGGTGAAAGTGTTGTTATGATGCAATGATGTTTACACTAATGATCCATGACACAAATGTCTAATGGATATGAATAACTACTTCTAAATGAACTTCCATTGATAGGAAGCCTTCATGATGAAGATCACAAGTTCCCTAAACTTCTTGTGATAGATCTTCAACTTGTGGTAAGTGGGGATGGCTAAATCTCCAAACTTTCCTTGGTTGATCAAAGAGTATGCTTACAACAAAGATGAATGTTAGAAGCATTATGATCATGATCATTAGGGTGTTTAATGTATGTTATTACATTGTTAATGATTGATCTAAATGTATGCAAGAAGGTGGAGAAGATGTGATTTGAAGTGGTGAAGAAATGAGAAAACAATGGGCTTCTATTTATAGGCAAAAGGGGACAGGAGCGTCCACGGACCACGGTACCAAATAAAGGGTTCCGCCCTTTATGCATTTTGGTGCCGTGGGTGCCTGACAAGAAATCTAAAAAATCTTTCTTCAAATCTTTTCAAGATTTTACCATATCTTACCAAGATCACATTTGATATATTGAGTGTCAATCTAACCAATATATTCAAGAGATCTTCCAAGGATTTCAAAGATGATGCATGCCATGATGTAACATGTATTTCCATTTTTAGATTAAAATGTTTATCAAAGTAAACTTGTAAAATGTATTATGTAACTAGTTAATAAAATGTCTAGTTACCTTTTGAAATACTTGTGAATGCAAAATGTAAAATGAGGTTCGAAATAGAATGGTTAACCTATTAAAATACTTAGTGACTCTAAACGTATTTTAAACATTCTAAATGATTTGTTAATGGGTTTGATCATAATGCCACATAACAAACATGTACGAACCTGTGTTGTAACATACGAGGACTTGAGACATCGAGAGGTGTTGAATGTATGTTGAGACAAAGTGTGATTACAAGTAACTTGTACATTTTACGTTATGTATTACAAGTTACATGTTTGTCATCAATCAAAACAAACGAGACTGTATAGATTAAATATCGTAATATTTGCACTAACAATCTCCCCCTTTTTGATGATGACAAATATATGTAAACGTAATAGAAAGTAAAATGTAAAAGGTTACTTGTATCCTTACTACCTTTACATTACCTTCTCCGTTTACACTCTTCTCCCCCTTTTGTCGAAACAAAAAGGGCGTGTCCTTGGAGTTTAACTTTATTTCTCCCCAAAAAGGCGAGCTTGCATCATCCCTAGTGAAGTTAAATCGTCCACTTCAATCCGTCCCTTGTTTGGTAGCGGATCCATGGATCAAATAAAGAGGCTTAACCTACATCAAGGTTAGTTTTATGCAACAAAATTTATGAGAAATATATGAAAAAGAAAATGCATAGCAATGTTAGCCTATTTTCTCCACTTTTTATCGAAGCACAAATGCTTGTTGAAAAGTGAGAATGATGCTAAATGCGTGCATGCTCCCCAACGGTTGCTCCCCTTGTTTGAGCGTCGAGGTATGATTAAAACCTACAAAACAAATATTAGTGCAAAACTATATTCGTCATTGGACGAGTAAGTGATATACAACAAAGTGTGTATAAGATGCATTCATAAATTCTTGAGGAAGCTCCCTTGCTTTAGGGCGTCAAGATGAACCTTCAAAATAAATATTAGTATAATAGAAGCTTTGTCTTTAGACAAATATGTCATATACAACCAAGTGTATAGACGATGCAATATGAGTGCTTAAAGGATATTCCTCCTTGTTCTAGGATGTCAAGAAGCACCTAAAATAAGAAAAATAATTGATGCAAACTTCATCCTTAGATGAGTAAATTATATACAATCGAGTGTATATGATGATGAACCTACAATGAAAAAAATTAGTGCAATATATTTCATCTTTTTCACAAAGAAAAATAAGATGTATATATGTGATAAATGATATAATCAAAGATCTCATGAAGTGTAGTCTCCTAATTACAATCATAAGAAAAGAAAAAATATAATATGATAAAAGCCTACAAAATAGTTCCTAGAAAGAAGATATGAAGTCTCCACGGTGTGCCACTAGTGGTGATAGTGTTGGTGTCGGTTTACTAGTAGGATTCATGTGGTGATGGTAGATGACTCGAGATTTACAAAAGTAAGTTTTCGCTAATCCATGGTGGTGATGATTAGTGAAAGTGGTGATGGAAGGTGGTGGTGATTAGGTAGGAAGCTATTAAGGAGTTAGAAACTCGTATGTATAGCAAATATAAAAATATGGATTCATGCAATCCTTTCGTCATGTCAAGTGACCAAAGCTAAGAGAAAAAAAATGAATGGACATTGCATTTCAATGATGCATAAGGGTTATGATTTGAATGATTTATTGATGCTAACAACCTATTGTTTTGAGCAAGTTCTCATATGCTTCAACCCAAGAGTAATCAATAATGTGTTCTATCTAAGAATATACAAAAAGTGATAACATGAAGATAAATTCGTTCATTGATTGACACGAATTATAAAAATGACCTATTCTAGGTGACAATGGGAAGGGTAGTATTAGCATGGTTTTGACCGACATGGATGATTATCACTTTGAAAAGAAGTGAAGACAATATGGAAAATACTAATAATAATAATAATGAGTACCTATATGAGGATGAGAATGACATCATATAAGTGAGAGTTGGATGGACCAACGTGTTGGAAATGGCTGTTTTGATTAATATATTGTTTGCACTAACAATGACATGCATGATATATGTCAAGCGAGAAAAGGATAAGATCCTATGATGGTGTTCTAGATAGTGAAGTTGTAAGGTGCTAGTTTAAGGAAAATCCTAGATTTGTTGATTGTGGAGATGAAGAAGTTTGTAAAACACATGATGTGTTTTTCACTTGATGAGGTATTGGTGCAAACTTGTGATATAAGGTTTAAAAGGTTGAACTAGTTGTGGTTTCGTGAACGGTTTTAGCTAAGTGGTGTTTACCTATGTGTTGGTATTTTAGAGTCTAAGAGACATAAATTTTGACAAAAGACAATTATGTGAATGGATTTCTCTCCCCCTTAATTGGTGGATATCTAACATAATGTGCAATGTATCAAATAAGGAATGACAACAAAGTGTTTAGAAGGTTATTCGGTTAACGAAGAGGTGAGCTTAGTAATGTTTTTCTGGATGATGGTTAGCATACAATGAGCTTCATCCTTAAAGTCACGTACTTCTTCTCGATTAATACGAGATGATCGTATGATGAGGCATGTGGTTTCCTAATAGGAAGTGAAGAGGATTAGAGTATTGTTATAACTAAATAATGATGGAGATGATTTTTGGAAAGCGGAAGCTTAAATTGAGATTTGGAAAGAGGTCGGTTGAAAGACAAAAATGCAAAGCCAACCCGCTAGAACTTAATTCTATATGCTTTTAAACTATATGCAAGTGTAGGGGTCCCATAAAGCATAGTACTAATCTACGTAGCAATAAAGGGGATTATGCAAAATGAGCATATAAAAGTTAAAACCAATTGAGATAACAAATAATTTGTTATCAACCCACAAAACAAATTTGTTAGTGACAAAAGATGTTAACATGATAGAAATCAAATGATAACATATTATATAAGCAAAAAACAACACATTGCACTTAGTAGACAAGAAATCACCATACAAGATAGCATCAAGACAATCATATTATGCAAGAATACAACTTTATTCAAGACATTTCATTTTGAGATTGTTTTGTCGTTAGACTTAGACGTATAATCATACTTGGCTTATAAATTAACACAACAATCTATGTGATTAATTTGTAAGATAAAAGGCTTCTAAAAGTTTGTCATACCAAAAGCACTTTGACAGATTATATGTGCACACGTAGCAAACAAATTATGTGACAAGAAGCAAAAGAAACAAGATGAAAGAGTCATGCAAGCCATGTTTAAGACATAACAATTTGGAGCATGTATCATTTAGATCGTACTACACATAGATATAATGAATGCCAACTAATAGCTTTCAAACACAAATATATCATATCAAAATTATCACATATCAAAATGACATATTATGAGTTCATAAGCAACATGTTAATCATGCTAAGGATAATTCAAAAGTAAGTATCATGCAAATAAAGTTTAGGTTTTAAACGTTTAGTAGCATGAAACAAGGATAAAGCATTATAAAAAAACCGTACTAAGGTTTACACATTTGACTAGTTATCAAACACTAAGATAATGTCAAATCAACTTATCGTATCAAACAAGAACATGTAATCAACACATGTAAGTGCAATGCAAGTGGTTTTAAAAGAAAAGTCATATATACTACTTGTTTGATTAGTATTCCTAAAGCGGCAAACTATCAATGTTTTAACACTTACTTTAGGCAAGTATAGGAATACAGATTTTTCAAGTTGGAGAATGAATATGAGACTATTACTAGCGGTGCTCAATTAAGGCTAAACACGACCATTTTTACGGGTGATTCCACATACCCAACTTCTCTCCAGAAAGCAATTCAACCGTTAGGTCAAATTGAGTTTCTAGTGCAATAGGTTCTCCAGTAGTCATTCTCATGTTAGAAAGATGGGAACTCCTACTTTTGCATATTAAAGTGCATAAAAGATGATAGTTTACCAATACTTGGCTTAATGTGACTTAACTAATATGCAATATAACTAAAGTGATGAAGACGTCATGTTATACACATGAATTTTAACAATGGTGTGTTTGATAAACAATGTGTTTTAATCTTGTGTTAAGAATCTAAGGTTTGTTCAAATTACAAAGCTAATTGTATGATCTAATGGATGACATCTTTTATGTTGAAGTGTATACTTTAAAAGTGATTGATTATCTAAGACTAGGGAATGGAATATGTTAAATTAAGAATGTTCTCAAGAAAGTTCTTTGGAACTTTATTTGACAAGAATCTAAATAAGGTTACTAACTTCAATAGATCATGTGTATGTTCTAGAGATGTGTAGTTTCAACCTTGGATGTGCACAAGGTTTGAGCAAGGTTAGGTTATGATGTACGCTTGAAGGAAATGAATACAAATAGTATCTTTCAACAAATGAGATTATCGCAGGGGATAAAGTTATCATGCTTATGAAAATAAGTATGACAAGATGAATTGGATATGCTAGTTCATAGAACTTTTGGATGTTCGTTTCAAGATCATTTAGCCAATGAGGTGTAATGAAATCTCTTGTAACATAACCATATATGTCGCAAGGAGAGAATGATGCATAGGATATACAATATCCTTTTAATAAGAATGAATACTTAGCACATGATTTCTTAGGCTTAATGTTTTTCAAAACATCATGTTTTCCTAAATGAAGATATGAAGCCAAAGTGTTTGAATTGGATAGTCCCATCTAAATAAACTTGGTCTCAAGATTATATTCACTAGATGATGACAAGAGGAATTCACTCGAGTTTCTTATGTATACTCCTCAAGAGTCATTGTTGCTTGGGGTGTATGATGTTGGCTTTGAGATTGCATTTTAACATATGTTGTTAAAATGTTGATTTGAGTTTTAACGAAATTTATGCAGAAGTTTAATGACAAAGTATTACTAATACTTTGATAATTTGTGAAGGTAGTACTACTTATACCTAGTGGAAATTGACAACAATTACCAAGAGCACCATGCTTATTTGATAGTTGAGGTTCTAGCCATAATGAATTATCTAAGTCCTTATGTGGGAAAGGATGTTTGAGTTTGTTCAAGCGTGCATTTGATTCGATACAAGTGTTGGACATAAGGGCTTTTTGAGCAATACACTTAACAAATTCAAATGATGGTAAGGATGGTGGATTGGTTGATCTAGGTGGTAGGTCTTCTAGTGTGTCTAAAAAAGGATGTGGTGATGTAGGGGTTTGTTGTGCTATGTGAATACTTAGGTTGATTGTCCATAGATGTTGAACATAAAAATTACGGATACTAATTCTTATGGTTCATTGGTTGCTACAACTAGTGGGTGAAGTGCTTGAAGTTTTGGTTATGTCTATGAAGCTTAGGGGCTGAGGTATAGGTTCACCTTGAAAGGGGACGTTTGATTTAAAGGATGCTCTTGGAAGTTCATGAGCAATACGCTTAATGGTGCCAAAAGATGGAAGAGGGATAGTAGGTGTCAAGAGGGATAAGTGGCACAATGGGTTGTTTGTTTTGGATAAGTGTTTCAACATGTGTTGTTAAAATACTTGGGTGTTGATTTTTAGGATATGACTTTTAATGACTACAATCGTAAGTCGCATATACTTGAATATTTAGGATGAAATACTTAAGTTGTCAATCCTAATTTGTTGAGATTATAAAGCTTAGATTGAACTCAAGGATAACAAGACTTGATAGTATGTCTTTAACATACGTGTGAGTTATGACTCTATGTAAATACTTATCGTCTTGAAGGATGACACATTATTTTCATGTTAACCAAGTGAGGCAATACATGTAGATACAAAACAATATCTATAGTCATATGATAGACTTGTGTATGATATCTTTGCAAATAATGAGTCCAGATTTGTTAGTCTGGTAAGTCATCATCTAAGTCATCCATAAGCGGGTGAGGAGATGTTAATTAATAGTTTAAGGATAGAAGAGTTCAAGTTATTGCTTAACAGCCAAGTGAATGCTAATCCTAGTGGTTTTCTTAAGTGTCTTATTTGAGGTTCAAGATTTAGTCATTTTGACTTTGCTTTGAGAAATGCTAAGCTTAGGAAAAGTACTTGATGAAGGTGTGAAAATGACCATACTGAATGTGTCGATTTATGGAACTAAGGATTCATGCACTTGATGTTAATTCATACAAAGATAGTAGTTTCTAATGAGATGGAAGTGTCTAAGATCATGTCAAACATCCTAAGTTAATTCATTGAGGATGTGTTGAGTGAGGTATGAAAGATATGCATTAACAACTATCCTAGAAACAAAATTTGGTAATTTAGATTGCGAGATTTAGTAAAATTAAACAACTTACCTGTAGAATCCACGGCACCAATTTTTACCAGGCGGAACCCTTAATTTGGTGCTTTGTCCGCTTGTCACGAGGAGCGGTACCAAAATGCATAACAGACGTACCAAATTTTTGGTGCGTCTAATCGTGGACCCGAGAAAACTTCACAGACCCATTTTTTAGTGTGGGGAGTTTTCGAAACACAATTTTGCTTAAAACATCTGACATTAATCATTTCTAGTTAGGAAAAGTCAATAACACATATACAAACATAGTGGAGCATAGACTTTGACCAAGGGCTAACGATTTTCACATATAAGTGAAAATGGGTAAAATGATAACACCGTGTGTTATCCCCCTGCATGAACCGGTTAGCATACATCAATGTTTTAAGTTAGTTTATCATCCTATGAAGTGAAAACATATAAATTACATCATACAACATTGTTTTTGTCCTTGTACCAAACACTCTCTTAAAACCTTCATTTTTCAAAGTACTTGACTAATTTACTTAGTACTTATTGCTAAGTGAGTTATGACATTTCATAAGTTATGCGAGATGTTAGTATAACCTATGCAAATGAAGTGATCTAATTCTAAAAGCGATGGTAAAACAATTTTCCAACTTAGTGCACAAAATCTATCAAATAACCTATTGTGCATAAACAAGAAATCGTCAAACAAGCGAATAAATAACATGGCAAGATTGACACTTATATTATGCAAACAAACAAGTGTAAACAACAATTTGAAAATAAGCAAGCAACATATATGCAAACAACATAAACAAGTGGTCATTTAGCATAGCATAACAAGAAAGACACTTTTAGTCATTTTGCGTTTAAATATGGCGATGTATACCAAGCTTGATTAGTTTCCTTTAAACATATTACCAAATTATTTAGTTTCAAAAGAAGTTGTATCAAAGTTCTAAGAATACCAACTTAAATTGCTTGATTCAAAAATTTGAGTTTTTATGTTAAAGCGAAACTCAATATTTTAGACATACTGTAGTATTTGGTATATTTCACTTATTTAAAATTAGACTCAGACTATGAGAGTATTTTTAAATGAAAGTAGACTCAATTCCCTTTAAAATGATAGGTGGCTCGACTCGTATGCGGACTTACGTAAGTTAATTAGTTATGATTTTTGAAGTTGCCCAGCGCATCTTGTACCGTACACGGATTCCACGGAACCAAATAAAGGGATCCGCCCTTTATAAGATTTGGTGCCGTGGTCCTCACTGGAGATGCAGATTCACCAAAACTTGTATTTGACATAGAGAAAACGTGTGTGACTTACTAGATTTCATAGTAAACATATAATACACATATTTAACAACATATCTACTTGTGTAACTTATCTTAAACATTTACGGAGGTGATTTTTCAACTAAATTTATAGTTATCCCAAACACTCCTTTAAAATCATATTTCTTCGTAAATTTTCTATAAGCACACAATACAATACTTACTAGTTCTTTCAACAAACTTTTTATTTTATTTTCAAGAAAACCTTCAAGCTTGTATACAAAGTTACATTTAACAACAAAATTTCTAAGTATAACAAGCAAAACATTTTTCATATTATTTTTCGCTTCAATGGTAATTTGATACATGGATCGTACTCTATTTTAAAACCATTTGTTTTGAAAATAAGAGCTACAACTCGATACCAATTGTGGAAAGCGTGAGGGGGTGAATCACGTTACGTTTAAAACTTTAGATCTTAAGTATCAAATCGCTTATGAAGCTTGTTATAATATGAAAGTACCAATTATTGTTTGTGACTAATATAAAGTATGGTAAACCAAGTTGTCACACAATCATGAACATCAAACCACATCACAAACAATAGTATAGTGCAAGTATAAAAGTAAAGAGATAAAGAAAGGAAAGTGCAAACCGAATACGAGGATTTATAGTGGTTCGGTCACGGATCTCCTTTCCGCCCTACTCCACTCCTCGAGTACCCAACTCGAGAGTTACTTCACTAAATCAACAAGCTCCCTTCTCGGCGGAGAAAACCTTACAATCGCTTACACTTTTCGGTACAAAGCTAAATACCGGGTTCTAGTTCGAAGTAGAACCAACCTAACGTCGCCTATACAATATTTCCGACACTAAGCTAGATGTCGAGTTCTTTTACAAGGGTACAACCACTCCCAATATGTTTTATGGCCCAACATAATAAACCTTGTGTTTTATGGCACAAACACATAAACCATCTAATCTAGTTTGGTGAAAGTGTTGTTATGATGCAATGATGTTTACACTAATGATCCATGACACAAATGTCTAATGGATATGAATAACTACTTCTAAATGAACTTCCATTGATAGGAAGCCTTCATGATGAAGATCACAAGTTCCTTAAACTTGTTGTGATAGATCTTCAACTTGTGGTGAGTGGGGATGGCTAAATCTCCAAACTTTCCTTGGTTGATCAAAGAGTATGCTTACAACAAAGATGAATGTTAGAAGCATTATGATCATGATCATTAGGGTGTTTAATGTATGTTATTACATTGTTAATGATTGATCTAAATGTATGCAAGAAGGTGGAGAAGATGTGATTTGAAGTGGTTTAGAAGAAATGAAAAACAATGGGCTTCTATTTATAGGCAAAAGGGGCAGGGGCGTCCACGGACCACAGTACCAAATAAAGGGTTCCGCCCTTTATGCATTTTGGTGCCGTGGGTGCCTGACAAGAAATCTAAAAATCTTTCTTCAAATCTTTTCAAGATTTTACCATATATTACCAAGATCACATTTGATATATTGAGTGTCAATCTAACCAATATATTCAAGAGATCTTCCAAGGATTTCAAAGATGATGCATGCCATGATGTAACATGTATTTCCATTTTTAGATTAAAATGTTTATCAAAGTAAACTTGTAAAATGTATTATGTAACTAGTTAATAAAATGTCTAGTTACCTTTTGAAATACTTGTGAATGCAAAATGTAAAATGAGGTTCTAAATAGAATGGTTAACCTATTAAAATACTTAGTGACTCTAAGCGTATTTTAAACATTCTAAATGATTTGTTAATGGGTTTGATCATAATGCCACATAACAAACATGTACGAACACGTGTTGTAACATACGAAGACTTGAGACATCGAGAGGTGTTGAATGTATGTTGAGACAAAGTGTGATAACAAGTAACTTGTACATTTTACGTTATGTATTACAAGTTACATGTTTGTCATCAATCAAAACAAACGAGACTGTATAGATTAAATATCGTAATATTTGCACTAACACTAGCTATGTTAGGCTCTTTAACCATTATTGTAGCTCATCATATGTATGCCATGCCCCCTTATCCATATCTAGCTACTGACTATGGTACACAACTGTCATTGTTCACACATCATATGTGGATTGGTGGATTTCTCATAGTTGGTGCTGCTGCGCATGCAGCCATTTTTATGGTAAGAGACTATGATCCAACTACTCGATACAACGATCTATTAGATCGTGTTCTTAGGCATCGTGATGCAATCATATCACATCTTAACTGGGCATGTATATTTCTAGGCTTTCACAGTTTTGGTTTGTATATTCATAATGATACCATGAGCGCTTTAGGGCGTCCTCAAGATATGTTTTCAGATACCGCTATACAATTACAACCGGTATTTGCTCAATGGATACAAAACACCCACGCTTTAGCACCTAGTGCAACGGCGCCTGGTGCAACAGCAAGCACCAGTTTAACTTGGGGGGGCGGTGATTTAGTAGCAGTGGGTGGCAAGGTAGCTTTGTTACCTATTCCATTAGGAACCGCAGATTTTTTGGTACATCACATTCATGCAGTTATTTTATGTGACGGTATTGATACTTCTGAAAGGTGTTCTATTTGCTCGTAGCGCTCGTTTGATACCGGATAAAGCAAATCTTGGGTTTCGTTTTCCTTGTGATGGGCCTGGAAGAGGGGGTACATGTCAAGTATCGGCTTGGGACCATGTCTTCTTAGGACTATTCTGGATGTATAATGCAATTTCAGTAGTCATATTTCATTTCAGTTGGAAAATGCAGTCAGATGTTTGGGGCAGTATAAGCGATCAAGGAGTAGTAACTCATATCACGGGAGGAAACTTCGCGCAGAGTTCTATTACTATTAATGGGTGGCTACGCGATTTCTTATGGGCACAGGCATCCCAGGTAATTCAGTC
The DNA here is from genome assembly GCA_910596185.1 of Chrysanthemum makinoi. Taxonomy (NCBI): domain Eukaryota; kingdom Viridiplantae; phylum Streptophyta; class Magnoliopsida; order Asterales; family Asteraceae; genus Chrysanthemum; species Chrysanthemum makinoi. The sequence continues at coordinate 138,897,178 of OU343222.1, read as the reverse complement.
GTATGGTTCTTCATTATCCGCATATGGACTTTTTTTCCTAGGTGCTCATTTTGTCTGGGCTTTTAGTTTAATGTTTTTATTCAGTGGACGTGGTTATTGGCAAGAACTTATTGAATCCATCGTTTGGGCTCATAATAAATTAAAAGTTGCTCCTGCTACCCAACCGAGAGCCTTAAGCATTGTAGTATGTGTCCGGATAGTCCAAAGTCTCGATAGTTAGCTCTTGGCCTTCCGGTTGAAAAACAACGTCGATGAAGGCGTGTAGGTGCACTATTCCGCGGTGGGGATTGCAACTTTCCATAAATTTCCCATTTGTCACTCAACGATCGAACTTTGCTTATTTCTTCTTTTGAGGATCGGCGAATCGAATGATATTTCTGTTCCAATTTTTTCCTCTTCTTTTCCCTCTGAATCAAACTTTTTTTTGCCATACTCGTTAAGTTCTTTTGATACTATTGTATGCATACAAGATGTATTGGGGCCAATATTTTTCTTTGCTCTCTTTTACTTTATGAGAAGAAAGCTCTTAGTTCAGATTCTAGGAACGTGGGTCTCAAACCCGATGTCGAGGTTCAAATCCACAGAGCGTGATTCGTCTTCGATTGAATTCGACTGAAACACTAACTGGAACAGCAATCTTAATTTGACCTCCTGTATATTAAAGAAAGGAGGAGGTCAATCAAAAAAAGAGATGTTAATTAATCAAAGGTCCAACTGATCGCCACGTCTGTATTGTAAATCTGCAATTACAAATAATCCAGCCAAAGTACCCCGGGCCTTGTACACACCGCCCGTCACACTATGGGAGCTGGCCATGCCCGAAGTCGTTACCTTAACCGCAAGGAGGGGATGTCAAGGCAGGCTAAGTAGTGACTGGAGGAAGTCGAACAAGGTAGCCGTATGGGAAGGTGCGCGCCGATCACTTTTCGGGAGAGCTAATGCTTGTTGGGTATTTTGGTTTGACACTGCTTCACACCCAAAACAACCCATAACGACGCCCAACATAAGCACATATAAAGAGTATCTCATTGTGTTTAGTTGCTACTCACATGTATACGACTGCGCAGCATAAGGCAACGAATGGGTTAAGCTTTACGCGAAGCATCAATATCGCATTCAAACGGTCATTCCTTGTTTTTCAATATAAATACAAAAAAACCGATATTTAGACTACTTACAAAATTCAGAAAACTTCAGGTAAGACAAAAAGGCCCTCACCTGCGCCTAACATAATACATTTTAAGCAATCTTTTTCGGCACGACATAACTAAAAAAGAAATCAATTTAATCGAAAAGAAAGTGACATACTTACCTTAGAAGCAACATATTTTGGAGACAAACCAAAAGGAACTAAGTGAAGCTCAACAGTGCGTCTAGCAATTCTAATAGCACATGGAAAATGACGTAGCTCTCTAGACCCCTTCGCACCATCCCATCATTGTAGATTGGTCAACCGTAGCACTCTAGACCTCTTAACACTTTCCTTACACTAACATTTCAAGAGTAACTCTAGACCTCTTCACACCTTTTCCCCGAGTACTTAAATTCTGGTGGTTTGTTCAACCGTAGCGCTCTAGACCTCTTCACACCATCCGGTTTCTTCTAAACACACATTTAATACTGAGACACTACCTGAAAAGCTGAAAAGCATAGTGATTAAACTGTTTACTAAGAATGGTATTGAATTCTTATTTTTTCAACGACACAATAAACCCTTAGGACCTCAAAAAGCTTAGGGTTGTTTATGATTAGCTCTGTTACAGTTTTGGTAGTTGTCCAATTCACATACATATACATACATACCTCTTCCATCTCCATATCGTCCTCAATAGGAAACACTCCCGTTGCTCCAATCTATTTTTTAAGCTCTTGCAATCCAGCTTTAGACAGTGGCTCATACGCGTCTTGCATATCCTGCTTGGTTACATGTATATATACAAACTTGTAAACGTCAACCATGAACCACCTTTCTAAAATTTTCTTCAATTCAAAGAACACGTATTGCAACACTCTCTTAACCTTTTTTAGCTACCACCCAACAAATGGTAATTAAAGCTTTTTTAAAAAACATAAGAAATTGAAAGAATGAGTTACATATTTATAGATAATGGATGAAATAGATAAATCACAAAAGTAATTAACAGTTTCTGATCTCTTTTAACCTCTTATATAAAGATCACGTGCAATTTAGACATGTAAAAGCATGAAGGAAGATGCACCACAAAGTATCAGTTTAATTGGGATGTTTGAATGCGTATTTTATGAAGTGATTATATAATATTAACTATCCGATCTAGAAAATTATATGTAATGACACCAATCATAATAATGTTTGGATGTAAGGTGGCAATAACAATAACAATAGCATTTCGTAAGTAGGCGCTGGTGCTAGAAGACTCATTTAATATTAATTAAAAAAGGGGAATGGGTAATGCAATTACTCTTAGATAAACAGTTTTGTTGCAGCATTAATAATAAAACCTGTTCATCCAAACATTAAGACCTGATCAAGATAATCATTTCCAGAACACTAACCCAAACACCCTCATAACATGTTGCTACAAGTTTCATCGCATTATATAAATAAAAAACTCACATGGATGCAATCACGGATAAGCATACCGATGAGATATGGCAAAATCACCCCAATGGTCGTGCCAACCATGATTATTACAAACCCAACACCATAACCAAATATCATCCCCACAAGCCACATGGATGGAACATAAGGAATTAGCAAGACAGGAAAAAATGCCAAAGAGGCCACAAGAATTAGTGCAAGAACTGGACGCCCAAAGGCATTGGCTTCCCATTGCAACATTGGTAGAAGAACCTGCAACAATATCACAAAACCAAACATTTTTACGTGCATATTACAATCACAGAAGGAGAATATCTATGCATGCGTAATAGACTAATTATTGAATATGGTAATTCTCTGGAACTTGAATGCCAAAAAAATATATGCTGATTGGGCTGATCATCGGGCGAAAACCGGATCGGACCGACAAAAACCGGACCGGACCCAGACCAAATCCGGCAAAAAACTTAGACCGAAACCGAGACCAAATGTGGTCGGTCCGGTCCGGTCTCGGTCGGTCCATCGGTCGGTCCGATTCAACAAGGCTAAATTTGGCCAGGGACTGGACCGACCGAGACCGAAGTTTCAAAATGGTAGACCGAGACCGGACCGCCGGTCCTTCGGTCTGGTCGGTTTCGGTTCGGTCCAATCCGGTCGGTTTTGTTGGTCGGTCCGGTCCATCCGGTCTGTTTGCTCACCCCTATATGTTGGGTGACCTACAACCCGTTCGACCCCTTTCCTTTTAAGCTAATTATTATTGTCGCATCGTTCTCATTTGACCCGTTATAAAAATAACGCAACACGCCCACTGTATCTTCAAAACGCTAGTCAAAACAAACAAAAACCGAAGCAATATAATAGAAATATCTTTACCTCATCTTTAAGCCAATGAAAGGAAGCCCATATTGTCTGAAACTTAGGACCCTGTGGAATGGCAAATAAGCTTCAAGATTTGTTACCAGGTTCCCAGATTTTGTAACTTCAATTTCAAATTGGTTGACGTGGCAAGAATCCTCTTGATTGCATTAACTTCTAATGGGTTGTTGTTGCTCTGTTACATTTAGTTATACCAACATTAGCTACATATAAAGTGGCTACCTTTGTGACTTATAAGGTTGCAAATTTAAAATTAACTTACCTTTAGTGGTCATTGCAGCAAGATGTACCTTTCAGTAGGCAGCATCACCTAGCCAAACAATAAGCATAGTAATCATACAATAGCAACTGGTAGCTACATAGCATGTGATGTACATGTCACAAACCACTTTAGGTGTAACTGATGAAGGATAGTTTTGTTATAGAACTAGGAAAACTTTTATTATAGGAAACCTTTTGATGTTCGGCCAAGGGTACCATCTCACTAAGGATGTGAGTATCTTTATTTACTATAAGGTAGTTTCGGGTATATGGCAAAAAATCTTCTCACCTATTTTAGACGTATCAGTCAAAACCCAAAAAGCTTCAACCAATGTCAGAAAACAAATTTGAATAAAATTACCAGAAAAGGTTATTCGGCTTTATATCCACTAAAGCATGTCACAACCATCCCTTCAATCAGGACACCCCAACTTCGAATAGGAGGAGCCTAAAATCACAAATGAAAAATAGAATTATAAAGCAACATAAACAATTAAATTATACAATTAAAAAACATGGATGATTCACGGAACGTATAATTAGATCTAGACAACCACTTTCAGAAATGATTATCTCGATCGGTAGCAGTTTACCCACCACTTCCATGTGAGTTTTTGATGTTTACGTATTAAATCCCTGTAGCAGTTTACCTTCTTCTCTGGATTCAACTTTATCTGTAGATCTAATGTTTACTGATTTTGATAAGTAAGTTTCATGAGTCATAGAGTCATTATGTTAATTTAAAGACACGTTGCAGATAATAAGCAATAAGTTTAACAAAACTGGACCAGGCCACACAACGGGCTAACTACTGGGCTCCCATATGCTGATGTTACCGACCCCAAGAAAAAGCACCGACCATTTGATAGAAAATCTGCACCGACCATTTGTTAGAAACTTTAGGTGACGTTTGGTTAATGGTCTTTCCTCATCATCTTTGGACTCAAAGTAAAAAACAGCTGATTGGAACAAAAAATGTGGGCCCGGGGATTGGGATGATGGATGAATATTAGCCATGTGTAAATCCTAAGTGATATGCCAGTATTTGGAGTATTTGAACCGATTTGTCTTTTAATAATATTTTTGTTTTGCCATTTATTATTAAAATAATCTTTTTGTTTTGTCATTTAGTATTAAAAAGTGGGCTCCACCATTTATTTACTTTTAAATTTATTTACAATACAAATAATATTTTATACTATTATAATTTCTCTCTCTCTGCCCATTTAATACCAAATCCAAATCCTAATCAAAATTCAAATCCAAATCCAAATCCAAATCCTACCCATCAACAAACCAAACGGGCCCTTATTAAATTTCACCGACAACGCGGATTAATATGTATATATAATTTCTCTAAATAGTTAAACCAAAAGACTAAAGAAGAGAAGAAATATGTTTTTAGCAACAACATAAAACAGACAAGTGACCCAATATCAGGCCTATTTTAATCAGATCCAACCCGACTTCATTATACCACGAATCTTTCATTTCACCATCCAAAAAATGTCAGTCGGATCAGGTTCTTCTCCGGACAGCGGCACCACCTTTCGGGGCGGCATGACTGTGCAGGAATGCGAAAAAATCATCCAAAAAAGCCTAAGAAGTAATTCCTTACAACACTCTATATACTTGTCAGGGTTTAGGGTTTAGGGTTTATATAGATATTAAGGGTACGTTTAGTTGGGGGAAAAACAACCTTGTTTTCCATAAAATGTTTTGTAGAAAATAAGGAAAACAGAGATAGCGTTCAAATAACATTTTCCAATAAAATGTTTTGGAAAACACAAAATCCCTTATTTCCTAACTTAACAAGAAAAATTACAAAACAAATTTTAATTTTTTTTCTTGTTTTCCTTTGTAACCCACAACCCTCCCTCCCATTCTTCAAAATAAAAAATACAAACATCAACTAAACGCGTTTTCTGTATTTAAAGTGTTTTGTGGAGATAAACTCTCCTTCCAAATTTTTACAAAACTAAAAATAGAAAACAAGAAAATTTTTTCTCCAACTAAACGCCCCCTAATTATTTTAAATTTTATGAATTTGAAAAAAACAGCTTTGACAGTGAAGTTTCTCTTTGGAGCATTTGGAGAAAAGCGGATGCAATATTGCTCCTAATTTTATAAAAACGGTTAATTGTACTCAGAAAATGAGCGGTGGTTATGCTCGCGGTAGAGGGTATACAATTCTCTTCATTTTATATATTTAGAATCAGTTTTTGTTATGCTTTCCGACTTTCACGGACAGGCCTCCCTTTTCGGAAGGTTGGCGTGGCCACTTTATGTTTGCCTAAAAGAGAATATTTTTAGAAATTGTGTTTGGAAGTGTTGATTTTGTAAGAAATGCGGATGGTGCTATTTATAAAAGGTTCTAAGTTTACTTGGTGCAAATAGCCTTGAAGTGGCCACGGCAACCTCTCTGAAGTGGAGGAATTTATTTGGTTTGAGTTTGTGTGGCGCTCGGCTTGAGCTCATTGATAATTGATTAGTTGGCCAAAAGGTCCGATAAAATTATTACCCAAAAAGAGAATATAATTTTGTCTTAACAAGCACTATGAAATAAACAGCTATACCTCTGCTTATTAGAAATGGCTTATTTTACTTCAAAGTAAGCAGTTTGAATGACATAAACCTAATGACACAAAATTGCTTTTGCTTGAGCGAAAAAGTATCAAAAATAAGTAATCCTAAACACTATCTGATAATTCAAAAAGTTGAAAAATCCCAAGCAAATAATGAGCAGACGGAGCTCAATCTTGACTCACTTTTATTATAAGCTTATAAAGCTATAATATATATATGTAGTGCTGCAATTTTGATCAAACAAATGTAACTAATTCATTTATTGTGTTGATTGGAACTTATTCGTAGTCTTTGAATGTTGTAGATTGTGGTATGTAGTAATCACCTGCAAATTCAAGATGAGGTAACACAAGTTATTATCCACGAGTTGATTCATGCTTTTGATGACTGTCGAGCTAAAAAATTGGATTGGACTAATTGCGCTCATCATGCCTGTAGTGAGGTTTAAATTTGTATATGAGTTATTTTGCTCTTTTTCATGTGTTGGAAATCCTGATCGTTAACTGTACTTAGTTTCTCTTGTTTGTATATGAAAAAGATTCGTGCTGGCCATCTGAGTGGTGACTACCATTATAAGAGGGAACTTTTACGAGGGTTTGTCAAACTAAGAGGCCATGAACCAGTAAGTCTGATTTTTAATTTTAATAAATAACAATTAGTTATTGAACTATGTCAAATCATCTTTTGCCTCTCTGTAAGTTGCATGAAGTCATTTAAGTTTCGTAACAATTGCATAATGGGTGTATCTTAAGTTGCGATACAAGACGTGAAGAATGACTAGAGAGAAAACGTATCATAGTTCCCGACTGTATAAGATTTTAGATACTTCTGGTCTTAGAGAATTCCATACTAATAGATAAATGCAGTTCATGTTTGCTTTCTTGGAAATATTGTTTCTTCTTACTGAACGTTGTTTGACACAAACTTATTGTAGGCATCATACATAACCATATGCTTATATGTTATTAGTTTTTTAAGTAACACCATGGAGGACGGACGGGTCTTTACCCACTGTACACCCGATCCACAGCCCGTAGGAGGCGTATTTTGTAAGAACTATAAAAGCCCTCTCCCACCAAGGGAGAGGGTGGAGCTTTCAGTCATATGATTTCACTTTCTATTTCTAAAGTTCTCAACTCTTTCTATTTCTCTTTCTAGAACTCATTCTATTCGATCCATACTAAATTATTCTTGTGTTTTTGTGTTAACCAATCCCTTACAAAATCATTATCATCTAACAGATCTAACTCACTTTTCTTAAAAAAAATCATCTGGTATCTGGTTGGAGCTACCTATATATGGTAACTCTGTAGTCTCAGTCACTTTGAACAGATTAATAGCAACATCAGGCTCCTTAAAAGTATTTGCCTCATCAACAACTGTGTTTCCATCTCGTTTGTTCTCAATATCATCATCATCACTCACATAACTGTCAGTTTCACTCACATTGTAATCACTTAAAGCTTCATCAATTTCACATACCTGTACAGATTTACCTTTTTGGATATGCTTAATATGATTACATATTTCCTCCTTTTGATGACCTAACTCTTGATCATTTTGACATACCTCTTCAGGACTATCTATTTGGATATGCTTAACATGTTTATATATTTGCTGGTTGACATCACCTACAACATCTTCAGTTTGACAAACCTCTACATATGAAAACAAGGGTTCTGTTTGTGGCATCTGACTAGATTGTACCAAAGTATTGACTTCCAAAGGTTGATGTGTAACATGACATAAATCCTCTACTACAGACTTATTAACAATGTTTTCTAAGAACAACTTGTTTGAGCAATATGGAACAACAGCAAGAGTTTCATTTTTCTTTGTTGCATCCACATCAGCAATAACTGTCCTAATTGACTTTGGTGACGTTTCATCAACATCAAATGTTGTCTTACCCCATTTTCAACATAAACTTCTATCATCTTATGGTCATTAACAACTTTTAATATTTCTAAATTTTCACTCTCACTTAAGCTATACAAACCATCATCTAAATTACTACCAGGCTTAACAAAGTAATAGTAATTTTTTAAACCAAGGTCGTAACCCAACTCATACATAAGAACATCCAACTCTTCAACTGACACACTATCAACATCAACCAAATCAACTAAATTTTCCATACCTCCAATGTATATTCTACCAGGCCAGTATTTAAAGACACCATTGTGATGAACCTTCATGCTAAACATATTAGATCTACCAACTGAAAACATGTAAATATATGCTTAGGACATTCTCAAAAGCTAATTGCCAAAAAATAAATACCCCAATTAGAAATTCCAATGTTTATAATAAAAATAAAAGCCGTGCCGTATTTCTTCTTAGCAGAGTTGTACATAATTGTATCATCAACTGGATAACCTGGATGTCTTCTTACTTTCCATAGAGTAAAATCCATGTTTTGGTTTTCTGAATGATAAAAACGGGTTTTGTGACATGCAATTAGGGTTTGTGAATTGTGATAATTCTTGTAACGAAAGTTGTGGGACGAAAAATAATACAGTCTATGTGTTTATGGGGCGGGAAGAGGGAGAGGACATATGGAAATAATACATACATTTTTAATCGAAATAAGGAAATGACAGTGTTGCCCTTGGACTAAAGACAAAGCAAACGCCGACTAACAGGGTTGACTAACAGAAAAATGGTCAAGGGACCAGTTTAGCCTCAAAAACTTGGAAAAAAGACATCTGATGACGAAAATTTCATGTTTTAGTTCAGTACGACGTTTTTGGCCAAGTTTAGGGATGAACAATGTATTTTAGTCTAAATTCTATCATGTCTAAAATTGTTAGGTCACTAGTTTTACAACACAAGCATCAAGAGAAGAGATAGAGAAGAAGAGGTCAGTTGAACCCTTATCCAAACACACGAAATATAGAGAGAAAGGTTAAAGGAAAGAGTAAAATAGAAAAGAGAACAACCAACCTTCAAATGAAGGTTTACAAGGGTATTTATAGGAGGGAAGCTAGGGCAACACTCCTAGTTCCCTTCCTATCCTTATTGGGCTTGGGTCAAGCTTATGGGCCTTCTACATAAGCTTGACCTTAAACAAACATAAAGGCCATAATAAAGCTACCTATTACATATGAAATATAAATACTTGAAATACTTGTTTAGGAGTGATTCCAACAATCTCCCCCTCAAGTATATATGAATGAAAACGGTGAAGTCGTTGATGTAATAGTAGCTTTGACGTCTTCTGACATTCTTCTTTCTTGTGAGAAGAATTGCCTTGATTCGAACAATCTCCCCAGTGTAGAGAGATAGTTATCTTTGAACAGTTATGCTTTGACGTCATCTTTAACTTTGTTCTTTGATCATTGTTCTTTGTGGTGAGAGTGATAGTATGTTGTTATCTGCATCAGTCTGCCTCAGGTCTGCTTCGTTGCTCCAGTGTCTCCACGTCATTCTTCAACATGCTCACACGCTCTTTGACATTGGAATTCAATACTGATGAAGTTCTTTAAGTCTTTAACTTTGTAGATTCTTTGGTTTGACGAAGAATCATTCTGACGGTTGTGTTGCTTTTGAATAGAACTTCCATTAGTGATGATGTTGGCGTGAGCATGAGAAGAATCAGCACGATCATCCCGCTCCGGAGCTTCCATAAGAAGAAAACATTTCAAACGGTTAGTAATAAGCGGTTTCCGGCACTTACAAGTTTGAACTTCGAGAGTGTCAACAGCATAGTGTGAGGACACAACTCTAATTCTTACAAAGGCCGTTCCTGAACTGGAGTCCCACAAGTGAGATAACGCGATGTACCGAAGTACATCTACAGTTCAGATGAGTCGCTGAGGTACCCCGAAGCATCACCTCACGACTGTAGACCGTTTGAGACACACTCCGCGTAATCCACGGGGAGTTACCGAAGTGACCTGCTGATAGGGCTGTTTGATGTTGACCCTGGCAGGAGTTTCCATTCAATCACTGAGGATCACGATTGTGAACCTCTCATAAATGTTCTCGACAGATTGCTAAGATCTGTGAAGGACTCGATATGAACCACTGATGATCTTATTAGTTGATCATCAAGTGATTAAATGTCAAGTGTTCCTAAGAGATCTTTTGATGAATCTCGTGGCTCTAGACTCAATAGTGCGTTTTGGTTTTCCTGAGCGGAGACTAGGAGAGGGTCTCCTTCTTCAATACCAGCAATCTCTAGGAGAAAGCCGATAGTTTACGTAGGGTTCCCTGTGAGAATGAAACAAGCTTCTGTTGAGAAAAACTTGAGTGGATAAGAAGGTTTAGTGCATGCGTCACTGGGTCCATGACGACTTTTAATCTTCAATACCGGCGTCACTAAGTGACAACCAGTAGCATATGTATTGAACCCGGTGTCTGCCCTAAGTTGAATAGTCTGGAGGGCTATTTCTTTTCACCCTTTTCTTTGCATTTCTTTTTAATTCTTCAACTCCTTCTTTCTCCGATTCTCATTTTCTCCTTTTTTACAATCATACCTAAGGACTTCTAAATACTAACTATTTGTAGTGTCCTTGGGTAGATCCCTCCGGCTCTGGCGGATCATAGGACGGTTATTCCTAACCTTAGTCACCTTATAACTACATGACTAACCTATGTTTGCCATTAAAACCACTGTATGAAAAAATGTCGCTCAAAGGGTTTGTTAATGAAAAAACATGTTTGAACCATTTTGAGAGATGATGTTTTGCATAAATACTCCCCCTCCACATGTGCTTAATAGTTTAATGGTTAAATGCACAGTGAGGAAAGAGCGCGCACTTTTTGAATTGATCCACTGAAGATAGACAATCCCCCGAGAGACACGGTTACGTTGCATAGTTAAAGAGTTACATTGTCAGCTTTTAGGTGACAACTAGCTCTAATAACTACCTTGAAGGTGTAGACAAACCTTGGAAGGTTGTCAAACCCGTCAGAGTTCATGTCTATCAAAAGTTTCTCGAATGGTACATTCTACTCAGACAAGTCCTTTGCGAGACACGTTTACATCACTAGCGAACTAGCTTGAAATTATTACCCGTCCAGGACAAGTCTTTTCGAGTTACTAACAGTTTAGTACCGTCAATTCGTTGGTTAAGTCTGAGGTACACAGATTCATTTGCATTTTGAACAACATATTTCTTATCACACAATTTTCTCCCCCTCAAAAATGGCATATTAAAGTGTTATTTTTGAGCGGTTGAGAATAAATATGACCATTTCGAGTGTTGCGGGAAGAATGACCACTGTGAACAATTTGTGAACAAAGTTTCAAATACTCCCCCTCAACAAGTGATATAACCGGTTGAGGTTTTGAAAGTCTTAAGGGAAAGTACTTGTTCTTTTGAGCAAAACCTTGAAAAATGAAAGGTTTGATAGGTTTTACTCAAAAGTAAGAAGCTTTCGCTCCTTTTATAAGGATTGTGGCACTGAAGCGTACCACAGGGTCCTTTCTTGACAATTACGGGTTGTACACTGTTATGTGTGCACAAGCCATAGACATATTTAATCATACATCCAAAATTATGAAGGAAACAATTCAAGGGGTACCGGGAAGTGCAGTGATGTTCCCAGAAGTGCGCGCAGGATGTTGAAAGCCGGTGATGTTTCTCCTGGGTCGACCACCAACATAGCTCTCCAATCGTCCTGAACTGATCCCGTCTGAACAACCGTTCATCAATCATGGAGATGATCCTTCTCACATCCCTCCTTTCCTGAGAATTCCAGCGCTTACGAGATCCCACTTTCAGGCGTATATCCTTCAACCTGTATGCTAATCCGTCCCTAACCAGCTTCAAAGTATGATCCCCGAATTTATGAAGATCACTACACGCCATTAAGCAGTTTCTTTGAAGTTCACTGCGGTAAACAACTCCGAAAGGTTTGCTGATGAGCGTATATTGAGGTAGCTGATTGAGATCGGGAAGAGTAAGCATTGGAGGAGTGAGGTTGACACGCGTCTGATAAGATTCAACAGCCATCTGGATATCTTCAACACGTTCTTTGATCACAATGCGTCTAATGAAGATGAGAACTGACTTGATAAATTCACGTTGAACTTCAGTCGAGAATTGTCTCATACGACCCTGTACCTTGGCAAGGTACATGTCTTCGATGTCGTTGAGGGACAAGTTCTCAAAGTCGGCCTCGGAGAATCCATAGTCCTGTTCATCTTGTCGTTTGACTATGATATTCTTTAAGAATGAATAGTCCCACTTAGACTTGAGATCAATGTGTTTGATGGCCACGATGTCCTTAGAACTATACACTGCATGTTGAGACTTCTGAACCAGGCAGCTTCTGTAGTAGATTCTTCGGCGTTCAGGCCAATGATGAATCCCATACAATGCATCTTGGTCGTATGCTTGCACGTTGTCAGAAAACAAGTGATTTGCACGTTCCTCGATAGCTATGCAGTTTGAGTAAATAGCGGCTGGGAATGGAAGAGTCAATGATGTAGCGTATTTTCGCGAACCATCGCTACCGTGTAAGAGAAAATCCAGGTCTCTGTTAAAGAAGTATCGGAATGGAATCCGTGGTTCGTCTGTTTGGCCAATGGTCGGTAGGGGTTTGGTCCAATCGGTGTAGTATGGAGGGTTGTCCCTTTGTGTGAAGTCAATGTTTGCTTCCGGATTGAGCCAATCCATGTCGTTAGACATAGCTCGAGCGATGTTCTCAAGATGATATTCGACCTCGACAGCGCTTTCAGAGCTGTCTTTAAGAAGTTGGAATGCATCATTCTTGATTCGCTTCAATTCAGATTTCGTCATTTTCTTCACATGGAACTTTTCTTGCAAAAGTTTTGCGTGCTCCAATGTAGAACCATCTACCAATTCTTGACCTTCATCAGGGTAGGGAGTTTGATTGACAAGTGTGGAGAACCATTCAAACTCTTCGGTTTTATCGTCATCTAGCCGCCTGGAGTCGTCTTCTTCTTCTTTTTGGAAGGCCTTGATGATGATATTGGTTTCTGCACTTGTTTGGGTGAGGTGGGTTGTTGTCGGGGCTCAAGGACCTCTTCATCGTCACCACCCGTATACTCAAAGTAATCACCTGTTTTATGAGTCAGGGGTGGTAACTCGGAATCGTCCCGAGGTTTATCAGTAGAAGACCGAGGTGGAGGAGACTTTTTTGAGAAGAAGTTCGTGGTGGAGGAGGTGGCATAGAGGTAGATTTACCGACTGCTTCGACGCTTTAGGTGCAGAATCCTTGTCCTTATCATCGTCATCTCTTGGTCGTTTGGGTTGATCGGCCGACTCCTTGCATGATGATCTGAGTTGAAAATCAAGTAGATTTTCGAAAAATTTAGCTTCATCCGAAGTAAATGTTCCAGATCGCTTTGACATTTGTATCACAAGTTTAGCGATTAACTCAGATTCAGAGAGATCAGCTTCTTTGGCCATTGTATTTTTAACCAATGCTACGATGTTAGGGGTGAGTTGTCTGGAAAATATTTCTCTAGTCACACCGGGACAGTGTCGAGAAGAAACTTGTGAGTATGATCTCTTGCTGTCTTTTCCAGTTCCTTTAGGACTTTAGGAACGATATCCTGAAGGTACTTGTTAGTGTAACCTTCGATCATTTCGTTCAGTTCCTCTTTACGATGACTTTTCATGAACTTCTGAACAAATTCCCTTTCTTTCTCCATCTTGTCATGCTCGTCATACATATGCTGTATGTGATCAGCAAAGAAATTTAGCTTTTTGTAGAGCACGTTTTTCTTTCTGACTTGTTTGACAGCTTTGTGAATCCGTTTATGAGCTTAAGAAATCCAAGATCGAGGTGGTTTCTTCACAGATTTGGATGATGATTTTGTTGATCTTTTGATGGTGGTGGTGATGAGTGAGATGAAGAATCTGATGAGGAGGAGACATGAGGAGATTCGGGGTCCTTTGGAGGTGCAGAAGTATCCTCCTTGGAACGAGTTGGACTGCGGAGAAGAAAGTCATCATAATCTTCTTCGTCATCATGTCCAGTTTTAGCCTTTTCTTCCGTCGGTTCCTTAGCTTCTTCATCAGTTTTCTCTTTCTCAGTCATATTCTTTTCTGGTTCCTCAATGTTAAGATCAGTAGACTCCTTCACAAGCGTTTGTTGTTGCACAAGTGTGGTGGCACCAGATCCCTTATCGGGTTGATTAACCGCATCAGGACCTGGTGAAGAGTGGACAGCACCACTTGATCCTCCGGGGCCACCCATTTGATCTTTTGCAAATTCTTCAGCTTTTTGAATTTGTCTAACTAATTTAAATTTTTTCTTGTATGATTGATCCAGTTGCTCTTCTTCTTCTTTAGAGCTTTCATCATGAGACTCAAGTACAGGAGTCTTTCCTTTTCCATGATCGGCTATTGGACTTGTAGATTTAGCTGCTGGAGGAGGGGATACGGTTGCAGATTCAGAGAAGGTAATCTCTTCATCTGTGTCAGTACCTTCAGAGCTTTCGTCCACAAGCTTTCTTTGCGGTTCGGGTTTGGGAATTGGGATGGGAGCAGCTTCCTTAGATGGAACAATCCTCTTTGAAGGAGGGTTCCTCTTGGGGAACTTCCTTTGACTGCCGTACTTCCTGCACTTCCTCTTTTGGTTCTCCTTACAGGTGTTCCAGAAGATTTTTCGTCGAGATGACCAACTTTGCCTTGTCTAACTGCTTCCAGATACCTTTTGTACGTTTCGAGCTTTCTGACATCTTCAGTTAGAAGGAAATCTGGTAGCACAGCACCTTGTTTCTTTGTAGACGTTTCCTTGATTCTAACAGATAGAATGGGTTCCGTCAACATGTCGTGATTGTTGGGGTCATTGAGCCTCTTGGGAATGTCAGGATGAAGTCCAAGTGCTCTCTGGATCAACAATTTTGTATATCTGATGTAGGGAATCTTTGAGCCAAGTTTGTTGAGAAATGACATCATGTCATCCCAAATCAGAGCTTCGATAGCGATGTGTTTCTTGTTGACCAATGCCCAGAATATTTGCAGTTCTATGAGCTTAGGGTGCTCATAGCCGCTGTCACGACCAGAAACAGACTTGGTGATGATCATGTAGAGTGTTCTCCAGGGTTGAGGAATACTCTTAAGCTCTACGTGAGAATGCTTGGTGATTACTCCTGTAGCCTCGTCATAACCGATATTGATTAAGAATTGGAGAGTGAGCTCTTCAGCAGGTGTGGCATATAGTTTGGTTGGATCGACATCAGGAATTAGGAGAACAGCCCTTAAGTCTGCAGGTGTAATGGTGACTTGTTTGTGATTCAGAGTCACCGTCACAGCAGTTTGTCCTTTGACCCTTTCCATAGTGTTCCAGAACTGTTGGATGTAGATCTCAGGAACAGTTGCAGAGTGTGAAAGCATGTTCTGATACGGATGAGTCTTCAGAATGTCAATAGCAATTAAACACGAAGATTCAGAGCAAGTGAGGTTGTCAAAGTCAACACGGAGATTATTCTTTCCTATCTTCATTGGATAGCCATGAGGATAGATATCAGCAATGGAGAGAACATCAGGTGCATCCATATTCATTTGTTCAGCCATGTCGTGATCTGAAATAACATTAGCCAAAAGAACCAACATATCGAAAGACATAATGTTAGTCAACAGAAGGTCTTATTGTCTAGTTATTGAATGTACAGTGTCAATGATTGTTACGAGTCCTAAGTCACTTGTATATTCAATAGTCCAATGACGTCGTGAAATGTTTCGTGAGTTAGTTAACTTTAAGTTTTAAAGTTTATTTTATCACTTATTGTTCACAACATATCAAACGATTTCAGTTTATTAGTGACATTTTAGGATTCGTGATGATATGATTAGTTTATTTACAAGTTTGTACACGTAACAATTCATAACGAAGGTATGATCTCGGCTTATGCGTAGGATTGGAAAAGTTATGCGTAGACAGGAATGATATATGCGTAGGCGTAAGCTTACGCGTAGGGTCTTAACTTACGCGTAAGAAGTGTTACGCGTAGGAAAAAGAGACCTTATGCGTAGGCATATATTAACCTTACGCGTAAGGTTACTCGTAAGAGTTGACCTTATGCGTAGAGGTCACTGTTTACGCATATCCTTCACAGGATACGCGTAGTCCCATATGTAGAACCTTACGCGTAGCTGTTATGCGTAGGATTATTCTTACGCGTAACATGACTACGCGTAGGGTAATCCTTATGCGTAGAGTCCAAATGACCTTGATTCTGATTTTCACGAGTAACAAGCCTGAAATAAGTTTATCAAATCATCAAAGTTAACACAAAACATCATTTTATCACAGATTACAACATACTAGCTCATCTTAACTGTTACGCGTAGAATACATACGCGTAGCCTAAACCCTAAATCTACGCGTATGGATTCTAGCCATAGATTATGCACAAAACATTTTCTGGTAGCTTAAGAGAGTTGAGGAAGTCTATATACCGAGTTATAACACCCAATTCATGGTGAATCAAAAATACCCAAACTTATGAACTTTAAACCCTAATTCCAAATTATTGATTATTTAGAGTTTCTGGGTGGTTATAAAGCAAGGAAATCATCAATTCATCACCATAAGACTATAACCCAATCAATCTTTTTGACCAAAAACACTTCACATTTGAAAATACCCAATTCGACTCATAAACCCTAATTTTCAAAAATCATCAATTAGTGTTTCAGGGTGGATTTTGATGGTTAAAATGGTATCATAGATGTATTATGAACGTTTTGACACAAATCATTTTACCACAAACATACACACAATGATTGTGTGTTCATACGCTTATGCGTAGAACACATAATCACGCGTAAAAAACGTTTTAGCCGTAGGATTTGAATGAAATTAAAAACCTTTGCTTAGAAACATGTTTTACACAAGAAACAACTTACAAAATGATAATCAAAAGCACAGAATTCTTGAGTTATTATTAGGCGTAGGATCCTTTTAGGTATTTTGTAATAAATGAGAAGTGATAGTTAGGTGGGGGTGTTTTATTTAAAATAACTTTAAGTTTTTGACAATTTTGGTCCCTCCACCTATTCCATTTTCATCCAAAGCCTTTTAACTTCCATTTTTTGTTACCAAATGAAGATTTTAAGAAAGAAACTTGACGACACTCCCCCTCGACTTGAGAAAATAATGAAAGGTTATAAATTAAAGTTCGAGGAGTGTCTTTGAACCAGGAAATGTACCACCATTTGTAAAAGAATCAACCGAGATATGATAACATGCAAGTACACAGATGTTTTGAAACAGTGTAAGTTTATTTTCTCCCCCTCAACACTTGATCGGAAAAATACTGAATTTTGAAAGATTAAAGTGTTGACGGAAGAAATGTACTTGCAATGTTGAAAGAAAAGTAGATTAGAAGAATATTTTTGTTGTTTTTATCAGGTTTTATAATTTTGTATTTTGTTTTTGAAAAGCTATTTACAAAAGATGTTTTGGTGTTTGACAGGTTTTTAAGACTTTTTTAGGAGGTCATCCAATTCCTCTTGAGTCAAACACCTCATACCAATCCGGTGGACCAACTCATTAAACCTAGCGGGAGGCAAGGCTTTGGTGAGAAGATCTGCCAATTGGTATTCAGTACCCACAAAATATAATTCAACAGTACCCTGTTCCACGTGATCCTTGATGAAATGATATCGAAGATCGATGTGATTTGATTTTGAGTGCTGAACTGAGTTGCACGAGATTGCAATTGCACTCCGATTGTCGCAATACATCGGGATTCTGTCAAATACGTAACCATAGTCTTTGAGTTGTGTTCTCATCCATATGACTTGAGCACAACATGCGGACATGGCTACATATTCTGCTTCGGTTGATGACAGCGATGTACAATCCTGCTTCTTCGATTGCCAAGACACCAGTTTATCACCAAGAAATTGTAAAGCTCCTGAAGTGCTTTTCCGTGAGTCTAAGCATCCTGCGTGGTCAGCATCTGAAAAAGCGATTAGTTCAAAACCAGAATCCTTCGGATACCAGATCCCCAAGTTAATGGTTCCCTTTATGTATCGGAGGATTCTTTTAGCCTCAGAGAGGTGGGTTTCAGTTGGTCGCGACTGATAACGGGAGCATAGATAAACGGCAAAGACAATATCAGGTCTGCTAGCTGTTAGATACATGAGAGACCCAATAATACTACGGTATTTTGTAGGGTCCACCAATTTCCCATGTAAATCAGCGTCTAACTTCTTGGTATGAGCCATTGGTGTGGCATAGGTGTCACAGGTTTTCATTCCAAATTTGTTTAACAATTCAAGGGCATATTTGGACTGACTCAAGAAAATACCACGGGGTGATTGATGAACTTGCAGTCCGAGAAAGAATGTAAGTTCACCCATCATGGACATTTCAAAATTTTCTTCATTAGTTTTGCAAAAGCGATTGAAAACTTTTTATGTGTAGACCCAAAAATGATGTCATCCACGTAAATTTGAACAATTAAGATATGTTCCCGTGATATTGTATAAAAAGAGTTGGGTCAACCGAACCTTTGGTGAAATTATTAGCAATGAGGAAAGATGATAGCTTATCGTACCATGCCCGAGGAGCTTGTTTGAGACCATACAGAGCTTTGTTCAGTTTGTAGACATGATTCGGAAACTCAGGATCAACGAATCCATCTGGTTGGCTGACATAAACCGTTTCTTTAAGTTGTCCATTGAGAAACGCAGTTTTGACATCCATCTGATAGACCGTTATATTCATATGAGCTGCGAATGCTAGAAATATCCGAACAGCCTCAAGACGAGCAACCGGAGCAAAAGATTCTTCAAAGTCTAATCCCTCTTCCTGACGATAACCCTTAGCGACCAGACGTGACTTGTTTCGGATGACGTTCCCTTCAGCATCCAATTTGTTTTTCCAAATCCATTTTAGACCAATGACGTAGACTCTTGTTGGTCTTTCAACCAGTTCCCATACTTCAAGACGTTTGAATTGGTTGAGTTCTTCTTGCATGGATTCAATCCAGTTGTCTTTTGTCATTGCGTCTTTGATGTTTTTAGGTTCAGATTGGCAGACAGTGAGTGCATAAATGCAATGTTCACCGTCTGTGTGAAGACGTTGTCTCGTAACGACTGGTTGATTCGGGTTGCCAATAATGTTTTCCAGAGGATGGTCTTTTGTCCATCTATGTGTGGAGGGTTGATGTTGGTATACATTGTGCAGATTCTGAGGATTCAAATGGTTTGTGGAAGATTCCGCGACATCTGGTGCAGCAGTCTCATTAGCAAACGGGTTGAAGAACGCATTTGGATCAAAATCTGCAGGTGGGGGTATTTCATTCAGAATATCATCAGCTGGTTCATCATTGTTGGAAGCGGTGTGTTCAACTGTTGTGTTGGAGTCAACTGGTGTAGGTGCTTCTTCAACAGTAGTTGTTGTAGCAGGTGTATCAGGTATAGGAATATTATCAGGTTGTGCAGCGGAAACAGCGGATACACCTGGAGCACGTTCATCAATATCGTCACTGAACAGCGGAGCAAATAACCTTTCCATTTGGTGACGAGTAAGCTGAGGGCTTTCTTCAGCTGATGATGGGGTTTGAGGGAAGTTTAAGCGGTTGTGACCGGGTTCTAAGCTGTTATACTCAGAAGCCATTGTGAAGGAGTTTCATAATCAGTTTCCCCCAAATTGACAACTTTCTTTAGCAGATTTGAAACTTTGATGAAGTCTACATTTCCTCTAACTTTTGAAGGTTTCAGTATGCAGCGGAATTTGTAGATGAGCAGTAAACCACACAAAGAAAATCTGACTAATTGCGGAAGATCCGTTCGAGGGTAACATGCCAGAAATCAACAAGATCTTCTCGCGTATGTAGATGCATCACACCAAACAAACCACGAAAGACGAAATGATACGACTTTCCCCTGAATGCTAATAACTCGATACTAAGACCGTGTGTGAGGCATCTTAACATCATATTTTGGTAACTTCACACAAGATCACCCGTGAAATTGAGACGATAACTCCAAAGTGAGACGTTTGAGCCACAGATCGTCTTATTTCTTCCCCCTAATTGGAGAAATTCAAGAAGGCATTGGGTTTTCGCAAAGAAGCATGTAGAAGAACAAGGAAGCAATGATCACCTACACACTCTCTCCCCCTCGATGTTTTCAATGATTCAGAATCATACACCACGTATGTTGATGATGAATTGAAGACAGCGAAACCATGTATAGGAGACAGCGAAACCATGTATGTCCAATTGATCGAACAAGTGAGAAGTACCAAAAATATGTCGAGAGAGTCAACTGCTGATAGAACTTCTTTGTTCATAATGTTGATCATCAGCTGTATCATTGTTGTTGGAAGCAGTTTGATCTTCTGTTATAGAAGATTCGGTTGTTGTTGTAGATTCAGGTGTATCAGAAATTAGAGTATTATCGGTTGTGCAGCGGAAACATTCGATACATCTGAAGCACGACTTTTGGCAGAATCTTTAACCAGAGGAGCAAGCAATGTTTCCAATACATGACGATTAAGTACAATGGTGGAACAGCTGATGGATCATGATATTTTTGACGGTGAGAAACGGGTCCTACGCTGTTTTGCAGTAGGAGCCAAAGCTGTTGTACCTGCATAGAGAGAATAGAAAGGGGGCAAGAAAGAGAAACATGGATCCCCAAGTGTAACTGGGTTCCAGATGTTAGAAGCATAAAGATGTAGTGTCAATTATCTTCTTGACACCTGAACATGCTATTATGATGATTTCCTTTCCTGCCTCAGGGATGGATGTTGTTGGTATCCCACTTGTTTTGGTGCAACTACTTAGTATCTTGCCTGTAGGAATCCACCTAAGACTAACAGTTTTGAAAATCCTACCCGTTGGTATCCATCTAAGGTTAGATCTAGGGGATGTTGAAACTTCTTTTGGGAAGAATTTGCGTCCTATATGGATCCACCTATTAGGTTTCTGAAATTTTACGTTTAGATCAACGGGTTTATTTCTAACTGTTTGAGTTAACTTAGGTTTTGGTTTGCTACTACAAGCAGTGTTCAGTAATACACTCGAAGGTGATACACTAGGTCGTGAACCTAAGATTCCATCCTTTTGGAGTAGTGCCCTTTTCCTAGCCTTTTCTAGATCACAGTTCTTGTACGCGTCATTTGAATCATATGAATCTTTACGTTTAATGCTCAGTTTAGACACAGTGTTTGAACTAGTCCTAGATTGGCCAGGAGCAGCTACTTGTTGAGATATAACAGAAACAGGTATAACAGAAACAGATTTAATAGAAACAGAAGCATTATTCATTGGCCCGGAATGTGGGGTGACTGGTTTTGACAAATGATTATTCTCAACAACTTGGGAGGCAAACCGTGGTTTTGACGATTTTGAACGTTCAGATTGAAAAGCAGTTGGTTGTCTAACTACTGATTGTTTTCTGATTGGTTTTAGAGACGATTTCCCCAAGATTGTTGGTTTTGCAAAATTAGTATCCACATTCTTGTCAGTGAATCTTCTCAGTTTGTTTTGTAAAGCAACATGTGCAAGCCCCTTTGCTTGAATTTGAGCCTTTAAATGCTCATTTTCTTTTACTAATGTATCCACACGATTACTTTGTTCATTTGAAGACTGACCATTGTGTTCTGAAGAAAAAGATTTGTTTTGAAGTTTAAGTTCAAGAGAGATGCAATGTGCCTCTAGTTTTGAAAAATCTTTATGAAACTGAGCAATGGTCTTTTTGAGAAGAATGTTTTCAGATTCAAGAGTTTGATTTGACGTTTCAGTTGAATTGTTAACAAGTAAGGGCTCAGACATGAGAAAGTTGTCTGGACATTGTGCAACATACTGGTCAACCTCTCCTTCATTACTGAATTCAGGTTGCTCAGTTTGTTGTATCGCATTTGCAGGCAGAATATGATCAACAGTAGATTGTACCTCGACCATCTGTTCTGTGTCAGTGTCATAGGTGGGTAAGATATCTTCCTCAACCATTTGTTCATCGTCACAGTTAGGCTCGGTGTCGTAGTTAAGTATGATATCTTCTCCAGATCTGCTGCTGTCATGCTGCTTTTCCAATGCTACAACCTCATTGTCTGCATTACCGACAGATGCAGTACTCACAACATTCTCAACGTCCATTTGAGCATTCCTTTCATGTACAGCAACTCTTGCACCTTGTACGACTGCGGGATATTGGGAAATAGATGTTGTCTGACGCTTGAATGCCAGAGATATAGCCATGAATCCTTCTTGCAATGCCACAAATGGATCTTTATGATCAGAATCCATTACACTCCCCTGCAGAAGAATCAAAGAGAAGAAAAGGTGCAAAGTCGATATAGCACACAGAAGGTCGATATAGTGAACTGCAATTTCCCTCCAAAAATAATTTTGAAAAATTTTGACTCTCAAAATTTGAAATTCACTATAAAATCCAATTCTAAGAATGTAGGAAAAATTTGAGTAATGACAATTTTGACGCCAAATTTGACCCGAAAAATTTGAATTTAGGCCCAAAAATTTGAATTTTTGACCAAAATTTTCACAGTTAAACCAAAATTTGAATCTCGCGTAAAAATTGAACGTTTAGTCTCCTTGAAAAATTAAATTTTACTCAACTTTTCCCGCCAAAAAACTCTTTTTTTTTTTTTTTTTTTTTTGTGATAACTTGTGTTGATGGATCTTTGTAGTCGAATGAACCTTTGTTGATGAAGTATCCTTAGGCGTAGAAATCACGTGAGAGCAATATAACACTTATGCGTAGAAATTACCAAAGTTACGCGTAAACAGTACAAGTTACGCGTAGTTTTTAGCTTACGCGTAAGCAGGAAAAAATCTAAAGTTATGCGTAGACAACAAAGTTAGGCGTAGAAACTTAGGCGTAGGATTTAGCTTATGCGTAAGACAAGGCTTAGGCGTAAGAAAATCTTAGGCGTAGGATTTCTACGCGTAAAGTTGAACTTACGCGTAATTTTAGGGTTTTATCCCAAATGATCTTTTACACTATCACAGTGCAAAAGATATCCAAAGTCGACGTATTTTCAGACTTATCCAAGTAAGAAAACACGGAATAAACCACGAAAATGAATATCAAACCAAGGAAACACTTACGCGTAGAAATAGGGTTTTCATACGCGTAGGTTTACTCATAAAAGTGATTTTGCCCAAATATGTTTCTAAACCAGTTTTAGTGTGATGAAATAGCTTCAATAACACCAAAAGACACAAAAGTGTGGAACTTGATGGACCAAAGCCTCTAAAACAGTTATGCGTAGGATGATACACACGTTCAAAAACAAGCTTAAAAACTGATATTCACGCATAAAGTTTCAAACTTTTTGCCAAAAACTTAAACTTTAACACTTAATAACCTTGAAAGTACAAGAATCTTGGATTGTAACATGAAAAAATGAAAGCTTTAAGCGTATGAAAGATTGAGTACAGAAACCTTACGCGTATACCATAAAACTTCAAAAAACAAAATGAGTTCACCCAACTATTTGGCGATTGATACCACTGTTAGGTCACTAGTTTTACAACACAAGCATCAAGAGAAGAGATAGAGAAGAAGAGGTCGGTTGAACCCTTATCCAAACACACGAAATATAGAGAGAAAGGTTAAAGGAAAGAGTGAAATAGAAAAGAGAACAACCAACCTTCAAATGAAGGTTTACAAGGGGTATTTATAGGAGGGAAGCTAGGGCAACACTCCTAGTTCCCTTCCTATCCTTATTGGGCTTGGGTCAAGCTTATGGGCCTTCTACATAAGCTTGACCTTAAACAAACATAAAGGCCATAATAAAGCTACCTATTACATATGAAATATAAATACTTGAAATACTGTTTAGGAGTGATTCCAACAAAAATCATATGGAATCAAAACAAAATGACATCAATAAATTTCTTTTACATACAATGTAGCACTTGTTGTTATGCATAATAAGGATCACGAATCAACTACTATCCAAAAGTGCACTCAACGATGGCCAACATGAAAAGACGCAATCTGTTGCAAATACGAAAATATTAGAATGTGAAGTTCAAACACGTGAATGTGTAAAGGCTATTGGATATACATCGGTCTTTATGCAAAACCGAAATAAGAGCTCTAAAGTTATGTACTTTAAGACATAAATTGTGGAATAAATAAACTCACAAAACCATGAAGTTGATTATTAAGAGACATATTGTCTCAAGGTGGATGTAAATATGTTATTGATATTTTATGAGACAAGCAATATGGAAGTATTTAATTAGCACTAGATGAGTTTTATTAGAGCTCTCATATTCTATAAAGGATCTATAATGCCTCAAGCATGTATAGCAGCTTCAACTTTTACAAGCAATAGATAGAGTTAACTCTATTTGATCAAATTGAATGAATCATTACATGGATCAAAATCATTTGGAAGCATATTATATGAATTGGTTTTGTATACATTTCTAAGAAATGATGGTCCTCAAATACCATACATAAGTGCAATTAAGGCTTTGATGTTGATTTTGTAAGTAATATGCGTCCCAAGACTATATATTTTATTTGTATTAACATTATATACTTCCAACCAATACATTGGTATTAGGTTAAAAGTTACATATCTATTTTGTCATCTTTGCAGGACATAACATATTCATGTCACTAACAATGTGGTGGACTTTATTACAAAATAGTTGCCAACAAAAGTTTTTGAGCAACTCGTTCATAAGATGAGCAATCAACGTTTGAAGAATATATATACATCAAAGTGAGAGGGAGTATTACAAACATTGCACTCTTTTTCCCTTAATCAAGTTTTTTTTACCCAGTGGATTTTTCTTGATAAGGTTTTTAACGAGGCAGTCTAGGTACAATATCGCCCCTGAAGGACCATCATGATTACGCATAGTAACCGGTGAATATCCAAGATGGAGTGTTGTAAAATATGTATATATATTGTAGATGATTCACCTATATATTATTGATATATCATTTCCTTATATATTTCATTCTTGTTAACTTATAATTATAGGTCATCTTGTAAACATTAGATCATCTCTTAGTAAGATTTCTCCTTCTCTCTCATTCTCCTTTTCTCTTATCTTTTATATTTATAACATAAATACCCCATTCTTGTAAATGTTGAAGTCTTGTATCTTTAATTGTTTTTATTTCGGGTTCATACTACTCTTTGAAATCTAAAATCAAGTATCAATCTGACGAAAACAACTAAAACAACTTATTACATTGTTTAGGGGTATATGGGTATTTCCAGGAATAAAAAGCTCCAAAAAATCTAAAACGCTTCATACAATAGCGTTTTATTTAAGAGCTATTAGTTTGCAAAAGAAGCTTGAAGCTCCACTAACCAAACTAAGATTATTAATTTGAAGAAGCTTATTTGTTAAAATAAAAAGCTCAAGCTCTAAAAAGCTTCAAATATCTCCTTGCCAAGTGGTTTTAACTTCATACATAGGCAAATAAGTTAGGCGTTCCTCTTATCTTTCCTCGTTTGCTCTATGGGGATTGTAAGGTCCTTGTGAAAAGATTGTAAAGCCGTATTACTGATTGGAGAAATAAGTTTTTGCCATTTGCGAGTAAGCTTCAGTTCTGTATGTACATTTTATATTCCATGCATATTTATAGGGCTTCTGTGTTTATCTTTCAGCTTATATTGTTCATGATCTTGAACAATTGATGAGGGGTTTTCTATGGTGTCAAGGTAATATGAAGAAGGGTAAGATGGAAGTTGCATGATAATTGATTTGTAAACCGAAAAATGTGAAAAATGAGTTATTTTTTTATTATTATTTTTTATTTTTATAAAATAATAAATAACCAAAATTTACTCATTAAAATTTTAGAAAAATTTCACTAAATAGTTAAATCAAAAGACTAAAGAAGAAGAGAAGAATATGTTTTTAGGGGTGTTGATAGGTTCGGTTATAGGGTTGTTCGGTTTGTTTGGTTCGATTAATTCGGTTAAATTTTTTTGGGTCAACCCGAAAACCCGAACCGAACTAAAATTCAACTGAACCAAAATGAAAACCAAATTTGAATTCGATTCGGTTCTCGGGTTGACCCGAATAACCCGAATTTCACTATTTATTTTAAAAAAATCAATAATTACATAAAAATTTAGCAAAAAAAAAAAAGAAAAAAAAAGGAGTATTTCAAGCATAAAAAGTATTTTTTATATTAAGATAATATTTTAATAGTATTTATTTATATAAATATAAAAAAAAATATAAATATATATGTAAATATATAAAATATATATATATATATATATATATTTATATGAATTCGGTTTTCGGTTCGGTTCTCGATTCAGATTGCCAAACTCATATTCAATCCGAGAACTGAATTAGTAATTTGGTTTGGTTTGGTTTTAGCAAATTCGGTTTGGTTATTAGTTCAGTTCGATTCGATTTCAATTTTTAGTCTATTCGGTCATTTCGATTTTCTTGCTCACCCCTATATATATATATATATATATATATTTTTTTTTTAACCTGGTTTCCGAGTCTACATTGCAAAAACAACCTGCCAACCCGAATCT
This sequence comes from Chrysanthemum makinoi, assembly GCA_910596185.1. Taxonomy (NCBI): domain Eukaryota; kingdom Viridiplantae; phylum Streptophyta; class Magnoliopsida; order Asterales; family Asteraceae; genus Chrysanthemum; species Chrysanthemum makinoi. Next base: position 138,870,429 of record OU343222.1, on the reverse strand, counting down.
TTCATTTCAATTCAACCCGACTTCATTATACCACCACGAATCTTTCATATCAGTTCATTTCACCAAGCAAAAAAAATGTCAGCCGGATCAGCAGGTTCTTCTCCGGACAGCGGCACCACCTTTCGGGGCGGCATGACTCAGCAGGAATGCGAAAACATGATCCAAAGAAGCCTCAGAAGTAATTCCTTTTATATACTTGTCAGGGTTTAGGGTTTATATAGATATTAATTATTTTATTTCATGAATGTGAAAAAAAAAAAAAACAGCTCCGACAGTGAAGTTTCTACTGGAGCATTTGGAGAAAAGCGGATGCAATATTGCTCCTAATTTTATAAAAGCGATTAATTGTACTCAGAAAATGAGCGGTGGTTATGCTCGCGGTAGAGGGGTATAAAATTCTCTTCATTTTATATATTTAGAATCAGTAGTTGTTATGCTTTCCGACTTTCACGGACAGGCCTCCCTTTTCGGAAGGTTGGCGTGGCCACTTTATGTTTGCCTAAAAGTAAATATTTTTAGAAATTGTGTTTGGAAGTGTTGATTTTGTAAGAAATGCGGATGGTGCTATTTATAAAAGGCTCTAAGTTCACTTGGTGCAAACAGCCTTGAAGTGGCCACGGCAACCTCTCTGAAGTGGAGGACTTTATTTGGTTTGAGTTTGTGTGACGCTCGGCTTGAGCTCATTGATAATTGATTAGTTGGCCAAAAGGTCCGATAAAATTATTACCCAAAAAAAGAATATAATTTTGTCTTAACAAGCACTATGAAATAAACAGCTATACCTCTGCTTATTAGAAATGGCTTATTTTACTTCAAAGTAAGCAGTTTGAATGACATAAACCCAATGACACAAAATTGCTTTTGCTTGAGTGAAAAAGTATCAAAAATAAGTAATCCTAAACACTATCTGATAATTCGAAAAGTTGAAAAATCCCAAACAAATAATGAGCAGAGCAGACGGAGCTCAATCTTGACCCGCTTTTATTATAAGCTTATAAAGCTATAATATATATGTAGTGCTGCAATTTTGATCAAACAAATGGAACTAATTCATGTATTGTGTTGATTGGAACTTATTCGTAATCTTTGAATGTTGTAGATAGTGGTATGTAGTAATCACCTGCAAATTCAAGATGAGGTAACACAAGTTATTATCCACGAGTTGATTCATGCTTTTGATGACTGTCGAGCTAAAAATTTGGATTGGACTAATTGCGCTCATCATGCCTGTAGTGAGGTTTAAATTCGTATCTGAGTTATTTTGCTCTTTTTCGTGTGTTGGAAATCCTGATCATTAACTTTACTTGGTTTCTCTTGTTTGTATATGAAAAAGATCCGTGCTGGCCATCTGAGTGGTGACTGCCATTATAAGAGGGAACTTTTACGAGGGTTTGTCAAACTAAGAGGCCATGAACCAGTAAGTCTGCTTTTTAATTTTAATAAATAACAATTAGTTATTGAACTATGTCAAATCATCTTTTGCCTCTCTGTAAATTGCATGAAGTCATTTAAGTTTCGTAACAATTGCGTAATGGGTGGATCTTAAGTTGCGATACAAGACGTGAAGAATGACTAGAGAGAAAATGTATCATAGTTCCCGACTGTATAAGATTTGAGATACTTCTGGTCTTAGAGAATTCCATACTAATAGATAAATGCAGTTCATGTTTGCTTTCTTGGAAATATTGTTTCTTCTTACTGAACGTTGTTTGACACAAACTTATTCACGTAGGCATCATACATAACCATATGCTTATATGTTATTAGTTTAGACATGGAATTAATATTCTAAAAGTTATCATTATTCATAAACATGAAAACAACGGGGGCAAAGTGCCTCCATCTCACATTGTCATATGTGCTTTATTTTTCTCTAATAGTGTTACTAATCTTTGAAATCCGAATTGTTGATCATGTATTTATTATCAACATTGTCCAATAGCTCATTCATAATTGTTATTAATCCAGGAAGTCTCAACCATGATATTGTGAAACTTTGAAAAACCTTTTTTTCTTCAAAAATACTTAATTAGCTTGTTTCAAAAATGTTATAATATCAACAGGTCCATGTTTTCACTTGGGAAGACATTATTAGGCAATGTTAACTACATATAAAGATCATTCTAATCTTAGTGAAGCTTCATTGCTTCAATATAACTAGAGAACGACTTAAGACTGTCGTCACAAGTTTATAAAAAACCAATTATGTTCCATATTTACTGTATTGTTAGAAACTTGTTATAAGAGAAAAAATTGCTTGATCAAAAATCATAAACAGTTAACTTTAATTCACTTCTTGAAATAATTTGAAGCATATGCTTTGTCAGTCGGATTCTCATTAATTTGTCTTCTTTGTTCTAAAGTCTACCGTCTACAATACTACCGGCACACTCAATATTTGGCAGATTATGCCATATATAGAAAACGGATATAAAGCTAAATTCTCACCAATGAAATAAAAGGGTTGTTGTGCTTGGCAAAGATCTAATCTAGTTTCGTTTAAGAAAAACATGTCAAATATTTAAAAATAACACAATTTTTCAAAACAAACTCGAAAGAACGAAGGAAAATAAAAGTCAAGTGATAATTACGAATAACAAAGTATTGAGGGGAGAGTGGCTTGGTACAAGGATATCAACTTTGGTGGCAATTGCCGGGCAATATCAATTTCATTCAGATAAGCCGTGTAGAATAGGGGTGACATAAGTACCTATAACCGACGGGAAAATGAAACCCAAGAAAGACTAGGCACACTCGGAGGCGGACAAACGATTTTCGGCGGCGGGTATGGGTAAAATAATTTAACAAAAAAATAAAATAAATAACGACACAGTAGTGCGACTACCATCAGTATGTGTGAGTATTCTACTTGATACCTTAAGGTGGTTGGCCTGGGGTAGGGGTAGGATCGGTCTACAATCTAACTCTCCCATACCCCGCTCTGGCGGGATTGGGTATGTTGTTGTTGTTGTAATGCTGTATACCTTAAGGTGGTTGGCTGACTATTGGCTTCCAAGTAGAACGCTCTAGTAGCCCTCACGAGACTAATAGTGGTGGGACTACTAATAGTAGTGCAAAAATTAATTCAACAGAAAAATTAGCTGACAACCTTGTGGTCAGACTACTATTAGCTTATGGTTGACCAACTATCGACTTAATTATTCTTTTTAATATCTTCAGTTTCCAAAAGCATTATTAGAAAAACTTTGAGAATTGTTTTACAATTTAAAAAAAAAAAAAATATTGACTCTTGGTAAAAAAAAAAAAAAAAAAAAAATCGAACTTGAGAGTTAATAAAAAGAGAAAAAGAGAATTAAAGAGTCATAAGGCCTCTCAGTGGAGTTGTAGCTTGTTAAAAGAAAGTCGCACGATTTTTTCACAACATGGTCTTACAAGGCGCCTTTGCTGCTAAAGTATCCGAAAGTCGAGTCGTATGGTGAGAACGTGCATATTACACACTTGAAATAAAGTGTTGAAACAAGATGTCTATAAATTACTATTCTTTGACATTTAAGGCGTGTTGGTATAGAGGTATGGGATTGAGAGTATGGATTATAGAGGGTTTTGCAGATTGGGCACATGTTAACACCGGCTTAAAAAGCACAAAGTTGAACTAGATCATGTAAATAATATCGCTAATTGGTTTGGCATGCGTCAAAACTGAAAAATGAACAATTAGTGGAGAAAAACTCCTTTGAGAATGTATTTGGTTGTAAAGTTTCTTGCTGAGCATAGCATTTTTGTGGCACAAATAAGAAATTGTATGAGAATAGCACTAGGAACCTTTTGTGTTGATTCAAATGGTGAACGTGTTTGCCCGGTTATCAATGATCATATCACAGAGTGATGACAAACATGCTCATTACATTGGTCGTGTCATCCAATATGTGTTAATACTCCTACATGCTTCTGCAATCAAATCACATGTCATAGAAAAACAAGGCAAGCAAAGTAATTTTTTTGTGATCCTTATTATCCTATGGGTTTAAAAATGTATATGCTTTTTTTTTTTTTTTTTTTTCCGGTAACCATGGTTTCCGACCTTTTGGCTGACTAACCCACGGGGTTTGAACCCACCGCCACACAGACTCAAACCAAGTAAAGCCCTGCCTTTTCAGGAGGTTGGCGTGGCCACTTCAGGGCTGTTTGTACCTAGCAGGAATTGAACTTTTGACCTTACACATTTTAGAGTGATAGTCACAAGCCCTTTTGCTACTAGAAAAATGTATACTACTCATTCCACCATATAATATAATAATTACCCATAGTGTTTTTTAGTCACAAACCCCCCTAAAGAGTTGTTATATAACATCAAATCTCAGAAATATTCTGAAAGTTGAATATCTAAAGATAAAAAAAAATAAAAATTGAATGATTAAAGAAAATGCTTGCTAGCGAATCTGATGAAGTAAAACACGGAGGTGAATTAGAACTGTAGAAGACGGTCGATCAACGGCAATAAAAGACGCTCCTCCTACTAAGTAGAACATAAGTTTTGCTGTCTGACTTTTTATGGCACAATGGGCGGTTAGAATTCTTGTCTGGTAGATTTGTCTTCCTCATTTTTACTTTGACAAAAGAAAAGGAAACTTTGGAATGGGCAAGAGTTAATGGCCCAAAAACTGAAGGTCATGCATGCTGTTTAGAGACCCGATTCCTGCAAGATGATGTGCGTGTTAAAGACGTATGTTTGTAGGAAAATGCTTGGCTAAATGTTCTGACATACATTATATTGATGGAATTATTGTGGTTCTTCAAAGGGAAGTCCTGAAAACTATCTAATTGGTTATCTTTTGTTCCCAGAGCTCTGAAATTGGCCGTCAGCTCTGCTTTGTGAGCACGTTGCCCTTTTAGATTGTAGCTTCCATAATTCCCTTTTATTTCCTTTCCGCTTTAGTGGGTTGTTTACAAAGTACAGTGTCATTTCTCTTTTGACATGATTTTACTTTCTTAAAAATTACCAGCTATTGGAACTGCTAGTTTGCATGGGTTCCAATACATTATGTAAAGGGTTTAAATTTATTTAATTTTTCTCATCTGGGCCAAAATTTCCCCTTCCAGGAATACCAATGATGTAAACTAGTTTGTTCTTATGTTTTGTAGTTCCTCTTATTATTATTTCGAATGAAATGTAGGTTATTGAAATGATTAAATACCAGGACATTCATTTGCCTTATCCTATTTATCTAATCAACTTTTCTTCAATTTGGTGTTATATCAACATTTGATGTAACTCTAGCTACTAAGGTCAGAATATTTACTTTCTAAATTTTTTCAAGTTAGCGGCTCCGTAACATGTGTTACCTGTTTTTTTTCTTCTTCTTTATATTAAAGGAATGTGTGAGAAGAAGAGTAATGAAGTCAGTGGTGAGCAATCCTTACTGTTCAGAAGCAGCTGCTAAGGATGCAATGGAAGCTGTCTGGGACACATGCTATAATGACACGAAACCATTTGACAGAGCCCCTTAAGATTCTTTTTTAGTTGGGACCATATTTATTCAAAATATGTAGTTGCTATAAGACAAAGGATTAACCCTGGTGGGATCACATATGGCGCTGTTATGCTAGTATGTTTGAGCATTTGCCTGAATGTTGTATCTCTGTACTGTCTTGCTATTCTTTAATAATAGGCATGGCAATTTTCTTGTGGAGCATAAAACATCGTTATTACTATTGTTTCTATTGTTTGTTCTCAGTTGTTTCTTTAATTTGAAGTTTTGAACCAGGGTTTTATTCAGGTGATTACCGATATTATCTTTGAAAAAATGGGGCCAGTTCTTTTGTTTTTACAATTCAAGTAAACATCAAAGTACTACACTACTCTTTGTCTGTATTATAGCTTCACATGTTTGGCCTCTTTCTGTCTCTCTCATGATCACTTTTGTTATTGTAGTGATTAAGATCTTCTACTTCATGTGCACTTTTGACTTAGGTGAGGTATGATCCATCTAAATCTTCTAGAGGTAAGATAATAACTAGTCAAATGACTCGTAATCATGTAGTTTTATTGTCATATTCGACACATCGAGTTCAAATGTAACACATTAAATTTGAAATACAATATGTAAAAATTTGTGCGTCAGCTCAAAGCGGTTGGGTTGTCCTAAAAGGTTCGTGTTTTGTCACCCTAATTTATTCTTGTCTTTTTGGTAAAGGAATGCATGTAGAAGCCGCAGAAAGAACAAAAAGAAACACCACTACCCAACATTCTAAAGCTTAGAATTTGTATATAAAGATTTAAACTTTAGTAGTATTATTTTCCTCAACTTTAATCTGACCCCACTAATATTGTTTCTGGGATCGAGGATACTGGAAGTAGACTAGGCATGTTCTAATCCCAAACAGTGGGCATACCTCGTATACAAATAGTCATTTCACTAAGAAGTTAGCACACACAAAAGAACACAGATTATACAAGGTTATTTAGATGCATGGAGAAGGTTTTCAAGATTGTCATCGCTTGTCTCTGTTTGTTGTCTCATCCATATCAGAAAGTCGCAGCTACTGCTCGACTAATACCTTATGATTTCAAAGGTTCGGTGCACACACTCTGAGGGGCGATATGATTCATGAACATTTTTTTTTTTCTCTCCATAATGCAGAAAGGAGTGCTTTGGGATACAATGTGCAAACCAAAAAAGCTGCCCCATTGCACCTCCAAACCATTTGGCCTAAGCATAGTCCAAACATTCTTAACTGAGAAGTTGGTTAAGTTACCCGAGCTAGTTTTCCATTGTAACAAGTCCATACATTCAGGCTGTAACACTACTACAAAAGGGAGCTTTTAGACTGGTCATAGGGACGTTTAGATCGGTTTCGCCGCCGGTCTAGATTGGGGTGGTCTAAAAGACTTAAACTCACTTAAGACGGTTCGAGAATCGGTCTAAAAAACTAGTTATCTAGACCGGTTGGTTCGATTTCTACTGGTCTAATACGTATTTTTTTTAATAATTTTTTTTTCAAGAAATCAGCAGTTTGCTTATGGCTGTTTTAGTTCACTACTAGTAAGCTTTGGCCACTACCTTTTACCCCGCATTGACCATCTCTTTCACCCCGCTACGACAACCATCTTTCACCCAGTTCTAACCATCATCTTTCACCACATTTCGACCATAATCTTTCACCGCATTCTGGAGGCCACCATCGAGTAATAAGCTAACAAAACCCACGATAGATATAAACATAATTATAAAACATAAAAATAAATTTAGCAAAACAAGTAGGATGAGTTGCATCACAAGGTAAATGTATAGTAAAAACACAGTATGCTTCTTGCTAGTGAACTCTGCATGGTCTGACCACAGTCTTGGACACGTCCAATTTCTTACTCTAGGATAAATGTGGCAAAATGGACGGTTTGGGTAATGGGTCAAACGGTTCGGATAAAAAAGTGCGATTAATTGGTACATGTCAGGCTGAGTTGGGTTGACTGGAACAACTCTTTTTGTCCGTTTTCTAATAAACAATTGTATATAGTTACAACACTATATATTTCACTTTAATTCTTTAATTAATTCCTTTCGGAGGTTGTTTTAAAATACAATTCAGCAAACATTCAAATGTTCGAACCTTAGATTAGTTCTGTTTAGCTCTACATAACTCATGACAGCCATTTAATTCCAAAGATATAAAAACAGAACCTAAATCAACCTATATAATAATAAGTGGGTTGAATTACCTCCAATGCAAGGCTTCAAATTGCAGTAATCGCTTCCACAAGATCTTAATCAGTCAACTCTTCAAACTGCTTACCCCCGGCTTCTTCATCAGTTTCTTATCTCCAAAAACTTTCCTGATTTCTCTTGCTTCATCCCATTTCTCATTTGACGAGTACAAATTTGAGATTAATGAACTATACATATAATCTCCCGACTCCATCTTGGACAATTTCTGCCCCACAAGCCCCCCAACCTTCATGTTCATGTTATTATTACACGCACTCAATAGAGCTCCCCAAACAGCAACACTATCCAATGGGACACCCTCACTATATTTCTGAGAAATCGCAGTTCTTATCACATCATACGCTTCTTCTAAACCATTGGCCCGTCCTAACATGTCTATAATGCAAGTCCAATGCTCCATGGTTGGTTTAATCTTGTATTTGGTAACCATAAGGTCAAAGAATTTACAACCATCTTCAATAAGCCCGCAATGACTGCAAGATGACAGTAGAGAGGTGAATGTGATGGTGTCAGGTGCATATCCATTATCCTGCATTTGATAAAAAAGTTTACTAGATTCACTCCCTTGACCATTCATTCCATATCCTGCAATCATTATGTTCCAAGAGCTTTGATCTCGTTTAAAATCATTTTCCATAAACAAATCTCTAGCGTTGTCTATAATTCCAATCTTTGCATATGAATCGATTAAAATATTCATAACTTGTGTCTCCGAAACCAACCCCTGTTTCAAAATGTAAGCATGAATCAACTCAATATAGCAACTACCTGAGGCAGCTAAAGATCCCTGAAGTAAAGAAATAATTGTTACAGAATCTGGCTTGTACTCTTTTACAAATCTCATTTGACGAAATAGTGTAAGACCAGAAGAAGAACATCCATTTTTCATATAACCGTAAATCATAGTGTTCCATGTAACTATATTTTCTGTACACATTGAAGAGAAAAACACTTGGGCGCTTTTTGTGCATCCACATCTCATATACATGTCTATCAAGGCATTTCCTACAATAAGATTTGAAGACAACCCTTTCAAAAGACTAAACCCATGGACCATCTTACCGTGCTTTAAAGAACCCATTTGTCCACATGATTGAAAGAGTGTCACCATTGTTATAGGATCTAACGACACTTTATAACGAACCATTTGACCAAAAATATTCAACCCATTTTCAGTTTGATCGCTTAAATTATATACAGCAATTAGTGCATTCCATGTTGCAGTAGTCGGTTGAAGAATGCAATCGAACAAAAAATTTGCTGCTTTTACATCTGAACACTTCCCATATGCATCCAACATTGCAGTAGACAAAACGACGTCCCCTTTCATGTCTAGACCCCTCTTAATAATCACCGAATGGATTGACTTGATTCTTTGAATATATCCTAGTCTTGCATAAGCGGGAAGTACATTAGCAAACGAGAAACAATCTGGTTTTATATCTGGCTCCAACACCATTCGTTCATATATATCTGCTGCTTCTGTGTCATAACCTTTTTGTTTGTAAGTTGCAATTAGCGCATTCCACGACACCAAACTTTTGTTTATCAAGTCTTGTTCAAAAACGATTACAGCATAATCAAGCCTATCACATTTTGCATACATATAAAAAATAGCAGTTCCTAATTGAACATTAGAATATAAACCAATAGAGATCAAGTGCCCATGAAAACTCATCCCAATACGAACTTCATTAGCATGACCAACACTCAAAAGTAAAGCTAAAAACGTAACAACATTAGGAACCAAATTGTCAGCCTCTCTTAAGCATAAAAAGAGGTCAAAAACTCGGGGCCAATTCTGCTTTTGTGCATATCCCGTAAGCAACGAGTTCCAAGATACTATATCTTTGACAACCACATCATCGAAAACCTGTTGAGCCAAATTCATCCTACCCATCTTAACATACATTGATATCAACGAATTCATGATGATAATATCATTCTCAAACCCCTTTCGCTTCACATAATCATGTACAAAACGCACCTTTTCAATACTATTTGAAGCCTTAATTACACGACACAGTGAATGCATCAAATCCCCATTATTTCTCATCGGCATTTCATCAAACCCGTTGTAAGCGTCCCGGTATTCTCCAAAACTATTCCTAACATCATAACAGCATCCAAGAGACGAATATGAATCAAGAATCGAATGGAATGTCGAAAATGAAGTGGGCAGGAGTTTTTTGAAGAGAAAAAGTGATTGGCGGTTTTGGCAAAAAGATTTAATTAATGTCTTCATATATGGCGGGAAAAAAATTAAATAGTCGTTACAATTAACGGATCTAGTTATTTTGTACAAGATTATGTTATGGAGATGATTTGCACACATTAATATTTGATTTGCACATTAAAATGTACAATCAGCTAAAGCAGAATGCATACACAGTATAATAAATTAATGCATAAGTTGAAGTGTGTAAAAAAATTGAGTGTGCAAATCATATATGTTCTTTCTTTCCTTTTGTTCATATATATGTTCATATAAACGGTAAATTGACTGGAAAATTTAATGATTATTTTAAGAAGTACGTAAAATAATTAAAATTTAATTAAAAAATATTGTAAAATACTATAATCTTTTATATAAGAAGGTAGCTCACTTGAAGTCAAATTGAGAGATTGAATTAACTAATGAGAGAGCTCGATTTTGAATCCGAGCTCTCTCATAGGCCAATTAAAATGTTGACCCTTATAAAATAGGGTCAACATTAAGTGGATTTTCGTTTTTTTAATATGATATTAAAAAAAAATACATGTGTTAAAAATGTTTAAAAAAAATTAAAAATAAAAAAAAAAATTAAAAAAGGCGGAGGAATCTTTTAGCAAAATCAAAAACAAAGCCCCTAACAAAAAAAAGCCCATCAAAATAAGTTATACCCGTTTCTTCTCATTCTTTATCATTTCTTTTCAGCCTCTTACAAAAACCCTAATTTGCTTCTCTTCAACCTATCGAAAAAACCCTAATCTGCTTCTTTTTTATTCCTGTGTACAATCACGTGTTTTTATGTTGTTGCATGTTTTAACAATGGCTTGCTCTCTTTGATCTCAAATGACAAGATGATGCGATGTATGTATATTTTTTCATTCCTTTATGAATTACAACTTCTTATTATGATTTTATATAACAAATTTTCGAATCTTCAAATCCAATTAGAATTTCTCTTTTTCAGATTGTAATGATTTCTAGGGTTTCTAATATAATCAATCACACATATTTGTCATTTTTAATACTAACATACTTTTTTGCTTCAAGAATGATATTATAAATTCTTCTATACATCCATGATGAGTTTGTGGCAATTTATTTAAGGAGTTTCCTACAGGTACAAGTTTTGTTACAAGTTAAACAATCCCTAAATCATGTCAAAACGTAATTAGTCTTCCAACTTTTTGTTGTTTACCTGGAAGTGCTTCGATCACATGCATGCCCGTTCTTCTAATGAAAATTCTGAATAAAGTGTTTCTGATGAATAGGTGGTTCTTCTGAACAAGTGGTTCTGATTAACAGGTATTGTAATTTTTTCCTTAGTTGAATTTTTAAGATTTTAGCTAAGCAATTTATATTGTGTTTTGCATATTTCTCATTATAAATCAACCATAATTTTAGGTAGTCTATTAAAATTAATAATGTGTTTTTACTTTAACAGAAAATAGCTTTTATTATTATACACATGTTGGTGAATCAAACACGCTGTATTGTCTGACATTATAATGTAGGTATGAAACGGCATAGAGTAGTGTTGGAGTGATGAGGCATGAGTTGGTCTTGAAGTCTACTTATGGTTTTAGTGTTTTATCATTGTGTCATTATCAGTATATAATCTAGCCGAAGGCTATAATTATCTTATTAATGGATATGCTCATTTGTTTTTAGGTTTTGCTGCCTTGGCGCTGGTATGGTTATTGGATCGTTGGTGTTGCTGGTGTTAGGTAATTTAAACGACCTGGTTTTAGTAAAAAACATGACGCGACTGTGGACATACCATTAGATTCAGTGAATGTATTATAATATTTGTTTCCTCAGTTAGTACTTTTGAGCTCTTTGTGGGAATGCTTATTCCATTGAGGTGTATTTTGTTTCAGGATTTAAAGAAAAAAGTATACGAACTTTCAAATTGGGAGTCGGATTTTGAGCTTAAAGTCGTTTTTCATTCCTTCTTCAATTATGCAAGTAATGATTATAGAGATGACAATTTGACTCATTTTACAGATAAATGGATCCACTTGAGTGGTGCAGGCTAATCAATAATCATTTGTCAAGATTGTCACCGTGTACATAAATACATAAACAGGTTTGGGATAAGGCTACGGTGACTTGCCATTCTTCATCTCTTTTTTTTATTTATAATTATAGTATGTACATATTATGCATCTAGATATAATCTAAGAAGCTTATATACATCATTTTATCATCATTTTGATCCGGTTTTCATAAAATGGTTCCAGAAACAATATTCTGCCATAATCTCATACATCTCTAATATTTTACAGTACGAAGAATCTACGAATATCTTTATATTTGTTATTTTGATTAGTTATAAAAATTTCCTAGCCATGCTTCTTAGTGAGATTCTGTTACTACCTTTTATTAACTGCTATAGAACCTTGGTACTAAACATAACATTTTTTTTGTCCAGTTTGCTACAAGATGTAGTGCTAAGAATCCAAAGATCCCAATATACTCTTAGTTTATTTTAACATGAGATTTCTTATTCATTACATTATTTACAAAATCTATCTATTTATCTATACTATTACATTATTTGTAGACTGATAATGCTGTTTTACACAAAAAATTTGATGTATCTTGAATGCCTCCTCTGCAAACACGAGAGCATGAAAGGGGATAAGCTGGAACATCATATTAGTTTGTTACAGAAGCTTACTTAATACCAAATGTTTTACTGTTGATTGCTAATATATTAGTTTATCCCAATTTTACATATTTTAGAAGCTTACTTAATGGTGATGAAGTTGATTGACAAGGTTATTGTGTATGAGTAGGTTGGACAACTGAGCACTTCATTGACAGGTTAATTTGGTATGCTCATCTTTATCTTATTGGTCCTATTTGCTTTGTGCAGTAACCATTTCTATACAGCATAGCCTTGTCTAAACATGCAATGATTAGCGGAGCATTACTTAAGTGAAGCATTGATGGGCGCGGAAGGCGCGTTCGGGGTCAAGGAAACTTCTTTTTCTTCGAGCAAGTTTTTCAACCTCCTAGGGAGTGAACCTAATCGTTGTAGTGTAGTATGGGGTAAGCCCCGGGGATTGATATCGTTCTCTAGGGGAATATGAACGCTAGTAAGAAATATATGACGAGAAGGTGGGGTTGAGGATGATTTTTTTAATCTTTTTTATGGTTTTTTAGAAAATTAATGTAAAATCTCGGGGCAATTGGTTTGGGGGTGGTACTTCTACCGATTACTCTACTTTAACTAATTATCTAATTATCTAATTACTACGGATAGCTATGTCTAATTGAGGTGTGCTCGTATGATGATTAAAGATGTGTTCACTTAGATACTATTACTCCCTAGTTATCTTTTATTGGTTGGTTGAGTTGTCACGTCCTTTATCTTAACGCGTTGTATTCCTAAAGGTCGTAGGATATGTGTGGTCCCTAGTTCTTTGAGGTTATCTCTCGTATATGACTCACGGAGTCGGCAAGCCTAAGCTATTTCATCCATGAACCATATCATCATTAAGCACACTCAAGCATTAAACACAACGAAAGCCTAGTTGCACTCCTAAGCCAATTTCAATTAAGACAAGAAAAAACCTAACAACAATCAATAACTAGGTTTCATAGATCTAAGCAAACACACAAGTAATTTAGCTAGACATGATAGACAAGCAAGCATACATACAATCAATCGAATATGGGGTAGACATAATGATGAATTGGATTAACAAACTTATATTGATGTGTAAAATAGGTATGGGACCCTAAAATACTGTCCAAGTCGGACTACAACTGAGTTAGGGTTTGCTCTCCAAAATTCTACTTCTTAAAATACAGAAAAATCGAATTCTATATATAGATTTACAATCGCGACGGCGTCACCTTTTGCATGGGACGCCGTTAGGTCGCCGTCATTGGGGTTTCATCTTGGCCAAGTCATCGATGGGACGGCGTCACTTTAGAGTTGTGACTCCATCGGTCTTTAGTTGAAACGTCGTCTTTATTCTAGATCTGGGCCGTCTGGGGTGAAAACTGTGAGTGACGCCCTCCATATTTAAAGCGTGACACCGTCAGGTTATATGACCAGAAATTTTACTGAGCCGTCGCGTGCATGTTTTGATCAAGTCTTCATAAAGGGACGGCGTCGCCCTTTGGATGGGACGCCATCAGGTTCTGCTGATCAGTCTTGAGTGGCTTCGATCTTGACTTTGCCATTTTCTTCATGTATTTGCTCATTTTCGTCCAAATGTGCTTCATTCTAGCGTTTTTCTTCTAAAAGACCTAAAAAGTGAAAAGGAACGAAATTAAGCAGTAACGGATATAAAATGTGTCGAAATAGGGCTTAAATGACCCCCTAAAAGCGTATGTTTTAAATCCTTATCAAATATCCCTACACTTGGTATTTGCTTGTCCTCAAGCAAATGTGCTTTTGACCAATCAATTTATAAGTTAGGGGGCATGAAACATTGGTTTAAATAGTTTACAACTAGTAAAAGCGCCACAATAGTCATAACAAGCACGTAAATTATATACTATCACCTCACAAGTGTTGTTTGGATTCTCTCATCTCTCGGATTTATATGAAATATAATATGAATGGAAATGGAAGATAAACACTCATTACCTGGCATAGTACATAGATTACCATAAGCTTGAGAATAGATCAAACCTCCACCGCTTTGGCGTAAGCACCTAGGAACAACTATCTAAAAGGTCTTTACAAGGGTTGTAATGTTAGGCTTAGGGTAGGGCCCCGACTCACTAACACTAGATAACTTGAAACAAAAAAAAACATAGATTTAAAAACATAAATATAAAGATAGATGTAGGATGGTAGCCCGTATGTTTTTCTTCATTTTTTTTCATACCTTTTTACTCTACCATCCTCTACGATAACATCAAAATATAAGGGATTTATAGGAGCAACCCTACACTTGAGTTTTTATTTCTCTAACACTAATTGACCCGATTTGAAAAGATCAAAACACTCAGAGTATTTAATTACGTAGACAAAGGGAATTTGAATTTATCGTTCTTTCCCGTTACTCCATAAAATATTAATTTTTACCCATGAGTCCCAATCGTCCCAAAACTGTGTACAAAAGATATGACTCGACTTAGCAACCATGCAAGTAACTAGATATTTAAACTAAGGGTTTAGGAATGATAACAATAATGCACTAAAGGTGAGTGCATATAAGGTAGGCTAAGGCGATTTGGGTGTACATTTGGGGGTGGATTGTAAACAATGCTCTTTATTGATATTCCGAAAAATCGAAACATCACAAGAACCGTGAAAAGGATAGGCTCTGAGGGGTTAACTAGGGGTATAGTGTACTAAAGATGAGTACATCGCAAGGGTGTGGGGTAATTACTCAACCGATGCGGAAGATGTAATTATAATATAGGTTTCCAACAAAGGTTATCCTAATGCCTCTTTTCACTTAGTTACTCCTAACTACACAAGTGTAGTCTCACTAGCGATCTCGGAATGCATCACAAAACAAGTTCTAGAATCTATTATACTACCGGTACACTCTCTAAGTATTAAAGGTGAATGCTTTTATTCCTAAAGATCTAGGGGCGAACCTCACATTTTTGGGGTGGAATTTGAGTGGTAAACGGTTTTTGTGCTAGTCATATAATTCCTATCCATGAGACGCTTTATTAAGACTAAAGTTTAGCTCGTAAATGTCATAAAAAAATTTAAATTTGGTGCTAAAATTGCCCTAACAAATATTTCTTATGGTTTATTACACAAATTACCAAGGACAAGACAAATGATCAAGTGAGTAAATAGTTTCTAAGTTCCCGTTTTATTCTCCCTCCCTACACTTAAACTGAGCATTGTCCCCAATGTTCCCCGAAAGCATCAAAGTTATGATAAAGTGATAACATCAAATTATCCTGAATATTAAGTGTCAATTTCCCCCGATAATGCTTGTAATTTATATCATTTATATGGATTTACGCTTGTTTTCCATTATATTTTACTTTCAGGTAAATTACGAGCATTGGAGCTAAAGAGACGCGGAATTAGAGAATTTATTGAAGATTTATCATAGTATGCTCACTTTGAAGAAGTTCGGCGTAACTCTCTCACATCGCCGTAACTAAGCATGGCTTGTAGAAAACCAACTTATCGAAAGTACGGAGTAACTCTCTAAAGATTACGACGTAACCATATTAGGTCAAATGAGGTTCCGCGCCGTTGATAATTACGCCGTAACTCTTGCATCAACTAAGGCGTAACCAAGATTTATTGAAGATACGGCGTAACCCCTTCCTGAGGTTATGCCGTAACCAGTATTTCTAGTGCAATCTACGAAGAATTATATGTTACGGTTAACTATTTTATTAGTTACCGTAACCAGATCTGCCTATAAATACACCATGATTTCCAGCATTTCAAAGTATCCCATTTCACACACAACAATCAAAGAATGTGGGAAGAAGCCAAAGGCAGATCTAGAGGAGCATACGGAGCTATCTCCAAGGGAGAAATCACTCCCTTACGATAAACATTAGATTTTTATCTTTTCTTTACTTTCGATTCATGTATTTCATAACATTAAACATTGAATTGATTTGTATGGTTAATAAGAGCGGCTAAGCACCTCTCGGTGCTGGCCTAGTTATGATTACTTAATTGTTTTGTTTGCGTTTACATTGCTTCCGTATAATTATTTCTAAGTGTATGCATGCATAGTTTATTGGTAGCTACCCTTGTTTCGGTAGTTTTGAATGGCGGTAGAGGCTAGTTGCTTAGGAGATATGACCAACTGACCCTAAGTGAGTAGACTGAGACGGGAAGGGTAAGATATCACCAACTGACGACCCTTTCTACTTGTGCGATTTTCCCACGATCACCTACCATTTAGATGAACTTAAGAATTAGGGGGTAAGTGTCTAAGATGCTAGCGCCCAGGCACTCACTATTATAAATCTAGCATGTAGCGGAACTTAATGACTTGGCTTAGGGGACCAGGAACAGTTGGACTTATGAGGGGACACCTGACTTCTCCAGTGGTGGCTCTTTGCTGATAGGTTAGGACGAACTGACCAAATGCTGTCCTCTCGACTTTGACCCCACCTGAAGTAGTTGGAAGTAATTAGACATAAACATTACTAGCTAAGATGAATAACTAGTTTAGCACCACTATCCTTTATTGATCACATCCTTTGCCTTTATTTGCTTTAGTACTTAATTAATTTTTTTCCTATCGAAAACTTATTAAAATCTGTGACACTTAGACTTAGTATAAATCCACACACATAGCTCTTGGGATGACCTCGGTTTTACCGAATACTACACTACACACGACCGGGTACACTGCCCGTTAGTGCATTAGGGTAGACCATAGGTATAACGAGACATTATAGATATTAAAACCTGGTCAGTAAGACCTGCAACAAGTTTTTGGCACCGCTGCCGGGGAGTTATTTTAGGATTTTTTATTAAGTCTATTTTTAATTTTCTTTCTTCTCTTAAATGTCAGGATACAAGACTAGAAGCTCAAGGCCACTTTTGGCCACCCCGTTCGATGATCCGGAGAAACAATTTCGGAGAAAAAAAGTTTACTCTCAAGTTCCTATTCATAACATCTTTTCGTTTTACGAATCTGACCAATCTGATGCAGAACCGGAAGTCTTGATAAATAATATCGAAGAATTAACCATGAAGGCTATTTGGAGCGACCAAATAGAACTGCCAACGAACCTTCACACAGGATTCTAGTATGGAAAAATACTCTATCCCGGACCAATTTATTCGAGAGTTACACGAGCTTAAGTTTTCAAGAGATGAAAATGAGGATGTTCAGAATCATGTGGAAGAAGTACTCTACTTATCATCTCTTTTCAGCGTCTGGAGCATTCCGAACTATTCGGTTATTGCAAAAAAATTTCCTATGACTCTTACAGGAACTGCGAAAAGATGGTACAATAAACTCCCGAATGAATGTAAAGGAGCATGGGATAAATTAAGAATATAATTCGTTCAACAATTTTGCCCTCCTTCAAAAATGACTAAGCTTCTTGGAAAAATCCATCAATTCGTTCAAGAAGGTGAAGAGACGCTTTACCAGGCATGGGAAAGATTTAATGAGCTACTTTATCGATGTCCCACTCATGATTTGAACAAACATCAAATCGTTTATGTCTTCTACAGTGGAATTAATGTGCTAACACGTGAATTACTCAATTCTCCTAGACCTATTCCTAGCATGACCCCTGACCAAGCCTTGGAGTGTATTCAACGGATTTTTGAACATTGCTATAAATGGCATATGGAGACAGGGTACGGACCAAGGGATAATTTTGATCATAAGGAAATGAAAACATTGACGAAGCAAGAATATAATTATGGTGAGATTTTTGAAAATCGAAGGCTGGAAAGGGCAAGAGAAGCTGAAGCCTGTAGGGTAGAAAAGGTTAAGAGTGTATTTGGGACCAAAACCGGAAACAGTCTAGAAAAGAGGATTCTTGACCACATCAAGGAATCGAGGGAACGAGATGAGAGGTTCGGGAATCACGCTCTCGTCGACGACATATTCTTAAAGATCATTGAAGACCCCCCGAATTCCCATTGTTCATCTCAAGTGGGGGGATGTTACGTTTATTTGTTATGTTATGTAAAAAAAAAAAAAAAAAAGATGTGATTCGGAAAAATAAATAAATAAATAAAACATAGTTATGTTATTCAGTTTATTGTAAAGTGCGATGTTATAAGCACTATGTTATGAGCTCTATATAGATTTAGTATCGAGGAGGCCACCTCGATCACATTTGGATATTGGAGTTGGTAATTGCACCAACAGTTGAAGAAAAGGTAGTGTGCCCATCATGACGTCCTCTAATGACACATCTACCTAGTATATCATGATCCGGTTTCTTAACTTTGAAGCTTGAACTTTGGGCGGACGGTAAGTGGTGATGACTTGGTTATAGATTTAGACTATCTGCTTGATTTTTATTTTACACCATTTATATATCCCATGTCTTATCCTACCCTTTAGTCATGAAGCGTGTCTAGGTGATGCGCGAGAAATCTTTGGTTTCTTGGCCATGGATTTGGTCATGTATCATTGATTTTGTCCACTTCACCGTGACATGTTAGTAATGACAAATCACCCTTAACCTTTGTCGTGTCTACCCATATTGCCTTCAAGAATTGTTTAGCCCTTAACTCTAGTGGTGGAGATTTGTGTAACCGCCAAGCTTATGATAGAATACATGCTATGACTGTGCGATTGAGTGATCACACCGAAATTGACACTTAGAATAGTTGAGAGATTTGAGTGTTTTGTTCCCATTTCGTGAGGTGTTCGGATTTGTTTTATTCTAGCATAAGAGATTTGTAAACTTATATTTTTCAGGTAATGGGATAATGTCGTTAGGAATCTATCTAATAAGGTCTACTTGAGGGCAAGTAGAGTTCAAGTGGGGATATTTGATAACATCAAATTATCCTGAATATTAAGTGTCAATTTCCCTCAATAATGCTATAATTTATA
>OU343222.1:138839032-138850935 GCA_910596185.1 Chrysanthemum makinoi | reverse complement strand
AAAAATTGTAAAACAATTCTCAAAGTTTTTCTAATAATGCTTTTGGAAACTGAAGATATTAAAAAGAATAATTAAGTCGATAGTTGGTCAACCATAAGCTAATAGTAGTCTGACCACAAGGTTGTCAGCTAATTTTTCTGTTGAATTAATTTTTGCACTACTATTAGTAGTCCCACCACTATTAGTCTCGTGAGGGCTACTAGAGCGTTCTACTTGGAAGCCAATAGTCAGCCAACCACCTTAAGGTATACTGACATTACAACAACAACAACATACCCAATCCCGCCGGGCGGGTATGAGAGAGTTAGAATGTAGACAGATCCTACCCCTACCCCAGGCCAACCACCTTAAGGTATCCAAGTAGAATACTCACACATACCGATGGTAGTAGCACTACTGGGTCGTTATTTATTTTATTTTTTTGTTAAATTATTTTACCCATACCCGCCACCGAAAATCGTTTGTCCGCCTCCGAGTGTGCCTAGTCTTTCTTGGGTTTCATTTTCCCGTCGGTTATAGGTACTTATGTCACCCCTATTCTACACGGCTTATCTGAATGAAATTGATATTGCCCGGCAATTGCCACCAAAGTTGATATCCTTGTACCAAGCCACTCTCCCCTCAATACTTTGTTATTCGTAATTATCACTTGACTTTTATTTTCCTTCGTTCTTTCGAGTTTGTTTTGAAAATTTGTGCTATTTTTAAATATTTGACATGTTTTTCTTAACCTAAACTAGATTAGATCTCTGCCGAGCACAACGACCCTTTATTTCATTGGTGAGAATTTAGCTTTATACGTATCTGTTTTCTATATATGACATAATCCACCAAATATTGAGTGTGCCGGTAGTATTGTAGACCTTAGAACAAAGAAGACAAGTTGATGAGAATCCGACTGACAACACATATGCTTCAAATTATTTCAAGAAGTGAATTAAAGTTAACTGTTTATGATTGTTGATCAAGCAATTTTTTCTCTTATAACAAGTTTCTAACAATACAGTAAATATAGAACATAATTGGTTTTTTATAAACTTGTGACGACAGTCTTAAGTCGTTCTCTAGTTATATTGAAGCAATGAAGCTTCACTAAGATTAGAATGATCTTTATATGTAGTTAACATTGCCTAATAATGTCTTCCCAAGTGAAAACATGGACCTGTTGATATTATAACATTTTTGAAACAAGTTAATTAAGTATTTTTGAAGAAAAAAAGGTTTTCCAAAGTTTCACAATATCATGGTTGAGACTTCCTGGATTAATAACAATTATGAATGAGCTATTGGACAATGTTGATAATAAATACATGATCAACAATTCGGATTTCAAAGATTAGTAACACTATTAGAGAAAAATAAAGCACATATGACAATGTGAGATGGAGGCACTTTGCCCCCGTTGTTTTCATGTTTATGAATAATGATAACTTTTAGAATATTAATTCCATGTCTAAACTAATACTGTAACATATAAGCATATGGTTATGTATGATGCCTACGTGAATAAGTTTGTGTCAAACAACGTTCAGTAAGAAGAAACAATATTTCCAAGAAAGCAAACATGAACTGCATTTATCTATTAGTATGGAATTCTCTAAGACCAGAAGTATCTCAAATCTTATACAGTCGGGAACTATGATACATTTTCTCTCTAGTCATTCTTCACGTCTTGTATCGCAACTTAAGATCCACCCATTACATTGTTATTCGAAACTTAAATGACTTCATGCAATTTACAGAGAGGCAAAAGATGATTTGACATAGTTCAATAACTAATTGTTATTTATTAAAATTAAAAAGCAGACTTACTGGTTCATGGCCTCTTAGTTTGACAAACCCTCGTAAAAGTTCCCTCTTATAATGGCAGTCACCACTCAGATGGCCAGCACGGATCTTTTTCATATACAAACAAGAGAAACCAAGTAAAGTTAATGATCAGGATTTCCAACACACGAAAAAGAGCAAAATAACTCAGATCTGAATTTAAACCTCACTACAGGCATGATGAGCGCAATTAGTCCAATCCAAATTTTTAGCTCGACAGTCATCAAAAGCATGAATCAACTCGTGGATAATAACTTGTGTTACCTCATCTTGAATTTGCAGGTGATTACTACATACCACTATCTACAACATTCAAAGATTACGAATAAGTTCCAATCAACACAATACATGAATTAGTTCCATTTGTTTGATCAAAATTGCAGCACTACATATATATTATAGCTTTATAAGCTTATAATAAAAGCGGGTCAAGATTGAGCTCCGTCTGCTTATTATTTGTTTGGGATTTTTCAACTTTTCGAATTATCAGATAGTGTTTAGGATTACTTATTTTTTATACTTTTTCACTCAAGCAAAAGCAATTTTGTGTCATTGGGTTTATGTCATTCAAACTGGTTACTTTGAAGTAAAATAAGCCATTTCTAATAAGCAGAGGTATAGCTGTTTATTTCATAGTGCTTGTTAAGACAAAATTATATTCTTTTTTTGGGTAATAATTTTATCGGACCTTTTGGCCAACTAATCAATTATCAATGAGCTCAAGCCGAGCGCCACACAAACTCAAACCAAATAAAGTCCTCCACTTCAGAGAGGTTGCCATGGCCACTTCAAGGCTGTTTGCACCAAGTGAACTTAGAACCTTTTATAAATAGCACCATCCGCATTTCTTACAAAATCAACACTTCCAAACACAATTTCTAAAAATATTTACTTTTAGGCAAACATAAAGTGGCCACGCCAACCTTCCGAAAAGGGAGGCCTGTCCGTGAAAGTCGGAAAGCATAACAACTACTGATTCTAAATATATAAAATGAAGAGAATTTTATACCCCTCTACCGCGAGCATAACCACCGCTCATTTTCTGAGTACAATTAATCGCTTTTATAAAATTAGGAGCAATATTGCATCCGCTTTTCTCCAAATGCTCCAGTAGAAACTTCACTGTCGGAGCTGTTTTTTTTTTTTTTCACATTCATGAAATAAAATAATTAATATCTATATAAACCCTAAACCCTGACAAGTATATAAAAGGAATTACTTCTGAGGCTTCTTTGGATCATGTTTTCGCATTCCTGCTGAGTCATGCCGCCCCGAAAGGTGGTGCCGCTGTCCGGAGAAGAACCTGCTGATCCGGCTGACATTTTTTTTGCTTGGTGAAATGAACTGATATGAAAGATTCGTGGTGGTATAATGAAGTCGGGTTGGTATAATGAAGTCGGGTTGAACTGAAATGAAAGATTCGGGTTGGTCTGTTATGTGTTTCATGTTGTTGCTAAAACATATAGGGGTGAGCAAGAAAATCGAAATGACCCGATAAACTAAAAATTGAAATCGAATCGAACTGAACTAATAACCAAACCGAATTTGCTAAAACCAAACCAAACCAAATTACTAATTCAGTTCTCGGATTGAATATGAGTTTGGCAATCAATCGAGAACCCAAGCAAAGCGAATTCATATAAATATATATATTTTTTTATATATTTACATATATATGTATATATTTTTTTTATATATTTATATAAATAAATACTATTAAAATATTATCTTAATATAAAAAATACTTTTTATGCTTGAAATACTTTTTTTTTTTTTGCTAAATTTTTATGTAATTATTGATTTTTTTAAAATAAATAGTGAAATTCGGGCTATTCGGATCAACCCGAGAACCGAATCAAATTCAAATTTGGTTTTCATTTTGGTTCAGTTGAATTTTAGTTCGGTTCGGGTTTTCGGGTTGACCCAAAAAAAATTAACCGAATTAATCGAACCAAACAAACCGAACAACCCGATAACCGAACCTATCAACACCCCTAAAAACATATTCTTCTCTTCTTTAGTCTTTTGATTTAACTATTTAGTGAAATTTTTCTAAAATTTTAATGAGTAAATTTTGGTTATTTATTATTTTATAAAAATAAAAAATAATAATAAAAAAATAACTCATTTTTCACATAACTCATTTTTCACATTTTTCGGTTTACAAATCGATTCTCATGCAACTTCCATCTTACCCTTCTTCATATCACCTTGACACCATAGAAAACCCCTCATCAATTGTTCAAGATCATGAACAATATAAGTGAAGGATAAACACGAAGCCCTATAAATATGCATGGAATATAAAATGTACATCTGAGCTGAAGCTTACTCGCAAAATGGCAAAAACTTATTTCTCCAATCAGATATCTGACTTTACAATCTTTTCACAAGGACCTTACAATCCCATAGAGCAAGCGAGGAAAGATAAGAGGAACGCCTAACTTATTTGCCTATGTATGAAGTTAAAACCACTTGGCAAGGAGATATTTGAAGCTTTTTAGAGCTTGAGCTTTTTATTTTAACAAATAAGCTTCTTCAAATTAACAATCTTAGTTTGGTTAGTGGAGCTTCAAGCTTCTTTTGCAAACTAATAGCTCTTAAATAAAACGCTATTGTATGAAGCGTTTTAGATTTTTGGAGCTTTTATTCTGGAAATACCCATATACCCCTAAACAATGTAATAAGTTGTTTTAGTTGTTTTCGTCAGATTGATACTTGATTTTAGATTTCAAAGAGTAGTATGAACCCGAAATAAAAACAATTAAAGATACAAGACTTCAACATTTACAAGAATGGGGTATTTATGTTATAAATATAAAAGATAAGAGAAAAGGAGAATGAGAGAGAAGGAGAAATCTTACTAAGAGATGATCTAATGTTTACAAGATGACCTATAATTATAAGTTAACAAGAATGAAATATATAAGGAAATGATATATCAATAATATATAGGTGAATCATCAACAATATATATACATATTTTACAACACTCCATCTTGGATATTCACGGTTACTATCGTAATCATGATAGTCCTTGAGGCGATATTGTACCTAGGCGCCTCGTTAAAACCTTATCAAGAAAAATCCCTTTGGGTAAAAAAACTTGATTAAGGGAAAAAGAGTGCAATGTTAGTAATACTCCCTCCCACTTTGATGTATATATATTCTTCAGCGTTATTGCTCATCTTATGAACGAGTTGCTCAAAAACTTTTGTTGGCAACTATTTTGTAATAAAGTCCACCACATTGTTAGTGACATGAATATGTTATGTCCTGCAAAGATGACAAAATAGATATGTAACTTTTAACCTAATACCAATGTATTGGTTGGAAGTATATAATGTTAATACAAATAAAATATCTGATCTCGTGACGCATATTACTTACAAAATCAACATCAAAGCCTTAATTGCACTTATGTATGGTATTTGAGGACCATCATTTCTTAGAAATGTATACAAAAGCAATTCATATAATATGCTTCCAAATGATTTTGATCCATGTAATGATTCATTCAATTTGATCAAATAGAGTTAACTCTATCTATTGCTTGTAAAAGTTGAAGCTGCTATACATGCTTGAGGCCTTATAGATCCTTTATAGAATATGAGAGCTCTAATAAAACTCATCTAGTGCTAATTAAATACTTCCATATTGCTTGTCTCACAAAATATCAATAACATATTTACATCCACCTTGAGACAATATGTCTCTTAATAATCAACTTCATGGTTTTGTGAATTTATTTATTCCACAATTTATGTCTTAAAGTACATAACTTTAGAGCTCTTATTTCAGTTTTGCATAAAGACCGATGTATATCCAATAGCCTTTACACATTCACGTGTTTGAACTTCACATTCTAATATTTTCTTATTTGCAGCAGTTCGTCTTTTCATGTTGGCCATCGTTGAGTGCACTTTTGGATAGTAGTTGATTAAGTGATCCTTATTATGCATAACAACAAGTGCTACATTGTATGTAAAAGAAATTTATTGATGTCATTTTGTTTTGATTCCATATGATTTTAGACATGATAGAATTTAGACTAAAATACCTTTGTTAGATCCCTAAACTTGGCCAAAAACGTCGTACTGAACCAAAACATGGAATTTTCGTCGTCAGAGGTCTTTTTTCCAAGTTTTTGAGGCTAAACGGGTCCCTTGACCATTTTTCCGTTAGTCAACCCTGTTAGTCGGCGTTTGCTTTGTCTTTAGTCCAAGGGCAACACTGTCATTTCCTTATTTCGATTAAAAATGTATGTATTATTTCCATATGTCCTCTCCCTCTTCCCGCCCCATAAACACATAGACTGTATTATTTTTCGTCCCACAACTTTCGTTACAAGAATTATCACAATTCACAAACCCTAATTGCATGTCACAAAACCCGTTTTTATCATTCAGAAAACCAAAACATGGATTTTACTCTATGGAAAGTAAAAAGACATCCAGGTTATCCAGTTGATGATACCATTATGTACAACTCTGCTAAGAAGAAATACGGCACGGCTTTTATTTTGATTATAAACATTGGAATTTCTAATTGGGGTATTTATTTTTTGGCAATTAGCTTTTGAGAATGTCCTAAGCATATATTGACATGTTTTCAGTTGGTAGATCTAATATGTTTAGCATAAAGGTTCATCACAATGGTGTCTTTAAATACTGGCATGGTAGAATATACATTGGAGGTATGGAAAATTTAGTTGATTTGGTTGATGTTGATAGTGTGTCAGTTGAAGAGTTGGATGTTCTTATGTATGAGTTGGGTTACGACCTTGGTTCAAAAAATTACTATTACTTTGTTAAGCCTGGTAGTAATTTAGATGATGGTTTGTATAGCTTAAGTGAGAGTGAAAATTTAGAAATATTAAAAGTTGTTAATGACCATAAGATGATAGAAGTTTATGTTGAAAATGGGGTAAGACAACATTGGATGTTGATGAAACGTCACCAAAGTCAATTAGGACAGTTATTGCTGATGTGGATGCAACAAAGAAAAATGCAACTCTTGCTATTGTTCCATATTGCTCAAACAAGTTGTTCTTAGAAAACATTGTTAATAAGTCTATGGTAGAGGATTTATGTCATGTTACACATCTACCTTTGGAAGTCAATACTTTGGTACAATCTAGTCAGATGCCACAAACAGAACCCTTGTTTTCATATGTAGAGGTTTGTCAAACTGAAGATGTTGTAGGTGATGTCAACCAGCAAATATATAAACATGTTAAGCATATCCAAATAGATAGTCCTGAAGAGGTATGTCAAAATGATCAAGAGTTAGGTCATCAAAAGGAGGAAATATGTAATCATATTAAGCATATCCAAAAAGGTAAATCTGTACAGGTATGTGAAATTGATGAAGCTTTAAGTGATTACAATGTGAGTGAAACAGACAGTTATGTGAGTGATGATGATGATATTGAGAACAAACGAGATGGAAACACAGTTGTTGATGAGGCAAATACTTTTAAGGAGCCTGATGTTGCTATTAATCTGTTCAAAGTGACTGAGACTACAGAGTTACCATATATAGGTAGCTCCAACCAGATACCAGATGATTTTTTTAAGGAAAGTGAGTTAGATCTGTTAGATGATAATGATTTTGTAAGGGATTGGTTAACACAAAAACACAAGAATAATTTAGTATGGATCGAATAGAATGAGTTCTAGAAAGAGAAATAGAAAGAGTTTGGAACTTTAGAAATAGAAAGTGAAATCATATGACTGAAAGCTCCACCCTCTCCCTTGGTGGGAGAGGGCTTTTATAGTTCTTACAAAATACGCCTCCTACGGTCGTGGATCGGTGTACATGGGTAAAGACCGTCCGAGTCCTCCATGGTGTTACTTAAAAAACTAATAACATATAAGCATATGGTTATGTATGATGCCTACAATAAGTTTGTGTCAAACAGCGTTGATGAAAAACAATATTTCCAAGAAAGCAAACATGAACTGCATTTATCTATTAGTATGGAATTCTCTAAGACCAGAAGTATCTAAAATCTTATAGAGTCGGGAACTATGATACGTTTTCTCTCTAGTCATTCTTCACGTCTTGTATCGCAACTTAAGATACACCCATTATGCAATTGTTACGAAACTTAAATGACTTCATGCAACTTACAGAGAGGAAAAAGATGATTTAACATAGTTCGATAACTAATTGTTATTTATTAAAATTAAAAAGCAGACTTCTTGGTTCATGGCCTCTTAGTTTGACAAACCCTTGTAAAAGTTCCCTCTTATAATGGCAGTCACCACTCAGATGGCGGCACGAATCTTTTCATATACAAACAAGAGAAACTAAGTACAGTTAACGATCAGGATTTCCAACACACGAAAAAGAGCAAAATAACTCATATAAAATTTAAACCTCACTCTGGGCATGATGGCGCAATTAGTCCAATCCAAATTTTTAGCTCGACGGTCATCAAAAGCATGAATCAACTCGTGGATAATAACTTGCGTTACCTCATCTTGAATTTGCAGGTGATTACTACATACCACAATCTACAACATTCGAAGACTACGAATAAGTTCCAATCAACACAATAAATGAATTAGTTACATTTGTTTGATCAAAATTGCAGCACTACATATATATTATAGCTTTATAAGCTTATAATAAAAGCGAGTCAAGATTGAGCTCCGTCTGCTCATTATTTGTTTGGGATTTTTCAACTTTTCGAATTATCAGATAGTGTTTAGGATTACTTATTTTTGATACTTTTTCGCTCAAGCAAAAGCAATTTTGTGTCATTAGGTTTATGTCATTCAAACTGCTTACTTTGAAGTAAAATAAGCCATTTCTAATAAGCGAGGTATAGTTTGTTTATTTCATAGTGCTTGTTAAGACAAAATTATATTCTTTTTTTGGGTAATAATTTTATCGCACCTTTTGGCCAACTAATCAATTATCAATGAGCTCAAGCCGAGCGCCACACAAACTCAAACCAAATAAAGTCCTCCACTTCAGAGAGGTTGCCGTGGCCACTTCAAGGCTATTTGCACCAAGTGAACTTAGAACCTTTTATAAATAGCACCATCCGCTTTTCTTACAAAATCAACACTTCCAAACACAATTTCTAAAAATATTTACTTTTAGGCAAACATAAAGCGGCCACGCCAACCTTCCGAAAAGGGAGGCTGTCAGTGAAAGTCGGAAAGCATAACAAAAACTGATTCTAAATATATAAAATGAAGAGAATTTTATACCCTCTACCATGAGCATAACCACGCTCATTTTAGTACAATTAATCGCTTTTATAAAATTAGGAGCAATATTGCATCCGCTTTTCTCCAAATGCTCCAGTAGAAACTTCACTGTCGGAGCTGTTTTTTTCACATTCATAAAATTTAAAATAATCAGGGGGCGTTTAGTTGGAGAAAAAATTTTCTTGTTTTCTATTTTCAGTTTT
Source organism: Chrysanthemum makinoi (assembly GCA_910596185.1). Taxonomy (NCBI): domain Eukaryota; kingdom Viridiplantae; phylum Streptophyta; class Magnoliopsida; order Asterales; family Asteraceae; genus Chrysanthemum; species Chrysanthemum makinoi. Next base: position 138,841,679 of record OU343222.1, on the reverse strand, counting down.
GTAAAAATTTGGAAGGAGAGTTTATCTCCACAAAACACTTTAAATACAGAAAACGCGTTTAGTTGATTTTTGTATTTTTTATTTTGAAGAAGGGGAGGGAGGGTTGTAGGTTACAAAGGAAAACAAGAAAAACAATTAAAATTTGTTTTGTAATTTTTCTTGTTAAGTTAGGAAATAAGGGATTTTGTGTTTTCCAAAACATTTTGTTTTTTCCAAAACATTTTGTTGGAAAATGTTATTTGAACGCGATCTCTGTTTTCCTTATTTTCTATAAAACATTTTATGGAAAACAAGGGTGTTTTTCCCCAACTAAACGTACTCTTAATATCTATATAAACCCTAAACCCTAAACCCTGACAAGTATATAGAGTGTTGTAAGGAATTACTTCTGAGGCTTCTTTGGATGATGTTTTCGTATTACTGCACAGTCATGCCGCCCCGAAAGGTGGTGCCGCTGTCCGGAGAAGAACCTGATCCGGCTGACATTTTTTGGATGGTGAAATGAACTGAAATGAAAGATTCGTGGTATAATGAAGTCGGGTTGGATCTGATTAAGATGGGCCTGATATTGGGTCAGTTATCTGTTTTATGTTGTTGCTAAAAACATATTTCTTCTCTTCTTTAGTCTTTTGGTTTAACTATTTAGAGAAATTATATATACATATTAATCCGCATTGTCGGTGAAATTTAATAAGGGCCCGTTTGGTTTGTTGACGGGTAGGATTTGGATTTGGATTTGGATTTGAATTTTGATTAGGATTTGGATTTGGTATTAAATGGGGAGAGAGAGAGAAATTATAATAGTATAAAATATTATTTGTATTGTAAATAAATTTAAAAGTAAATAAATGATGGAGCCCACTTTTTAATACTAAATGACAAAACAAAAAGATTATTTTAATAATAAATGGCAAAACAAAAATATTATTAAAAGACAAATCGGTTCAAATACTACAAATACTGGCATATCACTTAGGATTTACACATGGCTAATATTCATCCATCATCCCAATCCCCGGGCCCACATTTTTTGTTCCAATCAGCTGTTTTTTACTTTGAGTCCAAAGATGATGAGGAAAGACCATTAACCAAACGTCACCTAAAGTTTCTAACAAATGGTCGGTGCAGATTTTCTATCAAATGGTCGGTGCTTTTTCTTGGGGTCGGTAACATCAGCATATGGGAGCCCAGTAGTTAGCCCGTTGTGTGGCCTGGTCCAGTTTTGTTAAACTTATTGCTTATTATACGCTCGTGTCTTTAAATTAACATAATGACTCTATGACTCATGAAACTTACTTATCAAAATCAGTAAACATTAAATCTAGAGATAAAGTTGAATCAGGAGAAAGGTAAAAGCTACTCTGAGGGATTTAATACGTAAACATCAAAAACTCACATGGAAGTGGTGGGTAAACTGCTACCGATCGAGATAATCATTTCTGAAAGTGGTTGTCTAGATCTAATTATATGTTCAAAAAATCATCCATGTTTTTTAACTGTATAATTTAATTGTTTATGTTGCTTTATAATTCTATTTTTCATTTGTGATTTTAGGCTCCTCTATTGAAGTTAGGGGTCTGATTGAAGGGATGGTTGTGACATGCTTTAGTGGATATAAAGCCGAATAACCTTTACGGTAATTTTATTCAAATTTGTTTTCGACATTGGTTGAAGCTTTTGGGTTTTGGCGATCACGTCTAAAATAGGTGAGAAGATTTTTTGCCATATACCCGAAACTACCAGCCTTAGTAAATAAAGATACTCACATCACTGGCGAGATGGTACCCTTGGCTTCGAACATCAAGTAAGTTTCCAATAATAAAAGTTTCCTTAGTTCCTATAACAAAACTATCCTTCATCAGTTACACCTAAAGTGGTTTGTGACAGGTACATCACATGCTATGCAACTATCAGTTGCTATTGTATGATTACTATGCTTATTGTTTGGCTAGGTGATCTTTGCCTACTGAAAGGTACATCTTCTTTGCAATGACCACTAAAGGTGAGTTAATGTTGGAATCACTCCTAAACCTAATTCAAGTGTTAGTGACTCATATGTAATAGTTAGCTTAATATGGCCTTTATGTTAGTAATTAGCCTTAGGCTTATGTAGAAGGCCCATAAGCCTATGCCTAGTCCAATAAGGAAAAGGATGGGAACTAGGAGTGTTGCCCTAGCTTCCCTCCTATAAATACCTTGTAATAACCCTCACTTGAGGGTTGGTTGTTCAATATTTTCTCTCATTCATACTCCTACACATAACCATCCTTAGTCTAGCATATGTGTGTGTTTGGTTTATTGTTCAACGGATCTATCTCTTCATCTATTTCTTCTATTGATGCTTGTGTTGCATATATGGGAACCTAACAGTGGTATCAATCGCCAAATAGTTGGGTGAACGTATTGTTCTTAAAGTGGGTTTTGGTCCTGGCGTAGAACATACGACTTCGTTGATGATACTTTGGTTTGCTTAAAAGCATTTTTACACTTTTAATCCAAGATTCTTGTACTTTCAGCGTTTTAAGGTGTTAAAATAAGCTGTTTTTGGCAAAAGTTTCAAACTTCTGGCGTAGATCATTGTTTTTAAGCTTGGTTTTGTGCGTGGCTTTACGTCTCATAGCGTGTTTTGAGCTTTGGATCATCAAGT
>OU343222.1:138798245-138838932 GCA_910596185.1 Chrysanthemum makinoi | reverse complement strand
AAAAAAATATTGACTCTTGGTAAAAAAAAAAAAAATCGAACTTGAGAGTTAATAAAAGAGAGAAAAGAGAATTAAAGAGTCATAAGGCCTCTCAGTGGAGTTGTAGCTTGTTAAAAGAAAGTCGCACGATTTTTTCACAACATGGTCTTACAAGGCGCCTTTGCTGCTAAAGTATCCGAAAGTCGAGTCGTATGGCGAGAACGTGCATATTACACACTTGAAATAAAGTGTTGAAACAAGATGTCTATAAATTACTATTCTTTGACATTTAAGGCGTGTTGGTATAGAGGTATGGGATTGAGAGTATGGATTATAGAGGGTTTTGCAGATTGGGCACATGTTAACACCGCTTAAAAGCACAAAGTTGAACTAGATCATGGAAATAATATCGCTAATTGGTTTGGCATGCGTCAAAACTGAAAAATGAACAATTAGTGGAGAAAAACTCCTTTGAGAATGTATTTGGTTGTAAAGTTTCTTGCTGAGCATAGCATTTTTGTGGCACAAATAAGAAATTGTATGAGAATAGCACTAGGAACCTTTTGTGTTGATTCAAATGGTGAACGTGTTTGCCCGGTTATCAATGATCATATCACAGAGTGATGACAAACATGCTCATTACATTGGTCGTGTCATCCAATATGTGTTAATACTCCTACATGCTTCTGCAATTAAATCACATGTCATAGAAAAACAAGGCAAGCAAAGTAATTTTTTTGTGATCCTTATTATCCTATGGGTTTAAAAATGTATATGTTTTTTTTTTCGTAACCATGGTTTCGATCTTTTGGTCGACTAATCCACGGGTTTGAACCCACCGCCACAATGACTCAAACCAAGTAAAGCGAGGTTGGCGTGGCCACTTCAGTATCGCTTTGTACCTAGCAGAATTGAACTTTTGACCTTACACATTTTAGAGTGATAGTCACAAGCCCTTTTGCCACTAGAAAAATGTATACTACTCATTCCACCATATAATATAATAATTACCCATAGTGTTTTTTAGTCACAAACCAAACACCCCCTAAAGAGTTGTTATATAACATCAAATCTCAGAAATATTCTGAAAGTTGAATATCTAAAGATAAAAAAAAATAAAAATTGAATGATTAAAGAAAATGCTTGCTAGCGAATCTGATGAAGTAAAACACGGAGGTGAATTAGAACTGTAGAAGACGGTAGATCAACAGCAATAAAAGACGCTCCTCCTACTAAGTAGAACATAAGTTTTGCTGTCTGACTTTTTATGGCACAATGGGCGGTTAGAATTCTTGTCTGGTAGATTTGTCTTCCTCATTTTTACTTTGACAAAAGAAAAGGAAACTTTGGAATGGGCAAGAGTTAATGGCCCAAAAACTGAAGGTCATGCATGCTGTTTAGAGACCCGATTCCTGCAAGATGATGTGCGTGTTAAAGACGTATGTTTGTAGGAAAATGCTTGGCTAAATGTTCTGACATACATTATATTGATGGAATTATTGTGGTTCTTCAAAGGGAAGTCCTGAAAACTATCTAATTGGTTATCTTTTGTTCCCAGAGCTCTGAAATTGGCCGTCAGCTCTGCTTTGTGAGCACGTTGCCCTTTTGGATTGTAGCTTCCATAATTCCCTTTTATTTCCTTTCCGCTTTAGTGGGTTGTTTACAAAGTACAGTGTCATTTCTCTTTTGACATGATTTTACTTTCTTAAAAATTACCAGCTATTGGAACTGCTAGTTTGCATGGGTTCCAATACATTATGTAAAGGGTTTAAATTTATTTAATTTTTCTCATCTGGGCCAAAATTTCCCCTTCCAGGAATACCAATGATGTAAACTAGTTTGTTCTTATGTTTTGTAGTTCCTCTTATTATTATTTCGAATGAAATGTAGGTTATTGAAATGATTAAATACCAGGACATTCATTTGCCTTATCCTATTTATCTAATCAACTTTTCTTCAATTTGGTGTTATATCAACATTTGATGTAACTCTAGCTACTAAGGTCAGAATATTTACTTTCTAAATTTTTTCAAGTTAGCGCTCCGAACATGTGTTACCTGCTTTTTTTCTTCTTCTTTATATTAAAGGAATGTGTGAGAAGAAGAGTAATGAAGTCAGTGGTGAGCAATCCTTACTGTTCAGAAGCAGCTGCTAAGGATGCAATGGAAGCTGTCTGGGACACATGCTATAATGACACGAAACCATTTGACAGAGCCCCTTAAGATTCTTTTTTAGTTGGGACCATATTTATTCAAAATATGTAGTTGCTATAAGACAAAGGATTAACCCTGGTGGGATCACATAAGGAGCTGTTATGCTAGTATGTTTGAGCATTTGCCTGAATGTTGTATCTCTGTACTGTCTTGCTATTCTTTAATAATAGGCATGGCAATTTTCTTGTTGAGCATAAAACATCGTTATTACTATTGTTTCTATTGTTTGTTCTCAGTTGTTTCTTTAATTTGAAGTTTTGAACCAGGGTTTTATTCAGGTGATTACCGATATTATCTTTGAAAAAATGGGGCCAGTTCTTTTGTTTTTACAATTCAAGTAAACATCAAAGTACTACACTACTCTGTCTGTATTATAGCTTCACATGTTTGGCCTCTTTCTGTCTCTCTCATGATCACTTTTGTTATTGTAGTGATTAAGATCTTCTACTTCATGTGCACTTTTGACTTAGGTGAGGTATGATCCATCTAAATCTTCTAGAGGTAAGATAATAACTAGTCAAATGACTCGTAATCATGTAGTTTTATTGTCATATTCGACACATCGAGTTCAAATGTAACACATTAAATTTGAAATACAATATGTAAAATGTGTGCGCCAGCTCAAAGCGGTTGGGTTGTCCTAAAAGGTTCGTGTTTTGTCACCCTAATTTATTCTTGTCTTTTTGGTAAAGGAATGCATGTAGAAGCCGCAGAAAGAACAAAAAGAAACACCACTACCCAACATTCTAAAGCTTAGAATTTGTATATAAAGATTTAAACTTTAGTATTATTTTCCTCAACTTTAATCTGACCCCACTAATATTGTTTCTGGGATCGAGGATACTGGAAGTAGACTACTACACTAGGCATGTTCTAATCCCAAACAGTGGGCATACCTCGTATACAAATAGTCATTTCACTAAGAAGTTAGCACACACAAAAGAACACAGATTATACAAGGTTATTTAGATGCATGGAGAAGGTTTTCAAGATTGTCATCGCTTGTCTCTGTTTGTTGTCTCATCCATATCAGAATGTCGCAGCTACTGCTCGACTAATACCTTATGATTTCAAAGGTTCGGTGCACACACTCTGAGGGGCGATATGATTCATGAACAATTTTTTTTTTTTTTCTCTCCATAATGCAGAAAGGAGTGCTTTGGGATACAATGTGCAAACCAAAAAAGCTGCCCCATTGCACCTCCAAACCATTTGGCCTAAGCATAGTCCAAACATTCTTAACTGAGAAGTTGGTTAAGTTACCCGAGCTAGTTTTCCATTGTAACAAGTCCATACATTCAGGCTGTAACACTACTACAAAAGGGAGCTTTTAGACTGGTCATAGGGACGCTTAGATCGGTTTCACGCCGTCTAGATTGGGGTGGTCTAAAAGACTTAAACTCACTTAAGACGGTTCGAGAATCGGTCTAAAAAACTAGTTATCTAGACCGGTTGGTTCGATTTCTACTGGTCTAATATGTATTTTTTAATAATTTTTTTCAAGAAATCAGCAGTTTGCTTATGGCTGTTTTAGTTCACTACTAGTAAGCTTTGGCCACTACCTTTTACCCCCGCATTGACCATCTCTTTCACCCCGCTACGACAACCATCTTTCACCCAGTTCTAACCATCATCTTTCACCACATTTCGACCATAATCTTTCACCGCATTCTGGAGGCCACCATCGAGTAATAAGCTAACAAAACCCATTTTATAGATATAAACATAAAAATAAATTTAGCAAAACAAGTAGGATGAGTTGCATCACAAGGTAAATGTATAGTAAAAACACAGTATGCTTCTTGCTAGTGAACTCTGCATGGTCTGACCACAGTCTTGGACACGTCCAATTTCTTACTCTAGGATAAATGTGGCAAAATGGACGGTTTGGGTAATGGGTCAAACGGTTCGGATAAAAAAGTGCGATTAATTGGTACATGTCAGGCTGAGTTGGGTTGACTGGAACAACTCTTTTTGTCCGTTTTCTAATAAACAATTGTATATAGTTACAACACTATATATTTCACTTTAATTCTTTAATTAATTCCTTTCGGAGGTTGTTTTAAAATACAATTCAGCAAACATTCAAATGTTCGAACCTTAGATTAGTTCTGTTTAGCTCTACATAACTCATGACAGCCATTTAATTCCAAAGATATAAAAACAGAACCTAAATCAACCTATATAATAATAAGTGGGTTGAATTACCTCCAATGCAAGGCTTCAAATTGCAGTAATCGCTTCCACAAGATCTTAATCAGTCAACTCTTCAAACTGCTTACCCCCGGCTTCTTCATCAGTTTCTTATCTCCAAAAACTTTCCTGATTTCTCTTGCTTCATCCCATTTCTCATTTGACGAGTACAAATTTGAGATTAATGAACTATACATATAATCTCCCGACTCCATCTTGGACAATTTCTGCCCCACAAGCCCCCCAACCTTCATGTTCATGTTATTATTACACGCACTCAATAGAGCTCCCCAAACAGCAACACTATCCAATGGGACACCCTCACTATATTTCTGAGAAATCGCAGTTCTTATCACATCATACGCTTCTTCTAAACCATTGGCCCGTCCTAACATGTCTATAATGCAAGTCCAATGCTCCATGGTTGGTTTAATCTTGTATTTGGTAACCATAAGGTCAAAGAATTTACAACCATCTTCAATAAGCCCGCAATGACTGCAAGATGACAGTAGAGAGGTGAATGTGATGGTGTCAGGTGCATATCCATTATCCTGCATTTGATAAAAAAGTTTACTAGATTCACTCCCTTGACCATTCATTCCATATCCTGCAATCATTATGTTCCAAGAGCTTTGATCTCGTTTAAAATCATTTTCCATAAACAAATCTCTAGCGTTGTCTATAATTCCAATCTTTGCATATGAATTGATTAAAATATTCATAACTTGTGTCTCCTAAAAACCAACCCCTGTTTCAAAATGTAAGCATGAATCAACTCAATATAGCAACTACCTGAGGCAGCTAAAGATCCCTGAAGTAAAGAAATAATTGTTACAGAATCTGGCTTGTACTCTTTTACAAATCTCATTTGACGAAATAGTGTAAGACCAGAAGAAGAACATCCATTTTTCATATAACCGTAAATCATAGTGTTCCATGTAACTATATTTTCTGTACACATTGAAGAGAAAAACACTTGGGCGCTTTTTGTGCATCCACATCTCATATACATGTCTATCAAGGCATTTCCTACAATAAGATTTGAAGACAACCCTTTCAAAAGACTAAACCCATGGACCATCTTACCGTGCTTTAAAGAACCCATTTGTCCACATGATTGAAAGAGTGTCACCATTGTTATAGGATCTAACGACACTTTATAACGAACCATTTGACCAAAAATATTCAACCCATTTTCAGTTTGATCGCTTAAATTATATACAGCAATTAGTGCATTCCATGTTGCAGTAGTCGGTTGAAGAATGCAATCGAACAAAAAATTTGCTGCTTTTACATCTGAACACTTCCCATATGCATCCAACATTGCAGTAGACAAAACGACGTCCCCTTTCATGTCTAGACCCCTCTTAATAATCACCGAATGGATTGACTTGATTCTTTGAATATATCCTAGTCTTGCATAAGCGGGAAGTACATTAGCAAACGAGAAACAATCTGGTTTTATATCTGGCTCCAACACCATTCGTTCATATATATCTGCTGCTTCTGTGTCATAACCTTTTTGTTTGTAAGTTGCAATTAGCGATTCCACTACACCAAACTTTTGTTTATCAAGTCTTGTTCAAAAACGATTACAGCATAATCAAGCCTATCACATTTTGCATACATATAAAAAATAGCAGTTCCTAATTGAACATTAGAATATAAACCAATAGAGATCAAGTGCCCATGAAAACTCATCCCAATACGAACTTCATTAGCATGACCAACACTCAAAAGTAAAGCTAAAAACGTAACAACATTAGGAACCAAATTGTCAGCCTGTCTTAAGCATAAAAAGAGGTCAAAAACTCGGGGCCAATTCTGCTTTTGTGCATATCCTGTAAGCAACGAGTTCCAAGATACTATATCTTTGACAACCACATCATCGAAAACCTGTTGAGCCAAATCCATCCTACCCATCTTAACATACATTGATATCAACGAATTCATGACGATAATATCATTCTCAAACCCCTTTCGCTTCACATAATCATGTACAAAACGCCCCTTTTCGATAATATTTGAAGCCTTAATTACACGACACAGTGAATGCATCAAATCCCCATTATTTCTCATCGGCATTTCATCAAACCCGTTGTAAGCGTCCCGGTATTCTCCAAAACTATTCCTAACATCATAACAGCATCCAAGAGACGAATATGAATCAAGAATCGAATGGAATGTCGAAAATGAAGTGGGCCAGAGTTTTTTGAAGAGAAAAAGTGATTGGCGGTTTTGGCAAAAAGATTTAATTAATGTCTTCATATATGGCGGGAAAAAAATTAAATAGTCGTTACAATTAACGGATCTAGTTATTTTGTACAAGATTATGTTAGGGAGATGATTTGCACACATTAATATTTGATTTACAATCAGCTAAAGCTGAATGCATACACAGTATAATAAATTAATGCATAAGTTGAAGTGTGTCAAAAAATTGAGGTGTGCAAATCATTTCTGTTCTTTCTTTCCTTTTATAGACGGTAAATTGACTGGAAAATTTAATGGTTGTTTTAAGAAGTACGTAAAATAATTAAAATTTAATTAAAAAATATTGTAAAATACTATAATCTTTTATATAAGAAGGTAGCTCACTTGAAGTCAAATCGAGAGATTGAATTATTAATGAGAGAGCTCGATTTGAATCCTGCCTCTCATATTAAAATGTTGATTTTATAAAATAGGTCAACATTGTTGATTTTCGCTTTTTAATATGATATTAAAAAAAATACATGTGTTAAAAATGTTTAAAAAAAATTAAAAATTAAAAAAAATTAAAAAAGGCGGAGGAATCTTTTAGCAAAATCAAAAACAAAGCCCCTAACAAAAAAAAGCCCATCAAAATAAGTTATACCCGTTTCTTCTCATTCTTTATCATTTCTTTTCAAACCTCTTACAAAACCCTAATTTGCTTTCTTCAACCATCGAAAAACCCTAATCAGCTTTTTATTCCCCTGTACAATCACGTTTTTATGTTGTTGCATGTTTTAACAATGGCTTGCTCTCTTTGATCTCAAATGACAAGATGATGCGATGTATGTATATTTTTTCATTCCTTTATGAATTACAACTTCTTATTATGATTTTATATAACAAATTTTCGAATCTTCAAATCCAATTAGAATTTCTCTTTTTCAGATTGTAATGATTTCTAGGGTTTCTAATATAATCAATCACACATATTTGTCCTTTTTATTTTTAATACTAACATACTTTTTTGCTTCAAGAATGATATTATAAGTTCTTCTATACATCCATGATGAGTTTGTGGCAATTTATTTAAGGAGTTTCCTACAGGTACAAGTTTTGTTACAAGTTAAACAATCCCTAAATCATGTCAAAACATAATTAGTCTTCCAACTTTTTGTTGTTTACCTGGAAGTGCTTCGATCACATGTATGCCCGTTCTTCTAATGAAAATTCTGAATAAAGTGTTTCTGATGAATAGGTGGTTCTTCCAACAAGTGGTTCTCGACAATGTGTATTGTAATTTTTTCCTTAGTTGAATTTTTAAGATTTTAGCTAAGCAATTTATATTGTGTTTTGCATATTTCTCATTATAAATCAACCATAATTTTAGGTAGTCTATTAAAATTAATCATGTGTTTTTACTTTAACAAAGAATGGCTTTTATTATTATACACATGTTGGTGAATCAAACACCTCAGATTGTCCGACATTATAATGTAGGTATGAAACGCATAGAGTAGTGTTTGGAGTGATGAGGCATGAGTTGGTTTTGAAGTCTACTTATGGTTTTAGTGTTTTATCATTGTGTCATTATCAAGATATATAACTCTAGCCGGAAGGCTATAATTATCTTATTAATGGATATGCTCATTTGTTTTAGGTTTTGTCAGCCTTGGCTACCGGTATGGTTATTGGATCGCTGGTGTTGCCGGGTGTTAGGTAATTTAAACGACTGGTTTTAGTAAAAACATGACGCCGATCGTGGATATACCATTAGATTCGTGAATGTATTATAATATTTGTTTCCTCGCTAGTACTTTTGAGCTCTTTGTGGGAATGCTTATTCCATTGAGGTGTATTTTGTTTCGTGATTTAAAGAAAAAAGTATACGAACTTTCAAATTGGGAGTCGGATTTTGAGCTTAAAGTCGTTTTTCATTCCTTCTTCAATTATGCAAGTAATGATTATAGAGATGACAATTTGACTCATTTTACAGATAAATGAATCCACTTGAGTGGTGCAGGCTAATCAATAATCATTTGTCAAGATCGTCACCGTGTACATAAATACATAAACAGGTCTGGGATGAGGCTACGGTGACCTGCCATTCTTCATCTCTCTTTTTTTTATAATTATAGTATGTACATATTATGCATCTAGATATAATCTAAAAAGCTTATATACATCATTTTATCATCATTTTGATCCGGTTTTCATAAAATGGTTCCAGAACAATATTCTGCCATAATCTCATACATCTCTAATATTTTACAAGATTTAAGAATCTACTAATATCTTTATATTTGTTATTTTGATTAGTTATAAAAATTTCCTAGCCATGCTTCTTCTAGTGAGATTCTACTACCTTTTATTAACCGCTATAGAACCTTGGTACTAAACATAACATTTTTTTGTCCAAATTTTGCTACAAGATGTAGTGCTAAGAATCCAAAGATCCCAATATACTCTTAGTTTATTTTAACATGAGATTTCTTATTCATTACATTATTTACAAAATCTATCTATTTATCTATACTATTACATTATTTGTAGACTGATAATGTTGTTTTACACAAAAAATTTGATGTGTCTTGAATGCCTCCTCTGCAAACACGAGAGCATGAAAGGGGATAAGCTGGAACATCATATTAGTTTGTTACAGAAGCTTACTTAATACCAAATGTTTTACTGTTGATTGCTAATATATTAGTTTATCCCAATTTTACATATTTTAGAAGCTTACTCAAAGGTTCTTCAAGGATAGTTTCTACAAGCAGGGACAACTTCCTCCTCCTGAGCTGCTAGATAATCAGAGATGGCTTCTGAACATGAACTAACACTCTTCTCCAATCTATTAATCCTATCATCGTGAATTTTGAGAGAAGAGATCGATATCCACGAATGTCCTCATCAATTTTTCAATCCTATCATCTCATTCTCGCTGATTCCTCGATGTGGTCAAGAAATTTTCTCAAGATCGCTCCCGTTTTGGTCCCAAACACGCTCTTAACCCTCTCAACCCCGTGATGCTTCAAATTTCTTTCTAACCTTCGTTTTCTAAAATTTCCCCATAATTGTATTCTTGCTTTGTTATCGTCTTCATTACCTTATGATCGAAATTGTCACTCGGTCCGCACTCGTATCCATGTGCTACTTGTAGAAATGTTCGAACTACCAATACATTCCGTGGCCCGGTCGAGTCATGCTAGGAATAGGTCTCGTGAATCGAAAAGTTCTCGTGTTCACGATTAATCCCACGATAGAAGACGAGACGATCCGATGTTTTTAAATCATGGGTAGGGCATCGATAGAGTAGCTCATTAAATCTTTCCCACACTTGGTAAAGCCGCTTTCTCCAACCCGAATCTAATTGATAGATTTTCCCAAGAAGCTTGGACATTTTTTAAGGAGGAAAATTGCAGATCTAATTCTTTTCTAAGTTTATCCCATGCTCCTTTACAATCGTTAGGGAGTTTGTTATACCATCTTTTCGCTGTCCCAGAAAGAGTTATAGGAAAAATTCTAGCAAGGATCGAATAGCTCTGAGTACCTCCGACGCTGAAAGAGAGGATAAGTGGTGAACTTCTTCTACGTGATCCCTAACGCCCTCATCTTCGCCTCCGTAAAAACTTAAGTTCGTGTAACTCTAATAATATGATCCGAATAGAGTATTTTTCGGTGAGAATCCCGTGTGAAGCTTCGCTGGCGCTTCCTCATTTGGTCGCCCAAATATCGCTCCATAGTTAGGTCATCGATATTATTTTCATTGATGACCTCCTGCTGCCGACCGGTCCGATTCAAAATGAGAAGATGTTGTGAATAGGAACCCGAGAGTAAACTTTCCTTCTTCGAAATTGCTTCTCCTGGGTCGCCGAATGGAGTGGCTTTAAGAGGCCTCGAGTGCGAAGTCTTGTATCCCACATAATAAGAAAGAAATTAAAAACGACTTAATAAGAAATCCTAAAATAGCTCCTAGCCGCACCAAAAACTTGATGCAGTTTCATCGACTGTGTCTTAATATTTTTAATGTCTCGTTATACCTATGGTCTACCCTAGAGCACTAACGCAAGCAGTACCCTGGCCGGTGTAGTGTAGTAATCGGTAAAGCCGAGGTCGCCCCAAGAGCTATGTGTGTTGGATTATTACTAAGTCTAGGTGTCACGTAATAATGGTTTCAAAAGGATTTATTTAATTAAACTACTAATGCAGAATAAAGCAAATAAAGGATAAAGGGAAATCAATAGAGAGAGTGGTGCTAACCTAGTTAATCCTCCTAGCTAGTTATGTCTACGTCTACTTACTTCCATTACTTGTGGGGTCAAAGTCGAGAGGACAGCATTTGGTCAATTCGCCCTAACCTATCAATAAAGATGCCACCACAGAGAAGTCGGTGTCCTCTCATAAGTCATGTTGTTCCCGGTCCCTAAGCCAAGTCATTAAGTACCGCTACATGCTAGATTTATAATAGTGAATGCCCGGCCGTTAGGAACTTAGACACGCACCCCTAATTCTTAAGTTCATCCAAACGATAGGTGATCAGCTGGTCAAATCGCAGAAGTAGAAAGGGTCGTCGGCTATTGGTCATATCTACCCTTCCCGCCTCACCACTCACCTAGGGTCAATTGGTCATATCTCCTAGGCAATTGGCCTCTATTGCCATTCAAAACTACCGAACCAAGGGTGGCTACCAATAAACTATGCATGCATACACTTAGAAATAATTGTACGGAAGTAAAGTAAATGCAAACAAAACAATTAAGGAATCATAACTAGGCCAGCACCAAAAGGTGCTTAGTCGCTCATATTAATCATGCAAACCAATTCAATATTCAAAGGTACTAAATACATGAATTGAAAGTAAAAGAAATATAAAACGCTAATGCTTATCGTGTGGGAGTGATTTCTCCTTGGAGACAGCTGATGCTCCTCTAGACTTGCCTTGAGCTTTTTCCCACGCTCGAGTGTTGTGTGTGGAATGGGATGATTAGAAATGGAATTCGGGGTATTTATAGGTCAGATCTGGGTTACAGAACCAATATAGGAGTTACGCAGAACCTTCTATTTCTTCAATAATGCACTAGATCTCCGGTTACTGGCGAATCTTATGAGTGGTTACACCGTAGTCTTCAATAAACTCGTTACGCCGTAAGAGATGCAATAGTTACGGCGTAAGTATCAGCGGCGTGGAACCTCATTTGACCTAATGTAGTTACGTCAGAACCTTTGGGAAGAGTTACGCCGAACCTTATGATAAGTTGGTTTTCTCGAGTCACGCAATAGTTACTGCAGAATGTGAGAGAAGTTACCGTAATCTTCTTCAAAATAGCATACCGTGATAAATCTTTAGATATTTCTCCGCCTCGCCTCTATAGCTCCAATGCTCGTAATTTACCCGAAAGTGGAAAACAATGGAAAACAAGCGTAAATCCATATAAATGATATAAATTACAAGCGTTATTTGGGGAAATTGACATAATATTCGTGACTATTTGATGTTATCAAATATCCCCCACTTGAACTCTACTTGCCCTCAAGTAGACCTTATTAGAAAGATTCCTAAAAAGATATCTCCCATAACCTCGAAAATATAAGTTTACAAATCCTTTATGCTAGAATAAAACAAATCCAACACCTCACTAAAGTGGGAACAAAACACTCAAATCTCTCAACTATTCTAAGTGTCAATTTCGGGGATCACTCAATCGCACAGCTATAGCATGTATTCTATCATAAGCTTGGCGGTTACACAAATCTCCACCACTAGAGTTAAGGGCTAAACAATTCTCGAAGGCAATATGGGTAGACACGACAAAGGTTAAGGGTGACTCGTCATTACTAACATGTCACGCGGTGGACAAAATCAATGATACATGACCAAATCCATGGCCAAGACACCAAAGATTGCTCACAGATCACCTAGACACGCTTTATGACTAAAGGGTAGGATAAGACATGGGATATATAATTGGTGTAAAAATAAAAACAAGGTGTAGTCTAAATCTATAACCAAGTCATCACCACTTACCGTCCGACCAAAGTTCAAGCTTTGAAGTCAAGAAACCGGATCATGAAATGCAAGGTAGATGTATCATTAGAGGACGTCGTGATGGGCACACTACCTTTTCTCCAACCTGGCATAACTAACAACTCCAACCTTCAAATGTAACCGAGGTGGCCTCCTCGATACTAAATCAGTAAAGCTCATACTACAAAGCTTATAACATCGCGACTTTACAATAACATAATCATAACAACTATATATATATATATATATATATATATATATATATATATATATATATATATATATATATATATATATATATATATATATATATATATATATATATATATATATATATATATATATATATATATATATATATATATATATATATATATATATATATATATATATATATATATATATATATATATATTTCGTGTTTTTTTCAACATAACAATAAATACTAAACATAATATCCCCCACTTGAGATGAACAATGGGAATTTGGGGGGTCTTCAATGATCTTCATAAATGTTGTCGATGAAAGCGCTGATTCCGAACCTTTCCACTTAACCTTGAACTTAGGCAAATGATGACTTCCCAATCACAAATAAAGACTACAGGGTAGGCTAAGGTGTATAGGTGTATCAAAACAATATTTCGGGTTAACAAAATGAAAGGAATGGCTCATAAGGGTGTATCTAGGGGTATCTTGCACTAAAGGTGAGTGCAACAAAAGGGTTTCACATGGGGTCGAGAAGTCGAGGTGACTAATCGATAGACACACAATGGTAGGTTGTTTGGGTGATAATCCTATAATATTGCCTTCTAAACCGAAAAGTCCAAGTACATCGAGCTAACTTAACATACCTCGCCTATGGTCTCGAAATGATGCAAAGGCCAAGTTCTAAAGTTTACAAGCTACCGACACTCATAATTTGGTGGATTTGGGGTAAAATATTGGAAACGGATAAGGCTAATTCACCATATAATATCAAGGGTTGTATGTGCTCGGCTAAGGTCTAATCTAGTTAGGTTAAGAAAAACATGTCAAAATTTTAAAAATGGCATAATTTTCAAAATAAACTAGAAAAATGAGGGCTAAATAAAGTTCAAGAGATAATTCTACTCCCGTCCCCCCACTTGAATTGTACAAAGTCCCTTTGTACTAGGCATTAAATAAAGGTGAAGAGAAAGGTAGAATTAGAGCAGAACTTCCCCAAATTTGCTCCAAAAGAAGGAAGGCCCACTAAAAAGAGACGCGCCTTCAGATAAGCATCATGAAAAACTTCAATCCCCGAAATCTCACTACCTGACAAGCATAATTCTAAAAAGAAAAATGAAAAACAAACCTAACTCACTTTCATAGGAATCACGGTTGCATTTAGCATATGCAACAAGTTTTTTAAACCACTTGGTGTCCCAAGTGGACGAGTGAAGTCTCGTGAGGGTTTGAGGAACACACTCCACAAAGTTCATTTAAAATACTAATACAAGGTTATTGTGTTTTAAAATGTAAGAATTAAAGTAGAGAAGGTTACGCCGAACTCTTTTAAGGGAGTTACCAGAATCGGCAAAACCTCGTCATAAGTCGCAGCGAGTGGTTACTGGCGTAACCACCGAGATGGTATTACGCCGTAATTGGTAATGCGCCAAGAATTCTGCTAAAAGGTTGGTTTCCATCACCAAGATGAGTTACGCCGTAACTCGGTTCAGACGAACTACAAAGAATTAGTTCCTCATTTCCCGCAAACATAGTTAGAAAACACAAAACCCTACAGAAATGGAAATAAAATAAAAGAAAGGGATAATTCGGGTTGTCTCCCTAAAGAGCACTTTTCTTTATTTATGAGTTTTTAAGTTAGACTCAAAGTCAGCGGGCTACCGCTTGTTGGTCATTTCGCGGATATGGCAATCTTCATGCCGATCCAACTTACCAAATTCTCATCCCATTTGTAGTCATTTCCCAATTCTAAATGTTTCGAAAGTAGAAACTCTTGATTTTTCGTAAGCGGTGTTCAATGCCTTTTTCTTTGTCCTCTTCACTGATATCGAAGCAGCGGGTTGAGCTTGGATCAACCGCCTCTTGGTCCAATTTTTAAAGTTCTTGATCGTTCTCGGCATTTTGAAAATAGTCTTATCATCGTTAATCTTTAACCAAACTAACACTTCTTTTTCATTTTTATCTAAACCCGACATTTCCTGAAAAGGTCTCTGTTGGGTTTATTGATTTGATGAAACAAAACAAGAAGAATGAAACATCAAGGGTTTAAAGAGAAAGAGATGAAACCTACAAAAAGATGGAAGGAATTGCTTACAAAAGAAGATTTACTTATTAGTTGATGCCAAACAAATAAGCTTAAATCACTCAAGCCTCGCCACTCTGTGAATGGCAATCAGAACCAAATTTTAAAACAAATTTTAAGCACAAATGCAATGAAGTCCAGGAGAATACAATGAATTCCCGGGTCGTTAAGTCCCACGGAGACTCAATGGTGTGCAAGACACTAGATCAGATGGTAGAATGATCACTAAGGATAATGATCCGAAAGGATTGATGGATGATTATACTACTGAAAAAGATTATAAATCAAAGCTTAACTTAAATACAAATTAAAGGAAATTAAAAAGATAAAATCTATTAAATAAACGCTATCACTATATTTAAAGTGAGGAACGCTTAAAATTAAAACTTACGCTTAAATTAAAACTACGTAAACGCATCTTAATAAAACGTGAAAATAAAGAAGGAAAATACCTATGAATATAGAAAATACATTTTTACAATCCTAATTATATAAGAAAATTATTAGAAAAATAAAATTATTTTAAAACTATTTAATTAATTATTATTAATTAAAAACTATTTTAAACTATTTAATAATACTCTAAAATAAAAGAAAATATGAAATAAGACTAGAAAAATAAAATTAAGATTTAGAAAAATCTAAAATATGATAAAACTGATTTTAAAACAGAAAATATATTTTTCACACTTTTTATATATTTATTATTAATTTAATACTATTTAAAACTAATTAAAATGCTAGAAAATACTATTAAAACCAAGAAAATTATGGAAAAATACTTTTTAAGCTTTTTACATTTATCTAAACTTAAGAAAATTGAAAAATTATTTTTGGAACTTTTTCTCAATTAATTGCAATTAAAGCTATTTAAAAAGGCTTAAAAACTGAATTTAATCTAGAAAAATAGTGAACAGTGTCTAAAAATTATGAAAAATTCAGGGAAATCCTAAAATATTATTCTAAAGTAGAGAAAAATATAAGAACTAGGGCCTATGTGGGAGAATCTGAAGTCAGAGTGCAAATAATCCTAAATAAGCATTATGAAAATAAGCAAATAAGCACCAGAGTACACCAACTGATCAAATAAGCTAATGCATGCTAAAACTACTCTAACTCAACTAATAGCACTTACTCCTAACACCTAAAACACTGATTACCAATGATAAAGCTAATCGCCATAATAAGCAATAACCGTGATATGACCCTACTGCTTTAGCTATTCTAACCGCATCGATAAGCTAAAGGAAAACCAACAAGGGGAATCTCAACACCTCCAACCGTGAGAACATGTGTACCAATATTCAGCAAATAAGGACTAGTAATGAAGCGATACAGAGCAAAACAAAATGCAAAAGTGGTGGTCAGCAAAGCGATCTTGAAGTGGTTCGGGGACTGATTTGAGTGCAATTTTTAACTAACCTAAAGCTATCCTAAGAGCAAATAAGCTAAAGCTATGTAAAGATGGGTATGTTGGGATGTGAGAAAAGCTATTTGGACAAGGTTTGGACCAAAAATAAGCCGTGAAAAAGGTGTTCAAACAAAGCTATGGTCGCTGTTTTGCAGTAACACGTAAACAGTAATGAGCTTTTTTTATAAACCAAACTTTGCAAACATTGTAAACTAGGCTAAACTCAACTTTAAAAACTTGCTTGAACCTTAAACCACTTTGACTTTGAGAGTCAAAGTGGGTGAAAAGCTTTTTCGACCTCAAATAAGCTTAAACCAAACACCCCTTTAACAAAGTTCAAAGATAAGCTATACTACAAACTTTGATAAAAGTTTACCTTGACACGTAATTGAGATGAACAAATTAACATTAAACGCAACCTCCTAACACAAGTAACCATTTTTTAACCAAAATCGCTTTGACTTTTTGAGAATTGATGAAGTTTGACTATTGTTGACTTTGGAACAAACTTGCTTAAAATTGTAATGTAAGCTTATCACAAGCTATATAGAGCTTATTTAAGCTTATAGGAATTTAGAAAGAAGCTATTTAAAGCTTAAATGTCTGAAATTGAGACGCAACATTCAACAAGAACGTAAAACATGAACTTTACCAAACCTTGAAATTGATTAAAAACTGACATTACAAAGATAAAGTAGCTTAATTGTGTTACATAAAAGATGAGATTACAACATTAGAACTTAAAACTAAAGCACTAAGTTAAAAACGACATTAAGAAAAAATTGTAAAACTAACTACTACTTGCTTCCTTCTTCTTTATAGCTCCACATGTTTCTCTCACTTCCTCGAATATCCCACCTCTGTTTTTGGCCATTGGATGGCTTCAAGTGATCTAGGCCGCTTATTTGGTTTTAAGGAAATTGGCATTTGGCTGTGGAGGAGTTGAGTGTTTAGGAGGTGAAGGTAATAAATGGTTTTGTTTTGTGTTGAGGTGAGGAGACAAGCGGAGGATAAGGGTGGTGGGGATGGTGTTAGAGCCCTGCGTGAAGCAGTAGATGGTGGACTTTTTGGCGGTTGAGGTGTTTTGACCAAGATTGACCAGATATAATAACCAAGGGGTCCAAAATGGTAAAGTGGCAGGGGTCCAATAGGTAAAGGCAGGCCAAAATGGTTGAAAGGTTAATAACATAGGGACCTTAAGTGTAATTTCTGAATTTCAAGGGACTAATCCTGCCAATTAAGCAAAGTTTCTCCAAGGGTTGAAATTGACAAGCTTCAAAAGTATAAGGACCAATTTTGCCATTTTCCAATTTTCCAGGGCCATTTCGCCAATTTTGAAACTTGAAGGACCATTTTGTAATTTTCTCAAACTTTTGATATTTTTCACCAAAGGACTAAATTTGACAACTTTTGATTTTAAAAGGACCTTTGGTGACTTTATTTTTGAAATTATGTGCTCGGTGGATGCTTTTGACAACTTTTGAAACTTGGGGGACTAAAACTGCAATTTTGCAAATTTGATATGTTTTTCATCTGATTTTGATATTTTTGCATTTAAAACACATAAAACACCGATTTGTGATATTTTGATCATTTTGATGTGTTTCTGAGTGTTTTCAGATGATTTTGCAGTTTATTTTGTACCAAAAATGATGAGTATTTACACACTCATCAATCCCCACATCGAGATATTGCTAGTCCCTAGCAATGATTTGAGAAAACATAATGGATTTTAATCTCTTAACCAAAAGCCATTACTCGGAGTAGCCAAATGTTTCAGTCCAAGTAAGAACCATGGTACACCGATAACCATGTGATTTTGAGCAAACCACCATCTTCCAACGGATTTGATTTGTCTTTACCGTAAGCCGCACTCTTCGGACTAGCCAACTCTTAGATAAATTATCAATATTATCTTTGGTGAGCCGATTACCAATTATGGTTTTTCCACCGCCTTTACCACAAGCCATAATCTTGCGGGCTAGCCAACTCTTCACTTTTTAGGATATGGTGAGGTGAATACCATACAATTTTGGGCAAATTGCAAGCCATATAAACGGATTTGAGAAATCTTTACCAAGAGCCGCTTGCTCCTGGATTAGCCAATCCTTTTGTCTTACGAGACATGGCGGATCGATAACCAAATGAGAAAGTGTAAAACACTTACTCCAAAAAAAATTTTAGCCAAAAACGGGGGAATTGGTATAATTATATGATAAAATTCGCGAGAATTCCCCCACACTTAGAAATGAATATTGCCCTCAATATTCAAAGTACGCTGGTTATGCGAAACAAAGAACGAAAAGGGAAATACTACGGCCATTATTTAGAAAGAATTTTTTTGAAACATGTGGCAACCCCCCACACTAGGGTGGTAGAAAGTAGAAAGAAGTCCGAAATATGGGTGAAAACCCATATGGTGTGTGCTACTGTTTTTGATTTCCGAGTCGCTAGCTTGACTCGACCCTGAATTAATTGGTTCATGGGGAAGCAAAGTGGAAGAAACAATCTCCATCTGACTTTCATTCAAGATGTTTGGACAAACATTTGAAGCACGTGAAAGATCCACACCGATGAGATATAGAGACGAACCCTGCTCACAGATGATAAATGAAAATGCCGGTCAAAGATAGTGTCCTCACTCGAAGGAGTGAAGAAGAGAGGAAGTCACCTGTAGGTGAAGAAAAGAAGGAAAATCATGATAACAATCATAACTAGATCTTCTTCCTCGGGATTAAGTGCAGTTGCACTTATTTGGATTTTGTTGGTTGAGCTCTTTGGGTTGGAAGGCATCTCCGTTGGGAGGGTGGGAAGATTTGTCATAACTATGCAAATTGAGATTCTCTCCCCCCGATCATGATTTTTGCCATCCAAGCAATCATACCCCAGCGGAGATATGATATGAGAGAGTTCACCGGAGAACTCCTCATGAAGAGAATCATTCACATGATGTGAATTTGTGAACTCTTGTTCCATTGTCGACTCATCACTATCCTCGATCTGAGTATCAAAGAGTGGATTCTCAGAAATTAAAGTGAATTCAGAGTCGAATTCAAATAGAGGATTAGTGAAAGTAGCTTTGAATGTTTCGGGAACAAAGTGATCAACATTCTCTATTGGATTGTTGGGATAAGAAGTGAGTGAACGATCATTATCAAGGAGACTTTCAATTTCTCCTAGGTCGGCTTCGAAATCAAAGAGATCATCATCACTTTCTGATGAAAGTGGATTGATGTGAGTGAGTTCATCTGAGAACTCCTCAAGAGGGATCAAAGATCGACAGGAAGTGATGCCTCAACGTACTCGATGTCTCCATATGAAGCACAATCTTCGCTAAGATCAGAGAAAGTTTCAAAATGATCTTGAGAACACTCAAGAGGGGAAGAAAAATCACACATATGATCGAAATTCCCCTGTGACTCTCTTGGGATTGAGACAAGGTTCTCAACACTAGACGATTCCATTTCGAATAGTGCTAAGCTCATCCCCATGTTTAGAGAGTGAGTGGGAGCTTTGGGTGTGATAGCAACAGACCGAGGGAGTTTAGAAGGACTAGCATACATATGTTTTATACTTTCCATTTGTTCTTCCGCTAGTAATTCCATCATAGTCTTTTCTCCCTGGTTTTTCATGGAAGGAGTTTCAACTGATGAACTTGATGAATCTGTACATAATTCATTAATATCAAGGGTAACATCATCATCATCATCGAGAATGAAACGGAATCGGAGCTGGATTTGAATGCTTTTGTATTCTAATTGATTCCCTAATAGTGTTTTCAATGGAAACTGGGAATCTAATTTAGCGGCCCGCTCTTCGCTAACAAAGCTTCCATGGATTTTGGATTATTTTGGGACGACATAGCCGACTCCTCCTGTTCTTTCAATAACCTCCGAGTCTTCATGAGAAGGTCCGTCAGTAGTTTCATGAGGAGTCGCTTGAATCATTTGGTACCGTGGAGGTTGGTCTTGATACGTAAGAGTCGTAATTGTTACAAGGAAATGGGTTCCCGTTTGACAATCCGAAGCTAGAGTGAGGACCTCCACAATACTCACAACAAGAAAACCGATGTGGTTGTGAGTGGTATATGTTGTGGTCATAATTGTTATCGTGAACACCTCATAGACAAGCCGTTTCCCGATTGACAATCGAAGCTCGAATGTGAACCACCACGGTACACAACAAGAAAACTGCGAAGTCTCACAAAGTGTGGTAGCCGATGGAATAAATCACCGTGTTATGGTAAGAATAGGGATCTTGGTTATAGACGACGCTTCCCGATTCCACCACGCTACAATCGGGCAATTGCCACCATTATAAGGACCACCACACCATTGACAAACCAAGAAGGTGAGGATAAGACATAGAAAGAATCAAAGGTTAACAGAGGGTAAAAAATGAAGAATCAAAAAGGTAAGAGGGTAAAGAGGAATATTTTTGGTATTTTTGAAAAACATGATGATAAAAATAAAGAATGAAAATATTTTTACGCTTTTAACACTTTAGGAAAAGTGTTAATGAACTTTTTGATTTTCTTATCACTTTACAAAAACTTTTACAAATGATGGGTTATGTGCTAGAGTGGGTCCGAAAATGGCTAAACACACGCTAAAAGCCTCCCGTGGCCTAAAATTTGATGCGTGCCAAACAGTCAAGCTAAATCACTTAAGCCTGCCACTTGTGAATGGCAGACCGTAACCAGCTTAAAACAGCTTAAGCACAAATGCAATGAAGTCCAGGAGAATACAATGAATTCCCGGGTCGTTAAGTCCCACGGAGACTCAATGGTGTGCAAGACACTAGATCAGATGGTAGAATGATCACTAAGGATAATGATCCGAAAGGATTGATGGATGATTATACTAACAAAAGATTATAAATCAAAGCGTTTAATTTAAATACAAATTAAAGGAAATTAAAAAGATAAAATCTATTAAATAAACGCTATCACTATATTTAAAGTGAGGAACGCTAAAAATTAAAACTTACGCTTAAATTAAAACTACGTAAACGCATCTTTAATAAAACGTGAAAATAAAGAAGGAAAATACCTATGAATATAGAAAATACATTTTTACAATCCTAATTATATAAGAAAAATATTAGAAAAGTAAAATTATTTTTAAAACTATTTAATTAATTATTATTAATTAAAAACTATTTTAAACTATTTAATAATACTCTAAAATAAAAGAAAATATGAAATAAGACTAGAAAAATAAAATTAAGATTTAGAAAAATCTAAAATATGATAAAACTGATTTTAAAACAGAAAATATATTTTTCACACTTTTTATATATTTATTATTAATTTAATACTATTTAAAACTAATTAAAATGCTAGAAAATACTATTAAAACCAAGAAAATTATGGAAAAATACTTTTTAAGCTTTTTACATTTATCTAAACTTAAGAAAATTGAAAAATTATTTTTTTGGAACTTTTTCCCAATTAATTGCAATTAAAGCTATTTTAAAATGATTAAAAACTGATTTTAATAAAGAAAAATAGTGAACAGTGTCTAAAAATTATGAAAAATTCAGGGAAATCCTAAAATATTATTCTAAAGTAGAGAAAAATATAAGAACTAGGGCCTATGTGGGAGAATCTGAAGCTGTAGTGCAAATAATCCTAAATAAGCATTATGAAAATAAGCAAATAAGCACCAGAGTACACCAACTGATCAAATAAGCTAATGCATGCTAAAACTACTCTAACTCAACTAATAGCACTTACTCCTAACACCTAAAACACTGATTACCAATGATAAAGCTAATCGCCATAATAAGCATAATCTGTGATATGACCCTTGTTTTAGCTATTCTAACAAGCTTATCGATAAGCTAAAGGGAAAACCAACAAGGGGAATCTCAACACCTCCAACCAGAGAACATGTGTACCAATATTCAGCAAATAAGGACTAGTAATGAAGCGCATGAGCAAAACAAAAATGCAAAAGTGGGCAGGTAAAGCGATCTTGAAGTGGTTTGGATGATTTGAGTGCAATTTTTAACTAACCTAAAGCTATCCTAAGAGCAAATAAGCTAAAGCTATGTAAAGATGGGTATGTTGGGATGTGAGAAAAGCTATTTGGACAAGGTTTGGACCAAAAATAAGCCGTGAAAAAGGTGTTCAAACAGCAGCTATGGTCAGCTGTTTTGGTGACGTAGAAAGCATGTAATGAGCTTTTTTTTATAAACCAAACTTTGCAAACATTGTAAACTAGGCTAAACTCAACTCTAAAAACTTGCTTGAACTTTAAACCACTTTGACTTTGAGAGTCAAAGTGGGTGAAAACAGTTTTTTCGACCTCAAATAAGCTTAAACCAAACACCCCTTTTACAAAGTTCAAAGATAAGCTATACTACAAACTTTGATAAAAGTTTACTTGACACTGAATTGAGATGAACAAATTAACATTAAACTCAACCTCCTAACACAAGTAACCATTTTTTAACCAAAATCAGTTTGACTTTTTGAGAATTGATGAAGTTTGACTATTGTTGACTTTGGAACAAACTTGCTTAAAATTGTAATGTAAGCTTATCACAAGCTATATAGAGCTTATTTAAGCTTATAGGAATTTAGAAAGAAGCTATTTAAAGCTTAAATGTCCGAAATTGAGACTCAAATATTCAACATTAGAAACGTAAAACATGAACTTTTACCAAACCTTGAAATTGATTAAAAAAACTGATTACAAAGATAAAGTAGCTTAATTGTGTTACATAAAAGATGAGATTACAACATTAGAACTTAAAACTAAAGCACTAAGTTAAAAACGACATTAAGAAAAAATTGTAAAACTAACTACTACGGTCTTTGCTTCCCTTCTCTTCTCTTTTATAGCTCCACATGTTTCTCTCACTTCCCTCGAATATCCCACTGCTTTTGGCCATTGGATGGCTTCAAGTGATCTAGGCCGTTTATTTGGTTTTAAGGAAATTGGCATTTGACAGGTGGAGGAGTTGAGTGTTTAGGAGGGTGAAGGTAATAAATGGTTTTTGTTTTGTGTTGAGGTGGAGGAGACAAGGGAGTGATAAGGGTGAGCTGGGGGGATGGTGTTAGTAGCCTGTTGCAGGAAGCAGGTAGATGGTGGACTTTTTTGGCGGGTTGAGGTGTTTTGACCAAGATTGACCAGATATAATAACCAAGGGGTCCAAAATGGTAAAGTGGCAGGGGTCCAATAGGTAAAGGCATGCCAAAATGGTTGAAAGGTTAATAACATAGGACCTTAAGTGTAATTCTCAATTTCAAGGGACTAATCCCCGCCAATTAAGCAAAGTTTCTCCAAGGGTTGAAATTGACAAGCTTCAAAAGTATAAGGACCAATTTTGCCATTTTCCAATTTTCCAGGCCATTTCGCCAATTTTGAAACTTGAAGGACCATTTTTGTAATTTTCTCAAACTTTTGATATTTTTCACCAAAGGACTAAATTTGATAACTTTTGATTTTAAAAGGACCTTTGGTGACTTTACTTTTGAAATTATGTGGGGACCTGCTTTTTGACAACTTTTGAAACTGGGGACTAAAACGCAATTTTTGCAAATTTGATATGTTTTTCATCTGATTTTGATATTTTTGCATTTAAAACACATAAAACACCGATTTGTGATATTTTGATCATTTTGATGTGTTTCTGAGTGTTTTCAGATGATTTTGCAGTTTATTTTGTACCAAAAATGATGAGTATTTACACACTCATCATTAGTCCTTCGTAGTATTTTGTAAACCCTAATCCTCTAGTATATAAAGAGGACATGGGATGTAGGTTTTTAATATAAGTCTTCCATAATGTAGTCTTGTAAAGGTGTGTGTGTGTGTGTGTTCTAGGCGCCGCTCATGTAAACGCTTCTAGAACTAGTTATCCCTAAGATCTGAGATGGCTTAGATCCTTGTTACAGTTAGGTAACACGTTATATTCTGATCAATATATAATTGGGGAAGATGTGTGGTATGTGCTAAAACACATACCTTTTCTATATCAAAATGGACCCAAAATAACCAAGAAAGAGCCGTTTATTGCTAACATTTGCTGTTTTATTGAGTTTATGCATGTGCAGATACAAATATTATAAAACACACAAAAAGATAACCAAATCAGACAAAAACCCGAGCACGAGAGATAAAGAGTGCTAAAGCTGAGCCGGAAGATCAGAATTGTGCATTTGTAAAGATTTATATGCTCAAAGGATTATTTTTGAAAGATATGTTCAACTTTGAATAAATGTCAGAAACAATCCTTCAACTTTCATCATTTGGCAAGAAATACCCTTGAGTTTCAGAAATGGCAAAATTGGCCCTTGGTTTATTGAAGATTGGCAAGATTAGCCCTTGGATCACATTTTCAGAATGTACATGATTGGTCCCTGAATTTTCAGCTTGTACACCTTTAGTCCTTATAATACCTCATGGATCCATTTTCTATCCTAAAATCCAATCCAAGTTATTAACAAGTCCAAAATACCAATGAGCCCAACATAAGCCCAAGTCAAACACACCTCTACCCGGTCCAAATAATATACTCGGTTACCCCCAATTACCCAGGTCAACCCATTAATGCCCAGTCAAACAAAATAAAAAAATACTTTTACCTTGCCGCTCATTTTTATCCCCAAATATTACCCAGCCAAAAACCCTAACTTACCCACTTATCTAATTCGCCTAATGAAATCCAAATTCATCTGAAATTCATACTCAATACTGACACGTGACTGACACACGGATGCCACGCTGGCAATCCGTGTGTCATATCACAACATTCCCTTAATTTGATTGGTTGTTGAGACGTGGTGTTAATGATCCAAGGGTAATAAATGAATATGATGCGTGTAATCAAGATCCAAGGGTTGAGAGATGATCAAAAGAAGCACAGCTAATGGATTCTAGATCCTTCTCAAGGCTAGAGCTCGCTATAAATAGCACCCCATTTCTCACATTGTATTCATGTTAATTTCTGAGTAGATTTAGATTAGTTAAGTATGTTTTTAATTCCAGTATTTTGTATTTCCATTTCAATACTTGTAATCTCTTTTTAATTAATAAAATCTGTTTTAGTTAATCTCTCACTTTCAATTTTAATCCTGTTTTTAGCTTTAATATTAGCTTATCAGCTTTCTTAATCATCATTTCAGCTTATTCAAGTCAGTTTCTTGTTATTAATCTCTTTTTAACAAAAATCACAAAAAAAATAAATAAAATCCTAAAAAATTAAAAAATATTTTATTATTGTTCTAAGATCTTGATTAGTTTCAGTAACTGTTGTTTTAAGCATTAGTTAACCTCATTTCAGCTTAATAAAGTATTTTCAATCATCTACTCAGAATTACTATCAAATCTCATCACAGTCAACATAAGTCAAACTGTTGCACTTTGAATCTATATTGATCTGGTTTGCTGATCTAATCATGGATTTGGGTTGAGAATCAGATAAATTTGGGTTGAGAATTGTTTCTAGATATTGGTTATTTGATTTGTTTAACAAACCATCGTGGTTGGACTACTGTAAGTGCATATACCACTTCACTTTTGATTCTGTCATAGATTAGTTCATATTGCTTCTATTCAGTTTAATCTAGTATAGTTAGTTGTAATTTAGTTTGTTTGATTAGTCTAGTTATAGCTTATATCATTATCTGCATTACTTTAGGACTTAACTGCATAAAATAGTTTGTTAGCATTCTGTGATAATTCAATATTCTAATAGGTCCATATAAGTGAAATCTGAGTTGTTGATTCTGATTTGTAGTCTAGTTAAGCTTGGAATTATAGTTGAATTAAGAAATCAGTTAATCAGTACTTAAACTAGTGTTTGGCATAAGCTAGTATTTGGAGTTTTATAGCTTATCAGTGGTTAGAATTAGTTGCTAAGGTCCAATTTAGGAGCATTATAGTCATGTAGGTAAGTAAATTGCATATTAGAACAACTTTAGTCAAAATTGCATCTCATCTGCTTTAATTTTTAAATATGTTTGAATTAGTGGTCCATAACTTGCATATAGGTTTAGAAGTGGTTAAGCTAGCTTATTCTAGGATCATTTTGTCATTATACATCATTTTCATTCCATTTCATAAGCTCACAAGTTCAATAAAGTCAAATTTCCAAAACTGTTTTCAATAGTCAAAATTGGAAAATCAGGTTTTTGCAAAAGTTTGTGGAATTTTCATGGGTTCATTTTTAGTTCAAATCTATTGAGATTTTGGGATAAGTATCTTCAACTGGTCCAGTTTTGAAAAACCATTTTTGTGGAATTTTGTGATTTTTCCTTAAGCTTTTTATAAGCTGCTTAAAAAGTTGTTTTCTCCCCTGTTCACACTCAGTAATTCATTGAGTGTGAACAGGCCTTATTGCAGATCTTGCACAGGCTTCAATATAGCTTGTCAGGTTCTCAAAATTGGTTCACATATTCTTTGGTTGATGGTATTGAGGTTCCATAATCTTGATTTCCATTTAGCTTATTGGATAAGCAGTTACATGTGCTGAAAGTTAGACAGTTAGGCTTGTTTGGCATACTTGGTCAATTCCCATTTTATCATTGTAGCTTGTTAATCAGAAGTGTAGGATAGTTGTTTAAGGAAGGTTTCACTTAGTTTTAGCATAATTGAGGTCCTTGTAGCTTTTGGTGCACTGTATTAGCTTATTGTTTATTTTAGTGTGCTTATTTTTAAGCAGTTGCATTACAGCTCATATTTCCCGCATACTTGCATATCATTTCTCATTTTTCCTAGTTTTATAATCATATTTTAGAATTTTCCTGAAATTTTCACAATTTTTCATCACTGTTTGCTATTTTTCCCATTTAATATTAGATTTTAATACTTTTTAATTACCTTTTTATACAAATAATTCAGAAAAGGTTCCAAAAAATATGTTTTCAATTTTCCTAGATTAAGATAAATATAAAAAGTAAAAAAAACAATTTTTTCCATATTTTTCCTAGTTAAATTTGTAATTTTTAGCAATTAAATTAGTTTTAATAGTTTTTAATTCATAGTAATTTGAAAAATCATCAGAAAAATACAAAATCAATTTTCAAAAGTTTCTTTAGTTATTTTAGATTTTTAAAAATTAGTTTCATAATTTTCACATTTATTTTCATAATTTTTACATATTTAGCTTTAAATTAGAAATTAGTTTTTTAATTCAAATAAATAACAGAAAAATCCTAAAAATTAGTTTTAATTCTTAAATAGTTTCCAAATATCATTTTAGGTTAGAAAGTTATTTTAGATCATATTTTAGGATTTAGTTTAGACGTATTTGCATTTTATTCGCGTTTCGTTTAAATTGCGTAATTAGGATTCCCCGTAGTGTAATTTTCATTTTATGCTTCCCTTATCCCATAGTTTAGAAAAACATCAATTAATCCTCTTCTCTTATTCAAATCCCGATATTCGCGACGTGAGTTGAAAATTCCATTCAACCCTCGATCGGAACGATCTCGGTGCTCCAACCTAACACGTTTGAGTTACCCAAATACTACAAACTTCTATAATTGGTTTCCCGAGCGAATCAATTTTTGGCGCCACTGCCGGGGAGGGCATGTAGCGAGTTTTCGTATTCCGTCTCGAATCGCGTGAATTTGAAGATCCTTCCTCGAGTGAAGTTACCGTCGTTTTTGTATACATAAATTTTTGAAAAACCCAAAAACATCTAAAAACACCGAAACATTCTTCCTAGAGTGTTTACAAAACCATAAAAAGTTAAAAACCAACAAAACAAACCCCAACGTCAATTGTTACGTCGGCTCACCTCGTAAGTACAACCTATACACGGGGTAAAATGAAGTCTTGACATTAAATTGTAGATCAAGAACGATACACTCTTCGTTCCGCTCACAAGGCGTACTTTTGGGAGCTACCGAGCACCGGTTGACGCAAAGGTTACAAAAAGATTGTGTTTTCTAAATATAAAAACCAAAAAGATTTTCCTTTTTCAAAATTATTTTTCCATTTTGATTTTTGGATTTTGTTTTTAGTGCATGCGCACTCGTTCGCCACGATTTACGTGTCGAACGTACCCGAGTTACGTAATATGGTCGCTAATCAAGTACCACCCGTTCGGTCCCAATCCTCCTCCGTTAATCAAAATGTAGCTCCGATCTCCGAACGATGGAGGAGCTATGTCAACTACAATGTGGGAGGGAGGACCCATTGCACCGACTAATTTTCAAGCTACCGATTTTAGCTTGAAAAATCATATGATAGAACAAGTAAAAAATAGTTGTCAATTTCATGGTTTACGGATGAAGATGCTAACAAGCATCTTGATAAATTTCTGACCGCTACTCAGAGTATGAAACAAAATGGGGTCTCCGATGACGCCCTTCGTCTATATCTTTTCCCGTACTCTTTGACTCATCATGCTACATCTTGGTTTGATCGACTTCCGAAAAACTCGATTCATACCTTTGAGGAAATGGTTTCAAAGTTTATGGCAAAGTACTTTCCACCGTCGATGGTGACAAAGTTGAGAAACGATATCAGTAATTTCCGACAATATCCCGACGAATCTTTGTTTGAAGCTTGGGAACGTTATAAGCTCGCAATTGATCGATGTTCGAATCATAACATGTTGCTTGTCACTCAAATTGATACGTTTTATAATGGTTTAACGTTGAGACACCGTGAAACAATCAATGCTGCTGCCGGTGGAACTTTTATGAAAAGACGTCCTGAGGAATGCTACGATCTTATTGAGAACATGACCGCTCATCACAATTATTGGGATTCTACCGCCGAAAGGGGTGAGTCATCTCGATCAAATACGTCTTCCTCTCTCGAAATAGCTCACGAACAAAAGATGGACGATATCTTAAGGATACATCAAATGAATAATCAGAATCAACATCAACAAGTGAAAGCGGTTCAACCAACTTGTGAGACTTGCGGAGGTCCACATTCTTATTCCGAGTGCCCAACCGTCGGTGGCTACGCACATGAGAATGTTTATCTTTCACGAGGGAACTACAATCAACCACAAGGAGATCGAAATCTTCTTAGTTACCGCTCAAACAATTATCTCGGACCTCCTGGTTTCAACCAACCTCAACACCAAAACCAAAATCAAAACCGTTTCAAAGGTAACCACAATGTTAATCGAACCAGGAGCTAATGTTAATCATGGTAATCAACAATACCAAGCTCCTCCACCTCAAGTTTACCAACAACCACCTCCACCTCAACAACCTTATCAAGCACCTCATCAAGTTGCTCCAAACGAGTTTCTAACTTACATGAAGAACTCCGATAACACCATTAAAAGTTTACAAACTCAAATCACGAGCATCAGGAATGAATTTGCTACGAGTGACAAGCAGATGAGTGAAATGAGGAATATGATGGCTAGTTTCTTTCAAGCCAATCAACCTTCTACTTCTTATTCTCAACCCTCGAGTTCCGGTACTCTTCCAAGTAATACGATTCCTAACCCGAGAGGTGACATGAAAGCGATCACTACCCGAAGTGGTGTAGCTTACGATGGACTTACGGCTCCTACCACTATTTCTTCTTCTCCGTCTCGTGTGGTAGACCG
Source organism: Chrysanthemum makinoi (assembly GCA_910596185.1). Classification (NCBI taxonomy): domain Eukaryota; kingdom Viridiplantae; phylum Streptophyta; class Magnoliopsida; order Asterales; family Asteraceae; genus Chrysanthemum; species Chrysanthemum makinoi. The sequence goes on along the minus strand of OU343222.1, from coordinate 138,809,095 downwards.
TGAGACCGGGGTGACAAATGACCCGATGCTTCCTACTAATAAGGGGAGTACCGAGAATGTCCAACCCACGGTTGTCCAAGATTCTGAGCCCGAAGATGCTCCCGTTAATGTGAAGAAAGCTAATCCAAAACCGTCTATCCCATATCCGTCTCGTCTTAAAGATCAAACTCTTCGTGAAAAGTCGAATCATCAAATGGAAACGTTTTTCCAAATCTTTAAAGACTTGAATGTGGAGAGTTCGCGGATGCCCTTCTCTTGATGCCTAAACTTGCTTCTACGATTAAGGGATTGCTTTGCTTCAATAAGGAAAAGTTGTATGAGCTTGCTACTACGTCTTTGAATGAGAATTGTTCGGCGGTTATTCTTAAGAAACTTCCCGAAAAGTTAGGTGACCCCGGCAAGTTCCTCATTCCATGTGATTTTCAAGGAATTATCCAATGCTCCGCCTTGGCCGATCTTGGTGCGAGTATCAATTTGATGCCGAAATCAATTTATGAAAAGCTTTCATTGCCCCACTTACCCCATGTATGACCCTCGAGCTAGCCGACCGTACTACTACGAAACCAATTGGTATAGCCGAGGATGTTTTTGTTAAAGTGGGGGAGTTCGATTTCCCCGCGGATTTTGTTGTCGTTGATTTTGATGCCGACCCTCGTGTGCCCATTATTCTCGGAAGACGGGCCATGCGTTGATTGATGTTTATGAGGGAGAAATCACTTTAAGAGTTGGAAAAGAATCCGTCACGTTTAACGTTAACCATACTTCTAAATTTCTAACCAACCAATATAATGTGGCCAAAATTAATGACACCGAGGTGACAAAGGACCCGGGAATTCCTACTAATAACGGAAGTACCAAAAACGTCCAACCTCCGATGGTTCAAAAAGTTGGGCCTAAACCATCGAGAATTGATCCGAGCCTTTCACGTTTTACGGTTAAGAGTTTATAGACGATAAGTGCCGAGCAAAATAAGAAATTAGAAAAGGAGACTAAAACGGTAGTGGTGGAAAATGCTAGCTCTAAGAGCACACCACTTGTCCCACCTCCCCTTTCTGTTTGTTGTATTGAATTTAAGAACGTCGAGATTTCTTTGAGTGGCAACCCACTCCTTTTTCTAAAATTATGGAACCTTCTTCGGATTCTTGTCCTTCTCTCCTCCCGATTGAGGAGAAAGATCCTATTATGGAAGAGATCGATGCTTATATTAACGATGAATCGATTCTCGTTGAGATTGATGATGCTACTTTTGACCCGGAGGGGGACATCCTTTTACTTGAGAAATTGATATATAATGAACCGTCTTCTTACACCCCTCCGGATGATGTTGTTGAGCTTAAACCGTCTCGCACTGATGATTCTATCATGGAAGAAATTGAAGCTTATTTGAATTCCGATTCAGTTTCACCGGAAATTGATTATGCCGATATTGACATCAATGGAGATATTCGTTTGATTGAGAGAATGCTTTACGGGGACTCTTATATCCCTCCGAAAGAATTAGCAAGTAAAGAAGTTGAGCCCGAGCTCAAGGATTCTTCTTATATCGATTCACTTCTCGAGAAGTTCACCGATGAACTTGCTCCCACCATCTCAATTCCTTCCGAGAATGAAGAAAAAGAATATGATGATCCATTTTACCCGAAGAAAGAAAAGGAAGTGAAGATTTCGATTAATGAGCTTGTTGATTATGAGGTCCTACACTATTTTTTATCCGAGAGTGATTCCTTTTCTCGTGAGGATTTTCACGTAGGTGATACCTTGATTTCCTTCCTCTCCGAAGACAAGATTTTTAACCCTGGGATACTCATCGGAGAGGACATTCATAAAACAAAAGATAACCGGAAAAAGGGTCCTCTCTTGGATGCTTTCATGTTTGAGCCTTTAAGATACACCTCTCTGTACCATGGACTCCCTTCTTCTATGGAGTCGTTTCTCATTGATCCGTCATACCAACGTCCGCCCGCAAAACCACCGGATGATGAATCATTTTTTCTTGATATACCTCATGTGAGTTTAGGAGAAGTTATCCCTTATGTGCTTGAGCCTGACATTTTCTTTCCCTCCTAACCCACCCATTCTCTTTCCCTCCGGAGTGAGGATACCATCTTTGATCTGGGTATCCCTTCCGCTTGTTTCCCCAAGGACAAATGAATTCGGGGACGTGTAGGATATTGGATTTCACATACACATCAAACCATAACTCAAAGTGGGCGTATAAAGGTGAGTTCTATAGAGAGAAAGTTAGAGGTTTAGGGAACTTAGTGAGAGAAAGAAAAATCTTATTATGAGCTCCAACTCTCTACCTTGGAAGGTAGAGAGTATTTATAGTCTTACAATAAAACGCCACACAGCGGCCGTGGATCAGGGCATACAGATGGGTAAAGACCGTCCGTCCTCCACGGTGTTACAAAACTAAATACTACTTAACATAAAAGTACTATGACTACGAGCTTTCTAACGATTACATATACTTGAGGTGACCGACTCTTTAATACCTGGAATTTCTAATTCCTAACAGGACGAGTCAGGCTAGCGACTCGGTGAAGAAAAACGATGGCGCTCGTGGGAGGCACCCCATGCTTATCTCTATCTTCTTTCTATTTTCTAATAAGTGACGTGAAGGGGTTAGCCTCTTCGATTTCTCGTGTTTGGTTGTTTGTGATGATGTGTTTAGGATTTTCTCGATATGAAGACTCTCGTGCTCGAAGTTTGTATTTTCTCTACTCGAGTTTCATGATCGACGATTGCGAAATCCGATATCCGAAATCTTATCGACTAACGTTTATCTTCTAGCATACTTAATAAACGGCTTTTAGATTTTCGTTATTACCCTTGCTTTTAAACATTGAGGACAATGTTTCGTTTTAGTCTGGGGTAGGGTAATCTTCGCAACCCCGTTTTTCCTTAGAAAATGTGCAAAAATGAGAAAAATTAAAAATTTTTGTAAGCTTTTGTTAGTTTTATGATTAAAAAGTCTTTGCGAGTTTCTTAGAAGTTACTTTAAATATGCGTTTTCTTGAAATAGCCTTTGCTAATTGCTTAGACAAGAGACTATAAAATGCGATTCTAGCTCACAAGGCCAAGAATTTGCAAGTCTCCTAAGTGATTTTAAATATGCGAAGCTTAAACAAGTAATTCGCTAGTTTCTAATAAGTTACTTTAAAAATACGAGACTTGAAATCATTTTATGAAGCATTTGCTAAGTTAATATATGTTTTGACACCTTGTTGACTTTTCGCTGGTGAGAGTAGGAATGGAATTCTGACTTGACCGGGTGTGTTGAGCCCTAGCTTGTTCCCTTAACCATAGATAATCTAAAATTATCGGCTAAGCATCCGCGGATCTCATTATTTGGGATTTTAAATTTGCGGAGATCGAGGAATGATAGAGTTACTTATGAGTTTAGATGCTAAGCGTGGAGTAGTTGGTTCTCTTTAGAGCCCATCGAAGCTACTTATGGCTTTTTGTTCCCACAAAATTGTTTCACCCCATATATGGGAATAAATAATTAGAGATGTTGAGTTTTCGACGATAGTTAGTTCTTTATTCTTCTTTAGAGAATCCTTGCCCATGAGAGTTGGTTACACATCAAGGTACTTGTCGGTGTTGCTGTGTAATAGACAACTGATTCTGATAGTTTTTCGCTATTGTTTCTATTGTTATAAAAGCCGTAGGATTCGGAGTTTGGCACAAAATTAACATGAAATAAAGCCCAAATGTATTAAAGTTGAAAATTCCAAAAGCCATAAAAGTTTTCTATGTCCGGCCGGTAGTTTTCATGGACTTCTAAAAGGTTGAGGAAAATCCAAAGTCATAATAAGACTTCTGATAAAACGGTAATCCCGTTGAGTTAGTGGTTGAAAAGACCAAGGGCAAAAATGCAAATGTGCTGAAATAAGTGTTAAGCCAAACTTTGAATCCGGAGATATCTCCTAAATCGTATGAAATTAGGACCTTGATATGGACCTCATTCTTGTGTGCAATGGTTTTCGAAGGAAGATGGATAACTAATTAGCGACTTAGCTTTATATCTTTATCGGAATAAGAATTATCGAAACGAGAAATTTGAAGAAATTCATTTCTCACAAAAATAAAAAATCTAGAGGAAATAGGAAAATGGGAACAAAAGGTAATTACACAAGTAACTTCCATGGGTAGTGTTAGCATCTAAAGTCATACTTAACAATGATTTCGATTTTACGCTTAGTTTGGGGACTTGTGAAAATCATTGACGATGTATTCTATCCGTATGGTCACTTCACGCTGTGTTGTGTTTCCTACTTAGTGATCCTAACATGTCGTTTGAAAAATGTTGGAGTTATTGATCGACATGAAAGTTCAACAAACCGTCACTCATAATCGGAATGTGCTTAATCGTAATATCTATATGTGAATTAAAAGGTAAACGGGGCATTTTTAGAATTAAGGGTGTGGAAAACTAGAAGGGGGGGGGTTGAATAGTTTTGCCAATTTAAAACTTCCTTTTAAATATTTAGATCGACTTATGTCAATCTTTTTGGTTGTTTATGTTGGACGTTGATAGATAGATATATAAACGTGTAATGAAAGATAAAGAGTAAGAAGCACATCACCACGACACAAGTATTTATAGTGGTTCGGCTACAAGGACACCTTCCTTGCCCTACTCCACTCCCCGAGTCACCTACTCGAGATTTAAGTAAGCACTACACCAATCTCCTTATGGCGAAGAAGCCTTCTAGCGATAAAGCAACCTTTTCCGGTACAAAGCTAAATACCGAGTTCTTTCACACCAAGGCGAACCACACCAAACACAACGTCGCCTACCCTTTATACGGTGCTAGGCTAACCACCGAGTTCTTTCACACCAAGGAGAACTAATCCTATCACAACGTCGCCTACCCTTTATTAGGTACTAGGCTAAGCACCTAGTTCCATTACTATGGAGGAACTACTACCCTTCACAACACAACACCTAATATCAAGGAGATCAACTCCTTGTTACACCATCATCATGGATATCACCATCCTTGGAAATAAATAAATACTTATATGTATAACGATGTACTTCATCGATTATACTACCTAGACATTCTTCCCAAATGTGACTTGATTTGATTCTTCGGCATTCTTCACTAATGCCTTTGACACAACGCTTGGCAACCTTCACTAATCTCTTCGTCTTGACACCTTTAGCATTCTTCACTAATGCTTTGACACGAATGATGAGCACCTTTCACTAATGCTTTCATCTTGACACTTTCGGCATTTTTCACTAATGCTTTGACACGAATGATGAGCACCTTTCACTAATGCTTTCATCTTGACTCTTTCGGCATTCTTCACTAATGCCTTCAACCCAATATCTATGAAGAAAGGAAGAACTATCAATCAAGAGAACTTTAGTTGTCTTGATGATGACGAAGCATGGCAACTCATGGATTTGAGCTTGCACGTCTTCAAGAAGTGGTGATCTCTCCTTTAAGAGGAACCTAGAAGATCTCACAAAAACAAAAGACAAACTACATAGATCACTTAGATCTGAGGTTAGAGGGTTAGAATACTTGGAGAAGTATGTGTGTGAAAAGATGATTAGAAAGGAAGAAATGACTCTCTATTTATAGAGAAAATTCTCTATTGTTCCCCGGATCCCACGGATCCCTTCCACTTGGGATCCGGCTAGCACAAAGCCAGGGATCCGTGGAACGCTCCTCTTTGCCCATGGGTATTTTTGGTTATGGGTCATGGGTCATGGGTTATGGGTTGATCCATGGTTTTCTTTCTAGATACAATGAAATTGGTTGAGTGGTATATATAAAACCATGGGTTATGGGTCAATACCATTTTCAAGTTTTTACCCATTTAGTATATACTTGCTTTTACCCATTTAGTATATACTTGTTTTTACCCATTTTAGTATACTTAGTTTAAGTATATGCTAACCCAATATGTAAACACTAGTTGTTGTACATATGTATCTAAATCATAAAATCACTTATACTTGTTTTAGTGTTTTATGTGAAAGCGTAAATGTGTTAGGAAATTATTGACTCAAACTATTTACGTATTCTTTTTGTTTCATTAAAATGATTTTACGTTTGTTATCGACAAAGCATTAGAAGGTCGTAAAATATATGTTAGGAATTTGAAATTCCAGGTATTAAAGAGTCGGTCACCTCAAGTATATGTAATCGTTAAAAAGCTCGTAGTCATAGTAATATTAAGTTAAGTAGTATTTAGTTAAGTAACACCGTGGAGGAATGGACGGTCTTTACCCTTTGTATGCACGATCCACGGCCCGATGTGTGGCGTTTTATGTAAGACTATAAATACTCTCTACCTCCCAAGGTAGAGAGTTGGAGCTCATAATAATATCTTTCACTTTCTCTCACTAAGTTCCCTAAACCTCTAACTTTCTCTCTCTAGAATTCCATCTATATGTTACTTTGTGTTATGGTTTGATGTGTATGTGAAAACTTATATCTTACAATTGGTATCAAGAGCCATGGTTAGATCATATCTTGCACATCTTTGGATTTCTAGTGGTTTTTAGGTGGTTTTTGAGTTTGAAAAAGTTTAGTGGTTTTTGCATCATTTGATTGATTTCTAGTGTTAAAGTTTCGATTTTGGTTGTACTTTTGTGTTTAGAATCATCACAAGTGTTTAGGTTTTGATCTAGAAGGTTTGAATCATAGTGGTTAGGTTGTTTTTGGATTGAAAAGTGGTGTTTATGTGTTTTTCATGCTAGCGACTTGAGCCACGGAAAAGTTTCTTCGTAGCGACTTGCTTCACATTTTTGTAGCGAGTTACAGGTTTGTAGCTAGGGCTTACCTAGCGATTTAAGATACAAGTAGTGGACTCTCCACTACGGGTAGCGACTTAAGGGGTAGCGACTTGGTGCATGTAGCGAGTTGCTCTTTAGCGACTTGTATTCCTAGCGACTTGAGTAGCGAATGTCTGCCAAAATTTAGCTAGCGACTTGAGGTTAGCGAGTTACTACTTAGCGAATTGCATTTGTCACGGCGACTTAGGACTCTAGCGACTTAGTGGTGTAGCGAATTAAGTCCTAGCGACTTGGTCTTAGCGACTTGGTTCAAGAATTCTTAGCGACTTGTTGACTTTTTTCCGACAAAACTTCAAACGGCTATAACTTTTGATCCGTAACTCCGTTTTCGCGTTTACCCATCAAAGCGACCGTGAGAGCGAGGAGAATGTCACGCCCGAATAAACTAACCTTCAAGGGCTAAATCCGCTCTGAGCGAGAAGTTATTGAGGTTTTTATGTTTTTAGACCTAAAATTCTCGGGGAAAATCGTGCAACAACCAACCCAAATCACAACCAAACAACATCTCTACTTATCCCACAAACAATAATAAGTCCTAACACACAATTGTCTATCATTGTGTCGATCCATCAATCATCTTAACACATTCCATTGGTCATTGCTTAACGGTTTGGTCTTGATTTTAGTAAAATCCTGTGAAAGATTCTATTTCTCGGTTTAAATCCTAGACTTGTAAAATCCCGTGCATTCCACCACATCATGTCTTACTCACTTACTCTCTTGACCCGGTGATTTGAAGTGCTTAAATTGTATGATGCTGTGGACAATAATGTTAATGATTGCTACAATGAACGATTAAAGATGTTTGAATTAAACAATGAGGATGTGAAATCTTCATGTTCGAAAGTACAATGAGAATGAATTGCACACTCTAGAATGCCATGCAAATGGAATGCGACATTGAGCCATATCGGCTACTTCATGCGCACCTCATACAATTTGTTATCCATAGGGGATCGAACATGTAGTGCTCTTTTTCGCGGGACTTACCCACATTGACAAGAAGCTTGATGTTGAACTTAGAACACTTAAAGCAACACCAATAAAAGAGGTTCAAAGGATGGTTCGGTCGGCTCTTCAAGTAATCTACAAACAATTTGACCATTCATCGATGGGAATATTATTGATTACGATCAACACTTGGCTGGAATTTCCTTCAAAAACATCTTTGGAATGGAAATTGAGGAATTCATTGAGACATTTATCCAACTCATGGATAATGTGAAAAATTACATTGAAGAATCTGCTCAAAAGAATGAAGGCGTGAATGAGTGTCGAGTGCGGTTGAAAGATTGTTGTGATAAGTTGGGTAATGTATATGTTGAAGAATCGGGTGTTGCTGAATGCAGAATGTCAGTGACAACAAAAATGATGAGTCGGATAATGGAAAAATGGAATCTTCGTGCTCAAATTCACAAGAGAGAGAGGTGCACCGGACACAACCTGTGCAAGTTAATGCAAAGGAACGCTCCATGGAAGCTTGGATGTACCCAAGATAGAGATGCACCCGTCACAGCCTGTGCATGTCAATGCTCGGGTAAGTTGCATGGATGTTTCTGCTGTACCTAGTTGTGCATCTTCTACTCATAATGATGATTATGAAGCTGCATGAGTATCGCTGCATTTGTGCACGATGATTCCCTTACCCTGAGCTTAACATATATAAGGATCAGGGTTGCTATTTATGAACGGTGCTAAGTTTGAGTTGACCACCCGTGAGCGGGAAATGGATGTCCAAATACGTACAACTATTAGAAAAAGTAGGTTTTTAGAAGAAGTATTAAAACAAGAGTTAAACTCCTTACAAGAAAAGCTTTCTAAATATGCTAAGCAAAAACAAGAACTTCAAGAAAATGTTAAAATGCTTAAGCAAGAATTCAAGGCTAAGGAATCAAAACTTTTGAATGATTTTTCCAATCTAAAACTTTGAAGAACAAGCTTGAAAATAAGTTATGCGTACAAGGGAATACCATTGATTTGCTCACATGATCACTAAGCATAGAGTCTTAAGCGATAAGCATAGCATTTCCCTTGTTGAGGAACCTAATCCAGAGGTAATTAAAAAGGCTAGAAATGCTCATAAGGTATGATGGTAATGAGATCCTTAAGCCTAGACGAGAAACCTAGTTGCTTGAGTGCACTTTGAGGAAGATAAGAAATCAGGATGAAGTCACTAGGGGAGAAAATGAATAAGAAGCTAGAAGATCCACGAGTGTAAAAGAACAAGATAACGATAAAACCCCATGATTACACTAAGGAAAATTGGATATCCTTAAACATGTTTAAGCCTCGGACTCTGTTGACCCACTGAACAAGTGTTCGGAAAAAGGATATGGACTTGCAAAAGTTGAAAATCTTGTTGAAAAGAATCCCCCTTGTAGGAAATTCCCTAAAGCGAGTGTGTATCCTCCAAATACACCAATGCATTTAGTTCCTAGAACTATTGCCACTAAGAGCAAGACCTTAATCAGTCAATATGTTATTCTTCAACTATTTACCATTTTGAGAAAACTTGTAAGAAAAGGATCACACCCACTTGGGATAGCGAAGGGAAAGGGGTTTTGAGCAAATGAAAGAATGTTATTTAACCGAGGTCATGCCTTTCTTTAAACAACTAAAAGATCATTTTGAGAGTCTTAAAAGGGGATAAAATCAGATATTAAAGAAATGGAAAAGGAATTTGATGCAATGGTAGTTGAAGTTAGTGATTATGGGCGTGCACTAAAATATAATGAGATTGAGAGGAAGAACTTGCATACCTTAAATGAGACTCTTATTACTGAATGTCATGCTCAAGATATCTTTTTCCTTTGCTTCAAATTGCTCTATTAATGCTTCCAAATTTCATGAACTATCTGTGGCCTGAAAGTCTCCCATGATCGTGTCATTGAGCTTGAAAAAACTAATTCTAAACTAAACGAAAATTGAACGGATGATCACGACAATTTGGTTAAACATTTTTCTAAACTAGAAGTTGAGCATTTTAATTTACAACTCAAATATCAACATCTCAAAGAAAATGTCAAAACTTCAAATATCAAGAAATCTTCAGATGCTCCGAGTTTGATGCGCTTTTTCAAATTAACAAGCGGATGAATGAGCATTCAAGCTCGCAACACGATCGAAAAGTTGAAAGCCCAAATCTCTCAATTAAAGGGTCAAAGCGAACAATATGACAAAGCCCCAAATGCCTCCTCCTTTAGATTCTCAGAATTCTCAAACGTTTCATCTTCAAAACCTAGTAAATGCTTTTCAAAAGGAAAACGAAAGTTTTCGTAAGAAAATGAAAAGGTTAAACGACATTTAAAGAGTTATATGATTCAATAAAAAGCACGTCACGTGACCAAAACAACGAAAAATAACGTCTTTACAAAGGAAATTGAGAATCAGAGAAGTCGAAATGGGAAGCGCCACTTGTTTTCAATAAGAATGTTGTCTCAAAATCACCCTTAGATTGCAAACACGTGGCTTGATTAAATATATTCCTCCTCATCTTCATATATAGGATGTCTCGATATCAAGTTTCATTAACAAACCTCTTGATAGTGAAATTAGGTTTGCTTGCCTCGGGCCAAAGCGATCTCAAGAGTGCCTTGAATGTGTAATTGCAACATGTCCAAAACCCTTAGGTGAAAAGGCAAAGCTGTGAAGCCTTATTCTATGCCTAGTGCCAAGCGAAATCCGTTCTATGCCTAAAGCCAAGCATGTGACCCTTGATATGCCTTGTTCCATGTCAAAATTCAAGCAAGCAGCACATGATGTGCCTCCTAGAATTTGATCGGCACTACAGACGAGGGGAATGCAGAAGTAAGAAGCCATGTAATGTTCCCATCGTTACTTCTACGGATGTTAAGATTGACACTAAAGTTAGCGGGTCAAAACCTAGAAGCTATGTAAAGAAGGATAGGATTCACGAAACTAAAAGTGTTCATGATAAAAGTGAAAAAGAACACCATAGGGACAAGAAGTTTGATTTGAACAAAAAGAATGCGTGTTAGTTCTAGTATTAGCTCTAAGCTTACTAAAA
>OU343222.1:138783307-138798145 GCA_910596185.1 Chrysanthemum makinoi | reverse complement strand
TTTTAAGATATACTACGGTAGTTAATTAACAGTACAAATTTTAAGATATTATTTGAGGTATGTCAATTTATGATTCCTTCTGATGTGACAGTTTACAACCATACATGTAATACAACATACCTTTATCATGAATTAGCTGTTAACAATAGCCCTTACCTTTATCATGGCCGTTTGACCTCGAGTTTTGACAACCATATCTGAACACAATATCTTTCCTGCGATCAAACGATGGGCAATGTTTATCTGGAAATAATCATGGGCATGCATAGACTCACAAAACTAATTCAATAAACTGACAACGATTGAATTGCTGCACATATTGATTATCATATTAATTTGAATCCAATACCAATTCCTGCATAAACTATAATTTGGTGAATATCGATTTGAATCCAATACCAATACCAATTCTTGAATATCGATTTGTTTTTGGTTCTGGTTTTTTGTTTCAGGGTTTTGTGTGGGTTTTGCTTAAAATAAGGGATAACAATGATTTTCTAAATTAATGATGTAGGATTTTACTGGATAATTAATTGTTATCCTGTATAGGATTCGAGTTGCAGAAACTCACCAAAATAATTTGGTGGTTCAGTGGTTAAGATACTACATACTAACAACATGGTCTTGAGTTGAATCTATGCAGAAGTTTTTTTCAAAAAAATCAGACGAATTTTATACAATCAAAATTATAAAAAAATTATAACATATACGAATTTTATAAATTTAAAATTATAAAAACACTAAAATCAAATTAAATTTAAAAAAAAAATGCCACATGAATTCAATGATGACATGGAATAATGACATGGCATTATGAGATGCCAAGTGGCATTATATGTGACATGCCTCCTCTTATATATAATGTATAGATAGGGTAGCGTTCTTGTGGTGGCCAGCCTTAAAATAAAAACAATAGGGACACATTTGGACCATTTGATGTATGAGTGATGATGTCACTTGATGAAAATGAGTTGGATGACATATTTGTAATTAAGTTGAATTAGATGGCAAATTTACTAGAGCTAAACTCACGTGATTCACTCCACCTTTTTTTCCTCTTTCCTTTTTATTAACACCATTTATATTTATATTTATTTTTTTAATTTTCTTGCATCAGATATAGCTTCTTTAACATATACGTAGTAATTTTTAGCTCACCATGTTTGACTTTTGGCACATATTTTATTGATACACCTTTAGTCGATCGTTGTTACGCTTCGTTAAAAGAATTCATTTTCACGCATCCATGAACGATCAATATCAATTGATAGTTTGATACACGACATTAAATTAATTTAATATGACATATTATTTTATGACACACTATTTTTCATGACACATTAAATTTCCTGATAAATGTATAGTGGCACATTTGCAATGTCATACTAAATTTGATGATATATATAGTGATACTCCAATTTTTTTTTATACATTTATAGTGTCACGCTAAATTTTCAATACAAAATTTTAGTACATTTCCAATGACACACTAAGTTTTTAACAATTTTTTGTGATGCACTTAGTCTTTTGATACATTTGTAGTGACGCACTATTTTTTTAACACACTTTTAGTGACAAACTAAGTTTGTGAAACACTTATTTGCATGATATATTTGTAGTGACACACTAATTTTTTTTTCTACATTTCAAATTAAGCATTTAGCATTCTTACACACAAAAATGATAGTTAGGATAAGTAACTGATACTAACAAAAATTGCATCTCTTTAGTACATAAAAATAAACAAATTAGTTGATACATGTTGAAGCATGTTGAAGCATTTTTCCGCCGGTTCAGTCCTGATGGCTCTCACGTGCCATCCATTCTTGTCCCGATCTTGAAAGCATGATGTCATACATGAAAGAACCCGTTAGAAGGGGTCCCGAGGCTGCCCGAGAACCCCCTCCTTGATCAGTCGAACCTTTCATATGCGAGAGGATTTAACATATATGTGTAAGTATGTAATGTGTTGTGTTGATGTGTGTGAGATGTAATGAGGTATATATAGAGAGAGAAAGAGGTAGGTGCCAGGTGGGCCACCGATACATTCTATCTAGGGAAGGGCGCGCCCGAGCTATACCTAGTCTATCGCTAGGTGTCGTCACGCGATGGAGACACATCAGTAATATCCGGGTTAGGTGGCGTAGTTAGGTTCTTGCATCATGGCTGGGTAAAGGGGTACCAGTATAAAAGGTAGTATATACCTTTACGGTCATTGCGACATGCCGATCGGACAAGTAGTATCCGCCCGGAGTGATGGAGATTCTTCGATGCGGCGCGTGTCGCCTGGACACTATCGTCAACATGTCCCCGGTATTGTAGTATCGGTTAAAGGCAGATGGTGCAATACTTAGAGAGTGTCTTTACGCCTATCGGCACCTATCGTTCGGCGTGGGCCATCCGGACACATACGTCAACATGCCCCCCCAGTATTGTAGTATCGGTTGAAGACCGAATAGTGCAATACAAATGTCTTTATGCCTTTCGCTGCGTCGTTCGGACAAGTGTTGTATCGCCTCTCGTGCGTGTCCTTGAGACATATCGTTAACATGCCCTCGGTATTGCGTTATCGGTAAAATACGATGATGTAATACTTAAAGAATACTTGTGTGCCCTTTCGGGTTGTGTCCTTTAACATAGGTGTATCATCTTTCATCCAACGCGTGTCCTTCGGACATATACATGAACATGTCCCCCGAGTATTGCATTATTAGTAAAAGGCGATGATGTAATACTTAAGAAACCTTATGGCCTTTCGGTCTTATCATTCGGGCATGTCTTCCATCCATTGACCATCTTAAAGTGATTTACCAAGTGGCCCATAAGTTGGTGCTTCACAAGGCGAGCTAGGTCTATTAGACCACACATGCCGCCGTGTCCCCCCAGTATAGTATTGTTGACCTATGGTCAATGATGCTATACTTAAACATTGTTGGATCGGCGAGACATGTCTTTTCCATCGTCCCTTTGTTTCATGTTTTATTTATTTACATTTTGATCATAAGCATTTTTAAACACTTTTGTATTTTAATTAATTATTATATTATTATTATTATTATTATTTTATTTTCTTGTTGCTACTTACATAGCTCACGGAGGAACAAGTTTGTATGTTTAAGCGCTTATACCAAGGTCTGGAGTAGAACATCGACACACCGGCCGCTTTTAGTTTATCTCAGGAGTTCCCAAGATCATTTTGTACAAGGGCTTAGAGATCATTTTGTACTCGGGCATCCAAATGCTTTGCACTTGGGCATCCGAAGGTGTTGCTTCGGGCATCCGTGATGTTCCTCTGGCGTCCGCAATGTCGTAACATCCGGGCATCCGCATAATGTCTTTCGGGCATCAAAATGTCGTGGGCATCCGTTGTGACTTTGCATTCGGGCATAAATTGCATTTCATTCGGGCATCCGTGATGTTGCTTTCGGGCATCCTGATGGCGTTTCCTTTCGGGCATCCGAAATTTCATTCGGCATCAGAAAGATGTTTCTCGGGCATCCGGCTGGTGTTGCTTCGAGAATTCAATTTCTATCTTTGGTTTTCTATCCTTGTACTTGTTACGAACGTGGAACTTCACACTGATTATTCTGCACAATAAGACATGAAAACTCTTCTTCTTTTTCCCATTAGATAAACACAATGTTTCAAATGTATCAACACATCAATCGAATTACAGCAAAGCGTAACATGTCGGTAGAGGTATCATTACTACTATACTTCCTCGAGTTCCACGGTACTATATCTCATTAGTATCATTAAACTTAAATATAACATGGTATTAGATAACTTGGTCAACTGATAATGACAATATTACCCATGGATGTTAAGTACCAAACACGGTGTTTATTGTCTCTTCGATCACGCTTTGATACCCACAAAGTAATTATCTCATGCTTGCTAATTCTGCCAAATAAAACATGAAAGCTTTTGCTTTCTCGGATTGAAATATGACAAATACAATATTTCACATGTATTAATGCTATAAAATAGGTCTTCACAACGAAAACGTAACCAAGCCGGAAGGTGCCATACCACTATACTCCCCAGTTGGCCGGTGCTATAACTCACTAGTACCGTTGAACTCAAGTAAAACATTATTGAGAAATAACAACAATGCTTACCCATGGATGTGAATTATCAAACATGCGGTGTTTCTTCGATTGGCTATTATGTCACAATATTTTAAGACATTGATCAAACATTGTTGTCTTAATATTTTAAGGCTGTACCATAATATTACTTAAATATCCAGATAGGATTTTTTAATTTTCCTTTCATTTTTCAAGACACTCACGTGATTTGTGGTGACCGCAAGAGAAAAAAAAACTCTCGGAGATGAAAAGCAATGTTTTTAGCAAAACTTTTAGGTGCATATGTCCGTTTATCACGTAATAAAAGCATTAATATAATCCTTTCAGTTTCATAAGATTGGGCCATACCAAAAAACATATTTGATCTAGATTATAAGATTATGTCGAGCAACTTGTTTTCCGGTAAAAAGCGGTTAAGAATGTTAACACTAGAAGCCTAATATGTAAGGGCAATAGAAGTTGTCATCTGTACCAACAATAGATGGAGGTTCCTCAGCCAGACAACTAGTGGTCCGGATGTCATAAGCATAAAATAACTGGCAATTTAATGTTATTTTCAAAAGTGCCCGGAGATTAACAAATCCAGTGATCAGACCTTGTCATCAACGATCTCTATCATAATGTCCAAATATTATTCAAGTAATTTAATATTTTGTGCTTGAGCCTGCACATTTATCTTTTATAAAGTGCTCTCGCAATATTTTAATAGTGATGTAAAATGATGCGTGCAAAAATCATTCAAGTATGTAAGAGGCACAAGCAGTGAAATAACCTTTCTTTTATAAACACTTTGGGGTTTAGGTTGTGCTAGTTCTCTATGAACAATACATTTTTGTTTTTTAACTTTAATAATAATTTTTTTTTGTAAGCTTGTGAGAGTGATCGTGATGTCGAGTAGGCTTCCTACGTCTTAATGAAAATTGCAAATGCTTTTAAAATAGTCAATACTTCTACATATGAGTTGGCATAAAAGAGGCCCATCACTTACCTTAGTCTACTTTCAGTGACATCCCACTAGACTAGCATACAAGCGCAATATTTGACCGAGAAATATTATAGGCCCAGTTAAAACTCACGCGATATATATGAAGCACAAAATGAATAGCGGTTTGCCCAAAAAGTAATAGACCATTAGGCATTATCATTTTTACCTGTTGCTCAAGCATTTTATTGTATCATGGTACATGGTTAGTGTATTGGAGTATACGTATTGACATGTATATACAACAAATTCTTGTAATACAGTTGCAAAAGAAAACACTTGTTAATGTGCATGATCAAGTTGTAAACCTCTATAACGCATATATTTTATGGGTAATAAGTAAATAATACTATCAGGCGTTTTCACATATATATTTTGCATGCATGTTAAGATGCAAAACATGCTTGAAAGCATGTAACTTATGCTACTAAGTACTAACAACTTTGACAATTTTATTATCGTAGTCCAAAAGATAATGAAAGCAATATGACAACAAGAACGTACAATTCTTATTCTTACAAAAATATCTTTTAGATATATACACATCTTAAAAATACAAATATTCAGTTATATTTTTAGGAATTTATTTCAATATACGTAAAATGGAGCTAGCGTTTTTAAGTCCTTTAAAGATTTTTTAGTCGCTATTTTATTGCGTATCTAAGAGGATTATATATTCGTATTTTATTAGTCGCTATGTTGTAGGCATACCTATCGCATATTATATATATTTTATCTTTGCGGTTGATATGAAAAGTGAGAGTGTCAAAGTCTTACATCTATAGCCTCAATTTACACTTATTGGTGTAGGGTGGTAAGTGTAAAATGTGTATCAATAAATGTCAGTCAACCATTTACCTACCCATCTAGATGTAAACATGAAAACCCTATCATACATACATTAATACATACATGGCATGAAAAGTCCAGAGCAGTGGTAAGTTACGCATATCAAGCTGTAAAGAGTATACTAGTATAGAATAATCAGAGATTTTAACTTGCACCTTATGTATTACGGTATGCCAGTTGCTCCATTGGAGCATCACCTATTCGACTTTTGCTACCAATCGGTTTGGTAGCACAACTATACCAATGAATATGCTTTTATTTTTCCTTTTTCTTTGAATCACGAACCGATGACACGCGACTAATATGGCGTCGTATACACATTTGTACCAGAAGTTAAAGAAGTCACCAACTCGTATAATCGACGAAGCTACCAACTCATTATAATGATCCGAAAAACACATGGGTGGGAATCTTAGTCAACAAGCGTCCACAATTTTGCTTTTCACATCCAACGGATGAAAATCCGCCAACAACAAAAATCACGAGCGAAGTCCTCCAGGCGGCTCATCCGAATGACACAAAGATCTCTAAACAACTCCATCGGGTAAAATCATACCGAAAGACCTTTAGTTGGTCCATGCTTGATGTCAAGACCAAACTTCCGGGCCAAACGAGAGTGTGTTTGAGCGAAACAACAGTCGAGCCAAATGACCAAAGGAAATTACACCGGACATCCCTTAGTTGGTTCACACCGTCCACCGTTCATACCGAACGTTCATCAACATCCGTCATCGGAGGTTTGTACCGACGTCATAAGACGTGAATGCGACCCATCATTCTTAACTCATGGTAGAGTGAATAACGGTCCCATGGATGGCGCCAAATGTTTAAGCATTTTTCGCGGTTAGATCTGATGGCTCCGTGCCATCCATTCTTGTCCCGATCTTGAAAGCATTGTCATACATGAAAGAACGTTAGAAGGGGTCCGGGCAGCCGGGAACCACCCTCCGACGGTCCAGTCGAACCTCATATGCGAGGATTTAACATATATGTGTAAGTATGTAATGTGTTGTGTTGATGTGTGTGAGATGTAATGAGGTATATATAGAGAGAGAAAGAGGTAGGTGCGAGTGGGCCACCTCGATACTGTTCTATCTAGGAAGGAGCCGCGGAGTTATACCTAGTCTATGCGCTAGGTGTCAGTCGATGAGACACAATCGTAATATCCGGTTAGGTGGTAGTTCAGTTCTTGCATCGGTTCTTTGGGTAAAAAGGGGTATAAAAGGAGTATATACCTTTACGGTCCTTCGACACATCTTGCCGTCGGACAAGTAGTATCGCCTTCCGGAGTGATGGAGATTCTTCCGCAAACGCGTGTCGCCCGGACATGTCAACATGTCCCCGGTATTGTGTGCAATACTTAGAGAGTGTCTTTATCTATTTATCGTTGGCGTGGGCCATGGACACATATCGTCAACAATACACACAAACCGAGCAGAACATAAAAACCAAACCAAATATGATAAAACTAAATCTAATGATAAAACCAAACCCGCTTGACACACAAACCACATTCAACGATACCGCACCAAACTATCACATATCTTTTATTTGATAGGTTAGTATCCTTGATGGCGGGTGGCGGCAATCATCGCAAAGCCACTGCTATAAATGTTTCGGTTATCCATCGGCCAAAAGCAGCTCGGGCAGAAAAGGTTACGGCATTACGACGACGATCAACGTTGCCTAAGTCGCTCGCCGGAAAGCTGGAAAGCACTCCCTGAAAAAGTAGACGTGACTTAATCCTATATGCGACTGAAGAATATGGATATGAATCTTATATGGTTTTTTATTCTTGATTCAAATCTGATAGAGTTTTCTATTTTTTATTCACATGAACTCATGGGAAGTGTTTTTATTTTTTACACAAAGGTCTGAAAAGTTTTGAGATAGGAGAAATAAAAAAGCAATATTAATGGTTAGGAGTGAAGTAGGGAACGTGTATGTGTAAGCTTTTAAGGGATGAAAAATAGAATTACCAATAATGCCCTTTCTATTTCATTAACAATTTTGATTTAATTTAGTTAGCAAATATTCACGTGTCACAATATAATTGGTTCTTATAGTTTTTATTTTAATAGTGGTCATCACATGAACGCAAATATATATATATATATATATATATATATATATATATATATATATATATATATATATGGAAGGATATAAGTAAGAAAAAAAACTAAAATAGGAAGAATAAGAAGAATTCTAGCCACACATTTAAATAGGAGGAGAAATTTAGGGAGATGCATCAATTTTTATAGAGTGCATCTGAAATGAATGGTTGTGGTTTCTTCTTATCATTCTTATTTTAATTTTTCTTCTTATTTGATCCTATATATATATATATATATATATATATATATATATATATATATATATATATATATATATATATATATATATATATATATCAATTATTACTTCTTTCATTCATCAAATGTCACATCTAATAAAAGCCTACATTCAACTTCACTATCAACTTCAATGGAAAGTTTACACGTAACCCAAGAACATATCAAGATGGTTCAAACATGAAGATCAATTTTAGAAATTGATTTTCGTGATATGGTTAGTTATCTAAAGAGAAAATTACAAGCGAGGGTCAACATCTATATTACGCATTGCCACAAATCAAAACGTTAATCGGTATGAAAGCAATTCAAAATGATTATGATATTGATATTATGTATGACATCGCAAAGTTGTTTGGAAGCTCCAAATTTTCGTTTCTGAGCATCCGATAGATTTAAGCACAATTTTGATTCCAAATGATGGTTCTCTAGAAGAATCATTTTTGGTGTAATTTCGTAAGAAACAAAACTAAAGCGTGAAGAGTGTGTGGTATCTACATGAAATGGTTCGAGAAAAAAAAACGAAGCGTGTCCGGTAGAAAGTTGGGTACAAGAAAAAACTAAACCTACTACACGTATCGCATGACCATTTTCAATTTTATGTTCACAATAACGGTCAATTGGTTTCGATGTGCGGAAAACCAAAGTATGTAAATGGTTGGAAGATGAACATCAATATTCCAAGAATGAAGCTAGAAAAGAAGCATATTTGTTTAACATCGTTGATAGGAAGATTCATGCTATTTATTATGAAGTACCACACACCGGCATTTCAAGCAATCAAACTAAGAAACAACTATGATATGCATGTAATGTTTGATATTTCAAAGACACAAGGCAACTTGAAATTTACATTGACCATGTGGGTGTCAAATTTATTATTGCAAATTATATATGCCCAAATGCTACCTTGGCGTAAATGATGGATCGGTGATAACCGGCAAGTGACAACGAAGATGGAAAAAGGAACATAACACAATCAGTTACACTTTGATCAAATGGTTGAATGGGAGGAACAAGAACACTTTTAGAATGAGGATGCTAAAGCGGTGAACGTCATAAAGCCATATGGAAGAATCGTTGGTATTCATAATCATATCATTGAATATGTGTCATGTATGCTTTAAGATTGTCTTATTTATATGATTTTAATTATCAATGTTGTAATGAATGTTAGCCTATGTATCCAAATTACATTCATTCAAATAAAAGTACAAAAGTTCATTATTAAAAGACAAACCACATAAGATAAAAAGATAAACACAATCGTCTTATTTGTTGGGTTGAACAACAAACATTTGTGCTACTCCATCATATGCACTACACGCACATTCAACAAAAAACATTACCTCGTCATCTTCAAGTAACAATACGATAGTCAAATGAAGGCAACTTACACGACAAATAAATCGGAACATTACGATCTAACTTGAATTTCTTCACCAAAGAAACCAACTAACCTGAGTACGTCATATCATTATACATAATGACACCTCGATGCTGATCATCAAAATGTAATACACACTTGAACTTCTTAATATTTGAATTCATGGCTACTCTAGAGAGAAGTAAGAAATCTATGTTTATTTCAATTCTTAGCTAGGTTATAAAGTGAAGGACAATTCCTAGCGAGAAAAAAAACATTTCTCGACATTCATTTTGATAACTAAATGACAATGTCATGTAAGATTAAAATTTTACACCTAAATATGACATTTTTAATTAATAACATTGATATGACAACTCACTGACAATGTCGTGTATGCTTAAAATTTTTACAGAAATATGACATTTTAAGTACTAACATTGATTTGACAAATCAACGACAATGCGTTGTCGCTAAAAACTTACACAAAATATAACATTTTTAAGTACGAACATTGATATGACAACTTACTGACAATGCCGTTGTCGCTTAAAATTTTACACGAAATATGACGTTGATATGACTATTCAATGACCTTCATATGAACTCTTTTTACAATTTTGTAGTTGGTTCCAGTCTTTTCAAATTCAAAATTAATTCTACACACATTCAAAGGGTTTGAACCCACTACAAGATAAACTAAAAAACCATATATCTCGGCTTTCACATATATAAGTACCTAATTTTTTTCCCTTCTTTTTAAACTACTTTAAAAAATGTGGTGTGGTTGGACTGTATTTTTTATTTTTTATTTTTTTTTGTTTTTTTAAATTCAAATAGTTATGGCACATACATGTAATGTTTAAACGATTCGTATACTACGGAAAATGAAAATACGTTAAACATTAAATTGAAAATACGGATTACATAGCACATATACTAAACGATACAGAAATGAAAATGAAAATAAAAATAACAACGAATCATGATGTGTTGTAACCATCGATGTAATCCGAATAAACTGGATAATTATCAATGTCAAACCAGTTGTTCATGAGGTATTCTTCATCCCTTGCTTCCTGATCCCTTCGAGTAGCTTCCTCACGTGCTTCATTTTCTTCAAATTCTCTTCTTACTTGCTCATCTTGTTCAAGTTGGCGTAGTTGGTCCTCAGTTAAAAATCTTGGATTGTCTCCGCGTATCATACCCAGTGGAGTGTTCAACACGTTCACATTCGATGGGGGATCCACGTTCACAGCTGGTGGAGTATTCACCATGTTCTCAGTAGGTGGGAATAATGGATAGATATCTACCGGTGGGGTGTTCACCAAGTTCTCAGTCGGTGGAAATACCGGAAAGATATCTTCCGGTGGGGTGTTCACCAAGTTCTTCGTAAATTGTTGTGAAAAGTCTCTTACATCAGGAAATTGTTGTGAGAAATCGTTTTGTTGAGACATTGAAGAGATTTTTTTGTGTGTGTCTATACAATACAAATTTCTAGGTCTATATATATACACTTGAAAAAATCTCGGTTGTCTTTTACCATTTCATTTTGAGAATAGAAAAAACCCTAAACCCGAAATTAGCTAGGGCTACATTTTCATTTCACATCCAAAAAAGTAAATATATACACGACATTAGCTAGGGCTACATTTTACATCCAAAAACATTACATTTCACATCCAAAAACATTTAATGTCATTATACACGACATAGGCTTGGTCTCATACTAAATAAAAAAATAATGGCGTGTATGTAGGGTATTAAATTACCCGACATTGTATAGGGCTAGAATATGTATCAATATAATATTAATGTCATGTATATAGTTAATATATTTACCCGACATTGTTCAAGGCTAGTACTAGGTATCAATATTTTAATCATGTCGTGTATGTAGTTAAAACATTTACCCGACATTTTTCTATCATAGTACTAGGAATGGAATAAATAACATGTCGTGTATATAGTTAAATTATGTACGCGACATTGTTTTGGAATTAATTTTGAAACGCATTGTCAGAAGCCATACATGTTAATGTCGGTGAATATAGGTAAAGATATATTGATAAACGTTGATGGGTAGTACAATAATTTTCGCTTATTAATATTATGCATTTCTCAAAGATCAAATATGCATTGCTTCCAAAATATATAACATACTGTACACATAATTTGAAATAATACAATCTCAGGCTAAGCTATGATAAGGATATAAGATGTAAATTACATTAGACTAAAAAGTTAAAATTGAAAGTTTTGAAGTTTTAGTGCAATGAATAGTGTTGCACTATATTTAGTGCAATTTGAGCATCTTATTTCATTGCATTAAAATAGTGCATGACTCTAGTGCTAACAAGAGATTTTATGTACTTTTTGCAATATTTTAGTGCAAAAAGTACATTTAGTGCATACATTGAAAATGCTCTTAGGCTAAAAGCTCAAAATACATGTTTTTTGCTTTTTGTTACTATATCACAAAGACTACTTAAAACAAAAGAGATTAAAGATGAGTATATGAAAGAAGGAATGACTTTTATTTTTAATAAAGTTATTTAGCTTAGAGGTTTAGTTAGGCTATACACAGTAAGCCAGTCGTCAAGTTGGTCCACCGACTCCCAACTTGGTCGTCCTTGCTGTCGCATGATGGTCGTCTGTGGGTCGCCCTTGGTTTTGGTCGTCTACTCGATCGAGATCTATCCCACAAACAAACAAAATAATGTGTATGTTAATTAATAATATTATTTGTGGGGTATGTTATTTTTAGTGTATGTCGTCTTAGTGTGGTAAAAAGTCGTCTTAGGTGGAGTGTAGGAGAAAGCCGATGTGGCGGGGAAAAATGAAGGTAGTTGGAGATCTTTACTGTGCTTAGCCTTACTAAGAGTGGGTATGAAGCTTACAAAAGTAGGCATCTTTTATACCTTCTATTGGTGATGGGTTTATAATCGCATTCTCATACATATAATTATAACGTTTTTTTAATACAAACTAAACGCCCTTTTAAGCTTTATAGTTTTAGACCGTATGCAATAATGACCAGATTCACTATTGTCTTCCCAATTTCACCTTAATTTCACTCCTTAACCAACAAATAGCCATAATAGTGACCATCAAACGAACCACACAAACCACTAAACCAACTAGACAAAACATATCTCACTTAAATACATACATGCCTCACAACACTCTCTTACACACACAAACTAAAAATGGTCTTATCATCTAGATGACAAAAGGTTGCACAAATCTAGTTTGTAAAGAATCATTAATAGGTTTCTAAAATTTAAAGTTATTGCACGAATTCGTATTGTTAATGTTGTAAAAATAATTATAAAGGTGAAACAGTACAGGTTCGGTCAAGATTGCTTGATAAGAGGACACTCGATAAGTTCTTCAACAGTGCGGGTTTGGGGAGCATTGCTCTAACGGGCACCCTAATTAGATTGAATGAGAGTGGTAGTTTGAGGTTTTTGTAATCGGGTTTGGGATGAGGATGACCGCCCACTCAAACCCTCGTAAAGACACGCGTCGGGCATAAGCGGTCTTATGTTGTGCAAAGTATCACTTAGAAATTAAGAAAGTAAAATAAAAATAAAATATTTTATTTTAAAATTGAGTCTTTTTACTTAAAAACTTTTGGTTACTCAAAATTGTGTTGTAAAAGGAGAAAAAGTCAGTGAGCCAAAGAAATCCATTTTGCTATAAGAGAGGATAGATTTTTCTATCTTGTTCATCTTCTCCTTTTATTGATGAAAATGAAAATGGCGACTCTCGCCGGAATCGGAATGAACATCAGCGGCGGCACACGGGCGGCCGTCCCACCACAATCATCATCATCATCTTTCATACTCCGTAGCCACTCTTATTCATCACAAACCCATCGCCGTTCCAACACTTTGACTCGCATCTCACAAAATGTTCCAAAACAATCAAGAACAAGAAAATGCTTCTCCTCAATCTCAGCTTCTTCTTCTTCTTCAGACCAACAACAGCAACAAGTACGTGTCCGGTTCGCCCCATCACCTACCGGTAATCTCCATGTCGGTGGGGCCCGCACTGCTCTCTTTAACTACCTCTTTGCCAGGTCACCCTTACCTTTCTTGAATTATTTTCTTTATTCTTATAGGGGTGTTTGTTTATGCTTATATAGCTGCCTTATGACTTATTTGGTTTTCGGTTCGGCTTTCAAATGATAGATAAATCCAACTAACCACCGACTTTAGTTCCGGCGAGAAATTATGAAAATGTAACCGTTTGATTCATATTATTTGCAAAATATCATATAAATGTCAAAGTTACTAAAATGACTATTGTGAATCACCCGTTTGTATTGAATCAACAAGAAAGACATTTTTTTACTTATAAAAACTATATGAATAAACGCTACTAAATGCATTTCTCACGTTAAGAATTTCTCGTTTGATCCTCATTCCTAACAACTTTGTGTGTATCCAACTTTATTTTTCTTACATGCCTACTTTGTAATAATGTTTATAGTATATAAAAGATTAGACATCTATTATGACGAGGCACAACTTAATCCGTTATTAACTTATTAGTAATCATAATGTATCTCTAATGATACATACGATAGACATTATTCAAAGTTCCTATGTATAATAGGAAAACAAAAAGTTGGTTGGATACATTTAGAAATGATTATCCCTAAAATGATAATAATAAGCAGGTCTAAAGGCGGGAAATTTATATTGAGAATAGAGGATACGGATTTGGAGAGATCAACTAAGGAATCTGAGGAAGCTGTGTTGAGGGATCTTTCTTGGCTGGGGTTAACATGGGATGAGGGCCCGGGTGATGCTGGTGGTGACTATGGCCCGTATCGCCAGTCTGAAAGGAATGACTTGTATAAACAGTATGCTAACAAGCTTCTCAACTCCGGTCAAGTCTATCGTTGCTTCTGCTCAAATCAGGTAATTCGATCTTGTGTATCTCCAACCTTTTGCATTTACAGTATTGTTAGCACTAGTGGTAGATAAATAGAGAAATAAGAGTATAAGACAAGGAATTGTTTAATTTGAGCATCCAGACTACTAGCGGCACAATAATATATAACAATAACAACATACCCAATCCCGCCGAGCGGGCTTGGGAGGTGGAATCTTGACGAATACTACCCTACCCCTAGGATAAGCCAAGTAGAGACTAGTGGCACAGCACACCCTCATTAATACCTAA
>OU343222.1:138708968-138783207 GCA_910596185.1 Chrysanthemum makinoi | reverse complement strand
GTAGTGACGCACTATTTTTTTAACACACTTTTAGTGACAAACTAAGTTTGTGAAACACTTATTTGCATGATATATTTGTAGTGACACACTAATTTTTTTTTCTACATTTCAAATTAAGCATTTAGCATTCTTACACACAAAAATGATAGTTAGGATAAGTAACTGATACTAACAAAAATTGCATCTCTTTAGTACATAAAAATAAACAAATTAGTTGATACATGTTGAAGCATGTTGAAGCATTTTTCCGCCGGTTCAGTCCTGATGGCTCTCACGTGCCATCCATTCTTGTCCCGATCTTGAAAGCATGACATGAAGGTCCCGGCCGAAGCCCCGAACCACCCTCCAACGGTCAAGTCAGAACCTCATATGCAGAGGATTTAACATATATGTGTAAGTATGTAATGTGTTGTGTTGATGTGTGTGAGATGTAATGAGGTATATATAGAGAGAGAAAGAGGTAGGTGCCGTGGCCACCTCGACACTGCTCTATCTAGGGAAGGAGACGCCGAGCTATACCTAGTCTATGCGCAGGTGTCAGTCACGCGGAGACACAATCCGCGAATATCCGGGTTAGGTGGCGTAGTTCTTGCATCAGACTGCTGGGTAAAAAAGGGGGTACCTGCATAAAAAGGAGTATATACCTTTACGGTCGTTCGGCACATGCCGATCAGACAAGATTAGTATCCGCCTTCCGGAGTGATGGAGATTCTTCGTCCGACGTCGCGCCTCGGACACATACGCCAACATGTCCCCCAAGATTGTAGTATCGGTTAAAGACCGATGGTGCAATACTTAGAGAGTGTCTTTACGCCTATCGGCACCTATCGCTCGGCGTGGCCATCCTGACACATACGCCAACATGTCCCCCAAGATTGTAGATCGGTTGAAGACCGATAGTGCAATACTTAAAGAATGTCTTTATGCCTTTCGGCATACGTCGTTCGAACAAGTGTTGTATCTCAAGACGTCCTTCGACATATACGCTAACATGCCCTCCAAGATATGCTATCGCGAAAATACTCGATGATGTAATACTTAAAGAATACTTGTGTGCCTTTCGGTTGTGTCCTTTAACATAGGTGTATCATCTTTCATCCAACGCTGTCCTTCTGACATATACATGAACATGTCCCCCGAAAGTATTGCATTATTAGTAAAAGACTGATGATGTAATACTTAAAGAGTACCTTATGGCCTTTCGGTCTTATCATTCGGGCATGTCTTCCATCCATTGACCATCTTAAAGTGATTTACCAAGTGGCCCATAAGTTGGTGCTTCACAAGGCGAGCTAGGTCTATTAGACCACACATGCCGCCGTGTCCCCCCAGTATAGTATTGTTGACCTATGGTCAATGATGCTATACTTAAACATTGTTGGATCTGAAGCGAGACATGTCTTTTCCATCGTCCCTTTGTTTCATGTTTTATTTACATTTTGATCATAAACGTACACCAAACACTTTTTGTATTTTAATTAATTATTATTATTATTATTATTATTATTTTATTTTATTTTACTGTTGCTACTTACATAGCTCTGGAGGAACAAGTTTGTATGTTTAAGACGCTTATACCAAGGTCTTCCGGAGTAGACATCGACACACCAGCCGCTTTTAGTTTATCTACGGAGTTCCCAAGATCATTTTGTACAAGGGCTTCCGAGATCATTTTGTACTCGGGCATCCAAAATGCTTTGCACTTGGGCATCCGAAAGGTGTTGCTCGCATCCTACGATGTTCCTCAAGGCCCGCGAATGTCGTAACATCCGTGCATCCGCAATGTCTTTGCACTCGCATCCAAAATGTCGTAACATTCGGCATCCGCTGTGACTTTGCATCGGCATCCGAAATTGCATTTCATTCGCATCCGACCGATGTTGCTCTGCATCCGCAGTGACGCTTTCACTCGTGCATCCGAAATTTCATTCAGCATCCGAAAGATGTTTCTCGGCATCCGACCGGTGTTGCTCGAGAATTCAATTTCTATCTTTGGTTTTCTATCCTTGTACTTGTTACTTAACGTGGAACTTCACACGCTTATTCCTGCACAATAAGACATGAAAAACTCTTCTTCTTTTCCCATTAGATAAACACAATGCTTCAAATGTATCAACACACCAATCATGTCATAACCGAAGCGTAACATAATCGGTAGAGGTATCGTACTACTATACTTCCATCGAGTTCCACAAAGACTATATCACATTAGTATTATTAAACTTAAATAGAACATGGTATTGGATAACTTGGTCAACTGATAATGACAATATTAACCATGGATGTTAAGTACCAAACCTGGTGTTTATTGCTCTCTTCGATCACGCTTTGATACCCACAAAGTAATTATCTCATGCTTGCTAATTCTGCCAAATAAAACATGAAAGCTTTTGCTTTCTCCCGTTAATTATGACAAATACAATATTTCACATGTATTAATATAAAATAGGTCACAACGAAACCGTAACGCAACCGACGGAAGGTGCCATACCACTATACTCCCCCCAGTTCAGCGGTGCTATAACTCACTAGTACCGTTGAACTCAAGTAAAACATTATTGAGAAATAACAACAATGCTTACCCATGGATGTGAATTATCAAACATGCGGTGTTTCTTCGGATTTGGCTATTATGTCACAATATTTTAAGACATTGATCAAACATTGTTGTCTTAATATTTTAAGGCTGTACCATAATATTACTTAAATATCCAGATAGGATTTTTTAATTTTCCTTTCATTTTTCAAGACACTCACGTGATTTGTGGTGACCGCAAGAGAAAAAAAAACTCTCGGAGATGAAAAGCAATGTTTTTAGCAAAACTTTTAGGTGCATATGTCCGTTTATCACGTAATAAAAGCATTAATATAATCCTTTTAGTTTCATAAGATTGGGCCATACCAAAAAACATATTTGATCTAGATTATAAGATTATGTCGAGCAACTTGTTTTCCTAAAGCGGTTAAGAATGTTAACACTTGAAGCCTAATATGTAAGGGCAATAGAAGTTGTCATCTGTACCAACAATAGATGGAGGTTCCTCAGCCAGACAACTAGTGGTCCGGATGTCATAAGCATAAAATAACTGGCAATTTAATGTTATTTTCAAAAGTGCCCGGAGATTAACAAATCCAGTGATCTGACCTTGTCATCAACGATCTCTATCATAATGTCCAAATATTATTCAAGTAATTTAATATTTTGTGCTTGAGCCTGCACATTTATCTTTTATAAAGTGCTCTCGCAATATTTTAATAGTGATGTAAAATGATGCGTGCAAAAATCATTCAAGTATGTAAGAGGCACAAGCAGTGAAATAACCTTTCTTTTATAAACACTTTGGGGTTTAGGTTGTGCTAGTTCTCTATGAACAATACATTTTTGTATTTTAATTTTTTTTTTTTTTTTTGTAAGCTTGTGAGAGTGATCGTGATGTCGAGTAGGCTTCCTACGTCTTAATGAAAATTGCAAATGCTTTTAAAATAGTCAATACTTCTACATATGAGTTGGCATAAAAGAGGCCCATCACTTACCTTAGTTTCAGTGACATCCCACTAGACTAGCATACTTCAATATTTGACCGAGAAATATTATAGGCCCGCTTAAAACTCACGCTGATATATACGTTGAAGCACAAAATGAATATGCCCAAAAGTGATAGACCATTAGTATTATCATTTTTACCGTTGCTCAAGCATTTTATTGTATCATGGTACATGGTTGTATTGGAGTATACGTAGACTTGTATATACAACAAATTCTTGTAATACGCTTGCAAAAGAAAACACTTGTTAATGTGCATGATCAAGTTGTAAACCTCTATAACGCATGTATTTTATGGATAATAAGTAAATAATACTATCAAAGCTTTCACATATATTTTGCATGCATGTTAAGATGCAAAACATGCTTGAAAGCATGTAACTTATGCTACTAAGTACTAACAACTTTGACGATTTTATTATCGTAGTCCAAAAGATAATGAAAGCAATATGACAACAAGAAGTATAAATTCTTACAAAAATATCTTTTAGATATATACACATCTTAAAAATACAAATATTCAGTTATATTTTTAGGAATTTATTTCAATATAATGAAATGGAGCTAGCATTTTAAGTCCTTTAAAGTTTTTTTTATTAAAAAATCAAAAGTATGCTTAAGGAGAAATATTATACATTAAAACTTTAAGAAAGCATTCAGAGTAGGACATAGTCCTGTAAACATTTTTCCCAAGGATATTTAATGCGATGTGAAGTCACAAGTCTATTTCAATATTTCAACTCTCAATAAGTTGTCTAGCTTTATAGGTAAAGAGTAAGTCGTCGGGTATTTTCGCTAAGATTTTTAGTATGCGAGGTTTATAGTTTTCAAAAAGAAAAAATGTTATCTCTTCAAATTAATATAAATAACGCTGACATAAAAGTACCAAGTCACCTTGAAATAGTGTAAAGCAGTTTTATTATTACACATCAATGTTAACCGAAGAAAATTTTGTCCACAACTTTGTATAAAAAACACATGTAAAAAGTAGACCTCTTTCACCAGGCCTTGATGGAGCATTGTTTTTATTGCTACGGACAAAACATGTGAAAAACTGAAGCTACGGATCACTTTTTCTATTTTTCTTTTTGCATCTTTTATCACGTGAGTTATATATATCAAGCACTTGTATTTTATGTAGTGTGAAATAATCTATAAAGTAACACAAGAAATAGTTTGCACAGTTAAATTTTTGATGAAATAAAGAATAATTATATCTCTCACCATTATAACTTTGAGAATCACATTTGACCTACATACCCTTCTTTTTTTACATATATATTTAGGCCCGCTTTGTCTATTCAAAAGCATCAAACTTTCTATGCGAGAGTATACATTTATTTCTTGTATTATCAGGTGAACTTATCTTAGGTATACTTTGTAGTAAATTTTTGAGAATCTTGCTCCCTTTTATATGTATATACTTTTTAGCTTAAATAAATCAAGTGATACTCCTATTTTAATTTCGCTTTGTCATTAGATATTATGTAGAGTGCTAGTGCACAAAGCAAACATGATTGAGCAATAGTCCGAATCCTCCTAACATTTCTGCCATCCGGTCTAGCATTATTGCGTATCTAAGAGGATTATATATTCGTATTTTATTAGTCGCTATGTTGTAGGCATACCTATCGCATATTATATATATTTTATCTTTGCGGTTGATATGAAAAGTGAGAGTGTCAAAGTCTTACATCTATAGCCTCAATTTACACGCAATGGTGTAGGGTGGTAAGTGTAAAATGTGTATCAATAAATGTCAGTCAACCATTTACCTACCCATCTAGATGTAAACATGAAAACCCTATCATACATACATTAATACATACATGGCATGAAAAGTCCAGAGCAAAGGGTAAGTTACGCATATCAAGCTGTAAAGAGTATACTAGTATAGAATAATCAGAGATTTTAACTTGCACCTTATGTATTACGGTATGCCAGTTGCTCCATTGGAGCATCACCTATTTCAGCTTTTTGCTACCAATCGGTTTCGAGGTAGCACAACTATACCAATGAATATGCTTTTATTTTTTCCTTTTCTTTCGAATCCTGAACCGATGACACGCAGCTAATATGGCGTCGTATACACATTTGTACCAGAAGTTAAAGAAGTCACCAACTCGTATAATCGAATCCTAAGCTACCAACTCAGATAATTGATCTGGAAAAACACATGGGTCGGAATCTTAGTCAACAAGCCCGTCACAATTTTGCTTTTCACATCCAACGGATGAAAATCCGCCAACAACAAATCTGAACGAGGCAGTCCTCCAAGGAACAGCTCATCCGAATGACACAAAGATTCTAAACAACTCCATCGGGTAAAATCATACCGAAAGACCTTTAGTTGGTCCATGCTTGATGTCAAGACCAAACTTCCGCCAAACGAGTGTGTTCGAACGAAACAACACAGTCGAGCCAAATGACCAAAGGAAATTACACCGGACATCCCTTAGTTGGTTCACACCGTCCACCGTTCATACCAACGCCATCAACATCCGTACCGGAGGTTTGTACCGAACGTCATAAGACTGTGAATGCGACCCATCATTCTTAACTCATGGTAGAGTGAATAACGGTCCCATGGATGGCGCCAAATGTTTAAGCATTTTTCCGCGAGTTCAGTCCTGATGGCTCTCACGTGCCATCCATTCTTGTCCCGATCTTGAAAGCATGCTGTCATACATGAAAGAACCCGTTAGAAGGGGTCCCGAGGCCGAAGCCCCGGGAACCACCCTCCGACGGTCAAGTCAGAACCTCATATGCAGAGGATTTAACATATATGTGTAAGTATGTAATGTGTTGTGTTGATGTGTGTGAGATGTAATGAGGTATATATAGAGAGAGAAAGAGGTAGGTGCCAGGTGGGCCACCTCGATACCTGTTCTATCTAGGGAAGGAGCACGCTGAGTTATACCTAGTCTATGCGCTAGGTGTCAGGTCACGTGGAGACACAATCCCGTAATATCCGGGTTAGGTGGCGTAGTTCAGTTCTTGCATCGGATTGCTGGGTAAAAAGGGGGTACCTGTATAAAAAGGAGTATATACCTTTACGGTCCTTCGACACATGCCGATCGGACAAGAGTAGTATCTGCCTTCCGGAGTGATGGAGATTCTTCGGTCCGGCACGTGTCGCCCGGACACATACGTCAACATGTCCCCCCAGTATTGTGTGCAATACTTAGAGAGTGTCTTTACGCCTATCGGCCCCTATCGTTCGGCGTGGGCCATCCGGACACATACGTCAACAATACACACAAACCGAACAGACACATAAAAACCAAACCAAATATGATAAAAACTAAATCTAATCTGATAAAACCAAACCCGTTTGACACACAAACCACATTCAACGATACACAGACCAAACTATCACATATCTTTTATTTGATAGGTTAGTATCACGGTGGCAGGGTGGCGGCAATCATCAACGCAAAAGCCACTCGCTATAAATGTTTCGGTTATCCATCGGCCAAAAGCAGCTCGGGCAGAAAAGGTTACGGCATTACGACGACGATCAACGTTGCCTAAGTCGCTCGCCGGAAAGCTGGAAAGCACTCCCTGAAAAAGTAGACGTGACTTAATCCTATATGCGACTGAAGAATATGGATATGAATCTTATATGGTTTTTTATTCTTGATTCAAATCTGATAGGGTTTTCTATTTTTTATTCACATGAACTCATGGGAAGTGTTTTTATTTTTTACACAAAGGTCTGAAAAGTTTTGAGATAGGAGAAATAAAAAAGCAATATTAATGGTTAGGAGTGAAGTAGGGAACGTGTATGTGTAAGCTTTTAAGGGATGAAAAATAGAATTACCAATAATGCCCTTTCTATTTCATTAACAATTTTGATTTAATTTAGTTAGCAAATATTCACGTGTCACAATATAATTGGTTCTTATAGTTTTTATTTTAATAGTGGTCATCACATGAACGCAAATATATATATATATATATATATATATATATATATATATATATATATATATATATATATATATATATATATATATATATATATATATATTTATATATATATATATCTAGTAAGAAAAAACTAAAATAGGAAGAATAAGAAAATTTCTACCACACATTTCAAATAGGAGGAGAAA
Organism: Chrysanthemum makinoi; assembly: GCA_910596185.1. NCBI lineage: Eukaryota > Viridiplantae > Streptophyta > Magnoliopsida > Asterales > Asteraceae > Chrysanthemum > Chrysanthemum makinoi. The sequence goes on along the minus strand of OU343222.1, from coordinate 138,775,545 downwards.
TTTAAAGGAGATGCATCAATTTTATAGGTGCAAGATCCTAAATGAAATGGTTGTGGTTTCTTCTTATCATTCTTATTTTAATTTTTCTTCTTATTTGATCCTAACTATATATATATATATATATATATATATATATATATATATATATATATATATATATATATATATATATATATATATATATCAATTATTACTTCTTTCATTCATCAAATGTCAACATCTAATAAGCCTACATTCAACTTCACTATCAACTTCAATGGAAAGTTTACACGTAACCCAGTAACATATCAAGATGGTTCAAACATGAAGATCAATTTTCGAGAAATTGATTTTCAGGATATGGTTAGTTATCTAAAGAGAAAATTACAAACGAGGGTCAACAGTCTATATTACGCATTGCCACAAATCAAAACGTTAATCGGTATGAAAGCAATTCAAAATGATTATGATATTGATATTATGTATGACATCGCAAAAGTTGCTGGGAAGCTCCAAATTTTCGTTTTTGAGCATCCGATAGATTTAAGCACAATTTTGATTCCAAATAATGGTTCTCTAGAAGAATCATTTGCTGGTGTAATTTCAGAAGAAACAAAACTAAAGCGTGAAGAGTGTGTCTGGTATCTACATGAAATGGTTCAGAGAAAAAAAAACCTTGAAGAGCGTGTCCGGTAGAAAGCTGGGTACAAGAAAAAAACTAAACCTACTACACCGTATACGCAAACCATTTTCAATTTTACTGTTCACAATAACGGTCAATTGGTTTGCGCATGAAAACCAAAGTATGTAAATGGTTGGAAGATGAACATCAATATTCCAAGAATGAAGCTAGAAGAGCTCAAGCAATATTTGTTTAACATCGTTGACAGGAAGATTCATGCTATTTATTATGAAGTACCACACACCGCATTTCAAGCACCGCCAAACTAAGAAACAACTATGATATGCATGTAATGTTTGATATTTCAAACAAAGACAAGGCAACTTGGAAATTTACATTGACCATGTGGGTGTCAAATTTATTATTGCAAATTATATATGCCCAAATGCTACCTTGGCAGAAATGATGGATCAGGTGATAACAGACTGCACAAGTGACAACGAAGATGGAAAAAGGAACATAACACAATCAGATTACACTTTTGATCAAATGGTTGAATGGGCGGAACAAGAACACTTTTAGAATGAGGATGCTAAAGCAGCTGAACGTCATAAAGCCATATGGAAGAATCGTTGGTATTCATAATCATATCATTGAATATGTGTCATGTATGCTTTAAGATTGTCTTATTTATATGATTTTCGTTATCAATGTTGTAATGAATGTTAGCCTATGTATCCAAATTACATTCATTCAAATAAAAGTACAAAAGTTCATTATTAAAAGACAAACCACATAAGATAAAAAGATAAACACAATCGTCTTATTTGTTGGGTTGAACAACAAACATTTGTGCTACTCCATCATATGCACTACACGCACATTCAACAAAAAACATTACCTCGTCATCTTCAGTAATAACAATACGATAGTCAAATGAAGGCAACTTACACGACAAATAAATCGGAACATTCTGATCTAACTTGAATTTCTTCACCAAAGAAACCAACTAACCCTGAGTACGTCATATCATTATACATAATGACACCTCGATGCTGATCATCAAAATGTAATACACACTTGAACTTCTTAATATTTGAATTCATGGCTACTCTAGAGAGAAGTAAGAAATCTATGTTTATTTCAATTCTTAGCTAGGTTATAAAGTGAAGGACAATTCCTAGCAGAAAAAAAAACATTTGTTCTGACATTCATTTTGATAACTAAATGACAATGTCATGTAAGATTAAAATTTTACACGAAATATGACATTTTTAATTAATAACATTGATATGACAACTCACTGACAATGTCGTGTATGCTTAAAATTTTACACGAAATATGACATTTTTAAGTACTAACATTGATTTGACAAATCACTGACAATGCCGTTGTCGCTTAAAAACTTACACAAAATATGACATTTTTAAGTACGAACATTGATATGACAACTCACTGACAATGTCGTTGTCGCTTAAAATTTTACACGAAATATGACGTTGATATGACTATTCAATGACCTTCATATGAACTCTTTTTACAATTTTGTAGTTGGTTCCAGTCTTTTCAAATTCAAAATTAATTCTACACACATTCAAAGGGTTTGAACCCACTACAAGATAAACTAAAAAACCATATATCTCGGCTTTCACATATATAAGTACCTAATTTTTTCCCTTCTTTTTAAACTACTTTAAAAAATGTGGTGTGGTTGGACTGTATTTTTTATTTATTTTTTGTTTTTTTAAATTCAAATAGTTATGGCACATACATGTAATGTTTAAACGATTCGTATACTACGGAAAATGAAAATACGTTAAACATTAAATTGAAAATACGGATTACATAGCACATATACTAAACGATACAGAAATGAAAATGAAAATAAAAATAACAACGAATCATGATGTGTTGTAACCATCGATGTAATCCGAATAAACTGGATAATTATCAATGTCAAACCAGTTGTTCATGAGGTATTCTTCATCCCTTGCTTCCTGATCCCTTCGAGTAGCTTCCTCACGTGCTTCATTTTCTTCAAATTCTCTTCTTACTTGCTCATCTTGTTCAAGTTGGCGTAGTTGGTCCTCAGTTAAAAATCTTGGATTGTCTCCGCGTATCATACCCAGTGGAGTGTTCAACACGTTCACATTCGATGGGGGATCCACGTTCACAGCTGGTGGAGTATTCACCATGTTCTCAGTCGGTGGGAATAATGGATAGATATCTACCGGTGGAGTGTTCACCAAGTTCTCAGTCGGTGGAAATACCGGAAAGATATCTTCCGGTGGGGTGTTCACCAAGTTCTTCGTAAATTGTTGTGAAAAGTCTCTTACATCAGGAAATTGTTGTGAGAAATCGTTTTGTTGAGACATTGAAGAGATTTTTTTGTGTGTGTCTATACAATACAAATTTCTAGGTCTATATATATACACTTGAAAAAATCTCGGTTGTCTTTTACCATTTCATTTTGAGAATAGAAAAAACCCTAAACCCGAAATTAGCTAGGGCTACATTTTCATTTCACATCCAAAAAAGTAAATATATACACGACATTAGCTAGGGCTACATTTTACATCCAAAAACATTACATTTCACATCCAAAAACATTTAATGTGATTATACACGACATAGGCTTGGTCTCATACTAAATAAAAAAATAATGGCGTGTATGTAGGGTATTAAATTACCCGACATTGTATAGGGCTAGAATATGTATCAATATAATATTAATGTCATGTATATAGTTAATATATTTACCCGACATTGTTCAAGGCTAGTACTAGGTATCAATATTTTAATCATGTCGTGTATGTAGTTAAAACATTTACCCGACATTTTTCTATCATAGTACTAGGAATGGAATAAATAACATGTCGTGTATATAGTTAAATTATGTACGCGACATTGTTTTGGAATTAATTTTGAAACGCAATCTGAGCCATACATGTTAATGTCGTGAATATAGGGTAAAGATATACCCGACATTGATGGGTAGTACAATAATTTTCGCTTATTAATATTATGCATTTCTCAAAGATCAAATATGCATTGCTTCCAAAATATATAACATACTGTACACATAATTTGAAATAATACAATCTCAGGCTAAGCTATGATAAGGATATAAGATGTAAATTACATTAGACTAAAAAGTTAAAATTGAAAGTTTTGAAGTTTTAGTGCAATGAATAGTGTTGCACTATATTTAGTGCAATTTGAGCATTACTATTTCATTGCATTAAAATAGTGCATGACTCTAGTGCTAACAGTAGAGAGATTTTTATGTACTTTTTGCAATATTTTAGTGCAAAAAGTACATTTAGTGCATACATTGAAAATGCTCTTAGGCTAAAAGCTCAAAATACATGTTTTTTGCTTTTTGTTACTATATCACAAAGACTACTTAAAACAAAAGAGATTAAAGATGAGTATATGAAAGAAGGAATGACTTTTATTTTTAATAAAGTTATTTAGCTTAGAGGTTTAGTTAGGCTATACACAGTAAGCTAGTCGTCAAGTTGGTCCACCGACTCCCAACTTGGTCGTCCTTGCTGTCGCATGATGGTCGCCCGTGGTCGCCTTGGTTTTGGTCGTCTACTCGATCGAGATCTATCCCACAAACAAACAAAATAATGTGTATGTTAATTAATAATATTATTTGTGGGGTATGTTATTTTTAGTGTATGTCGTCTTAGTGTGGTAAAAAGTCGTCGGTAGGTCGCCGGAGAGAGAAAGTTGATGTGGCAGAAAAAATGAAGGTAGTTGGAGATCTTTACTGTGCTTAGCCTTACTAAGAGTGGGTATGAAGCTTACAAAAGTAGGCATCTTTTATACCTTCTATTGGTGATGGGTTTATAATCGCATTCTCATACATATAATTATAACGTTTTTTTAATACAAACTAAACGCCCTTTTAAGCTTTATAGTTTTAGACCGTATGCAATAATGACCAGATTCACTATTGTCTTCCCAATTTCACCTTAATTTCACTCCTTAACCAACAAATAGCCATAATAGTGACCATCAAACGAACCACACAAACCACTAAACCAACTAGACAAAACATATCTCACTTAAATACATACATGCCTCACAACACTCTCTTACACACACAAACTAAAAATGGTCTTATCATCTAGATGACAAAAGGTTGCACAAATCTAGTTTGTAAAGAATCATTAATAGGTTTCTAAAATTTAAAGTTATTGCACGAATTCGTATTGTTAATGTTGTAAAAATAATTATAAAGGTGAAACAGTACAGGTTCGGTCAAGATTGCTTGATAAGAGGACACTCTGATAAGTTCTTCGACGACAACGGTGCGGGTTTGGGGAGCATTGCTCTAACGGGCACCCTAATTAGATTTCGAATGAGAGTCGGGGCGGGTTTGAGGAGGTTTTTTGTAATCGGGTTTCAGGATGAGGATGACCGGCCCACTCAAACCCCTCGTAAAGACGCACCGTCGGAGCATAAGCGGTCTTATGTTGTGTTCTCGAGTATCACTTAGGAAATTAAGAAAGTAAAATAAAAATAAAATATTTTATTTTAAAATTGAGTCTTTTTTTTACTTAAAAAACTTTTGGTTACTCAAAATTGTGTTGTAAAAGGAGAAAAAGTCAGTGAGCCAAAGAAATCCATTTTGCTATAAGAGAGGATAGATTTTGCTATCTTGTTCATCTTCTCCTTTTATTGATGAAAATGAAAATGGCGACTCTCGCCGGAATCGGAATGAACATCAGCGGCGGCACACGGGCGGCCGTCCCACCACAATCATCATCATCATCTTTCATACTCCGTAGCCACTCTTATTCATCACAAACCCATCGCCGTTCCAACACTTTGATTCGCATCTCACAAAATGTTCCAAAACAATCAAGAACAAGAAAATGCTTCTCCTCAATCTCATCTTCTTCTTCTTCTTCAGACCAACAACAGCAACAAGTACGTGTCCGGTTCGCCCCATCACCTACCGGTAATCTCCATGTCGGTGGGGCCCGCACTGCTCTCTTTAACTACCTCTTTGCCAGGTCACCCTTACCTTTCTTGAATTATTTTCTTTATTCTTATAGGGGTGTTTGTTTATGCTTATATAGCTGCCTTATGACTTATTTGGTTTTCGGTTCGGCTTTCAAATGATAGATAAATCCAACTAACCACCGACTTTAGTTCCGGCGAGAAATTATGAAAATGTAACCGTTTGATTCATATTATTTGCAAAATATCATATAAATGTCAAAGTTACTAAAATGACTATTGTGAATCACCCGTTTGTATTGAATCAACAAGAAAGACATTTTTTTTTACGTATAAAAACTATATGAATAAACGCTACTAAATGCATTTCTCACGTTAAGAATTTCTCGTTTGATCCTCATTCCTAACAACTTTGTGTGTATCCAACTTTATTTTTCTTACATGCCTACTTTGTAATAATGTTTATAGTATATAAAAGATTAGACATCTATTATGACGAGGCACAACTTAATCCGTTATTAACTTATTAGTAATCATAATGTATCTCTAATGATACATACGATAGACATTATTCAAAGTTCCTATGTATAATAGGAAAACAAAAAGTTGGTTGGATACATTTAGAAATGATTATCCCTAAAATGATAATAATAAGCAGGTCTAAAGGCGGGAAATTTATATTGAGAATAGAGGATACGGATTTGGAGAGATCAACTAAGGAATCTGAGGAAGCTGTGTTGAGGGATCTTTCTTGGCTGGGGTTAACATGGGATGAGGGCCCGGGTGATGCTGGTGGTGACTATGGCCCGTATCGCCAGTCTGAAAGGAATGACTTGTATAAACAGTATGCTAACAAGCTTCTCAACTCCGGTCAAGTCTATCGTTGCTTCTGCTCAAATCAGGTAATTCGATCTTGTGTATCTCCAACCTTTTGCATTTACAGTATTGTTAGCACTAGTGGTAGATAAATAGAGAAATAAGAGTATAAGACAAGGAATTGTTTAATTTGAGCATCCAGACTACTAGCGGCACAATAATATATAACAATAACAACATACCCAATCCCGCCGGAACGGGGCTTGGGAGGTGGAATGCAGACAGATACTACCCCTACCCCTAGGATAAACCCGGAAGTAGAGAGACTAGTGGCACAGCACACCCTCATTAATACCTACCAGTAAATAGATAAGCCTATAAGTTAAACTGTATGCCCAACAGATATACAAATATGATGCTCATTTGATTCAAATGACGTGAAAGCCTTAAAATTTACCATTAACTATCTGTTACCTACCATTTTCACATAGGTCATTTTGTTCATACTATCTTCTAAAAGAGTTGAGCGCGCCCCTGTGATCCCAGTTCAGAAATAGATAAATATGCAGTCATCCACAGACACAACTTGCTTACTTATATTTTTGTTTGTGTGTGTATGTGTTTTGAAACAATTATCATGTTCAGTGTTATCCCATTTCACTCACCACAATAATGTAGTGTAAAATAGCCACCTTTGTAGTACTCTTTTGTGATCTTGTGGCTGAATCATCATTGTTATACTCCCAAAGCAGCCACCTGTTCAACCAAATTATCAAAATTGAAACTATGAACAGTGTGGTGGAGAGTGAATATCATGGGTAGGGACAAACGTAGTTGCACACATAAACCCATGCATCAATTTTTTTAACATATGTCTTCATACAAAGGTAGTTTGTCTGCTACAAATAAGACCCTTGGACGTATTAGCATATTTAAGATCATCGATGACCTACCCATGAGTAATAAACTAGCACCTACCTCGTGCATCTGTTCCAGCAACAGATCTCGGCTTGGATAATGTGGTAGTGCTTTCCCCAGTTTCCCTTTTTTCCAAATAGTACCTGAGGCATAACTGGATAAAGGTGAAATCGAACCACTAGAATGAAAGAATGAATGACCTCTTTACAACTTCCCATGTTACAGATATTCATACTGCATAGCTCTATTCTTATTTTGAAACAATTCGATGTAGTTATGTATCTCACATCAGTGTTCTTCATAGTCCCTAGACCCTTGGATACCCATGTTGATCATAAATAACAAACGAACAGTAGCCTGGAATCATGTCGTCACTCCAATGTTGCACATTGTGCTCCTGTTGTCCCCTAATCTGATTTATCTATTGGATGACCTTATGTTCTTATTTAAGTCATGATCATAGCATGCAACAGCAGAGGTAATGCGATCAACAAAGGGCCGGGATCACTCTTTGCAACCCAGTTAGCATATACCTTCAACTTTTCACATGTCCCTTGGTGTTATCTTATTTTAGAATGGTGTATCTTTTTCCTCCTATTTTTTCTTCATGTTTAATGACTTCATCTCAGAACCATATCTTAATGGCATGTTAGTTCATGGTCTTGCAAATGCACACATGGTTTTATGTTTTACACTCAAACTTGTCTTTACGATTTCTACTTTCTAGGTGCATTTAGGCTCGTCCACTTATCAATAGGTGATAACACCCTTTTGGATGATATGTAAAATCCTGTAAAATCTTTAGGAACTCGAGCAAATGAAGGAGATTGCAAAGGAAAAACAGCTTCCTCCTGTATATACAGGAAAGTGGGCCACTGCTACAGAAGAGGAAGTTCAAGAAGAGTTAGCAAAGGGTACCCCATTTACTTACAGGTTCCGAGTGCCAAAGGAAGGGAGTTTGAAAATCGATGACTTGATTAGAGGAGAGGTAACTATTATGCAGCTTACGTCTTTGAAAATTTTCCCATCATTGTTATCCTTCTTGTAGTTTAGCTGTTAATATGTTTGATAATGTTGTGTAGGTTAGCTGGAATCTAGACACACTTGGGGATTTTGTAGTTATGAGAAGTAACGGACAACCAGTATACAATTTTTGTGTCACTGTTGATGATGCTACTATGGCCATCACACATGTTATAAGGTACTTTAAAGCCCATGTAGTATGAAACTGCTGTTTTTAGCAACTGTAGGCTTCATTGAATCATGACCATTATAATCTCATATTATGACATTTGTTGAACACTTTGGCTACAGGGCTGAAGAGCACTTACCTAATACACTAAGGCAAGCGTTGATATATAAGGTAGTTTGTCTACTTCTCTTATTAGAGGTGGCAAAATGGGTGGTTAGTTTACAGGTCAAAACAGGTTTCAGTTAAAATAGCTTTTTTACTTTTGTTCAGATCAATACCGGTTGGGTTGGGTTGACAAAAACTAATGTCTAAAAATATATCATTTATTTTCAAAGGATATATGTGAATAGCTTAATGTAATTACAAACATTATATAATTTCAATAATAATCTAAATATTTTGGATATAACATCTTAGGGGGTGATATGGATTAAAAGTACACTTTCGATGACTTTTGACTCGTTTGATCTGCGACCCATGTGACCTTTTTTTCCTTTCCATTTTTTTTTGACTCCTTAGAGATTAGACATAACTCAAAACGACACATTCGCAAGTGAATGAGTTGAAACTGTCACCTCTAACTTTCATTTGTCAACATACTTACTCCTGGAGGTAGTATCATTCTCTCATTGTTTGTTATTTTTCACAGGCACTGGGGTTCCCGATGCCTTCTTTTGCACACGTTTCATTGATTCTTGCCCCTGATCGGAGCAAACTGTCAAAACGACATGGTGCAACCTCAGTAGGACAGGTAGTTGACAATCTTGATTTCAGTTTTGCTATATTTTATTTGATATTTGTAGATCATCTAAGTTTTTAAGATCGAGTGCCATCTTTTCATAGATGTTACGTTCTTGGAACCAGGGGACAACCATCTTTGTTATACATACTCTTATTGCTTTTTAATACTTATTTACTTTTTGACCTTGAAGTATAGAGAAATGGGGTTTTTGCCTCAAGCGATTGTGAATTATTTAGCGTTGTTGGGCTGGAGTGATGGGACTAATGATGAGTTTTTTACCCTGGATCAACTAGGTTAGTAAGCCTAATCTGGTGTTATTATGCACATAATCTGTAGCTTGTGATATCACTTGATTGGAGTTTCCCTTCCTGGTCTTTATTTTTCTTGTGTTACAGTTGAAAAGTTCTCAATTAACCGCGTCAACAAAAGTGGAGCCATATTTGATTCAACCAAATTGAGGTAACAAATGCCTATTCTTTACTAATACATAATATATCGTTTTACCGACTACGAAGGTGGCCTAGTGGTTAAGCACACTTATGTCCTCACAAGAAGTCTCAAGTTCAAACTTCACTAGGTATTCTTGGGGGTGGCCAGGGAAAGGGTCGGAAACGGTCACGGGGATACCCCGGTTAGCCCGTATACATTTGAGTCAAAGAATCCCCCTCCCCGGGTTATCTAAACAGGGAAAAAACCTCATCCGTTTACCCGTCTACTTAGTATCATTTTAGATAATCTTGGTATAATCAAGTGACTATAGTTATAGCACTAGTTTCGTTATCTTTTCATCATATGATGTTGATTTATTCAGTTGGTTTTGTAATCTTTTCAAAATGTGTCATCCTTTTAATATTCTTGGCTATTGCATTTTTCAAAAATATTAGGTGGATGAATGGCCTACATTTGAAAGCTCTTCCCACAGAAGAGTTGATAAAGACCATCGGTGAGCAATGGAGGAGCGCAGGCATCCTCAATGAATCCGAAGGGATTTTTATAGAAGTAAGAGTTCTGTTCCAAATATTCTCTTTATTCGGCCATGCAATGGAGATTGTCAGTTTCCATTCCTGTTAACTAGCGTCTAACATTATTCGGCTATGCAGTGAAAGCGTATTTAATTCTAGAATTCAGATTTTATTGTAACAATAAATCTGTAAATCATAACTCAAACATTATGAATGTATTAAAACATGAAAAGAATTGTTTGCTGGTCAACCCTATCTGGTCCGGACTGGTTTTACACACACTAAATAATAGCCTGTTTCAACCCGCACTCGTTTTACACATGCCCCTATCCACCCGACCCACCCGCCCATGTTGGCACCTCAACAAAGGAAATTTATATGTGAGGATTTCACTTCTGTGGATCACCTTGTCCAGTTACAAACTACCTCCACCTTAAGCAAACGGTAGAACAGTAGTTTAATTTAGCTGAACCTCTGTGGTCCATGAAGGTGGTAGTTAGAGGGTGCAGCACCTCTGTTGGGGTTTCTAAATGCGTTTTCCACCTCTCTATATATACCTCTCTTATGTAAACGTAAACCTGTACCTCATATTCCATAATAAAATATCCTTTGTAGCCCGGCCGTGGAAATAGCACAATTACTCTGATCGTGTGAACTACGTTATATTCTGGTGACGATTGTTTGTGTATTTTTTTGGTTCGTTCTCGCAAAATTGTCTAGAACTGGTGAACAAGTATAAGTGCAAGTTGATGACAGTTTTCCTGTCTTCTATACTACACGTGTTGTCTTATATGTTTTTGTAATCGTTTCATGTATGCAGGATGCTTACAAGCTCCTGGAAGGTGGTATGCATGTGATAACAGATGCGGAAAAATTAATGTCAGACTTGCTATCTTATCCATTTCATGATACACTATCAAGGTTACTTGCTGTACTTTCTGTGCATCTGGCTTTTAAAGGCTTAAAGCTGATATACCATTGTCTTGACTGTTCAGATTCTTGTCTGACAAATATGTTTTTCACGGAAATCGTATGACATTGGCAGTTCTGAAGGTAGAGAAATCTTAGAAGATGGGCTTCCTGCGATTGCAGAGAGTCTGTTAGCTGCATATGATAGTGGTGAGCTTTTAGCTGCACTTGAAGAAGGAAAGTCTGGTTGGCAGAAGTGGGTAAAAGCCTTTGGGAAATCATTGAAACGCAAGGTTAGATTATAGCTGAAAGTTGTATGTAATTTTTGTCATATATATTAGCTGATCAGATGTTCTGCCTCAAATCAATCTCCACCCCATTTTATGCTACTTATCAATCAGCAAAATATGTTTTGGTATTATTATTTGTTGGTATCAAGGCCAGATTATTTTACGTTTTCCCAAAACTCGTAAGTTAGTGTCAGCTGTTATTTGTCAACTACTTATTTAAAGCGCAAGGTTGGGTTATAGCAGAAAGTTGTATGTCATTTTTGTGCCTGAACCTGCATGTCCATAGTTGATTGGTCTGTGAAAAAGTGGGCCCCTGCTTAGCACGAATAGATAATTTACATGTAGTTTTAGGGTACAAGTATGGTCATGACTCATGCTCATTATTTCTTTGAATATATGACTGGCAGGGAAAATCTCTGTTCATGCCCCTACGAGTTTTGCTGACAGGAAAACTTCATGGGCCTGACATGGGAGAGAGCATAGTATTGATCTACAGAGCTGGGACGAGTGGCGTTGTGGCCCCTGAAGTTGGGTTTGTTACATTGGAACAGCGACTCAAGTCATTAAGAGAAGTTAACTGGGAAGCATTTAGCCAGGCGGAGTCTGCTACCGTTGCTGCTCACTGAGATAAGACCTGTCTTTCTGAAATATATGGCGGTTGTCTTATTTTGTGGGAGATGATGGTTTGTGCAGACCATTTAATCAAAGTAATTCAGATTTTGTAGATTATAGTCGTCATTCGTTAGCTCACGTAGTATATCAAGGGCATTGGATCTTGTTTAAAAACAATGAGAGTTGGATTATTTGGACAGTGTATCACGGAGTATATTCTTTTCATTAGGATGTAAAGCAAAAGAGTGTTTGGACGCCTCTTTCACTTGTAACCTCTTGTCTTCTTCAGCTACTTGCACTTTGTGAACCCTGTCAAATATAATAAGCCAGCCAACATGATTGTTTATGCTGATTTTTTGAACGGCTATTTATCCTATTGTTAAAAGTTCCTCTAAAAGTCTAATAGTTATGCTTATGCTGCAATTTTTAACGGCAAATATTGGTATTTTTTTTATACCAGGATTACATAATGATACCAACAGTCATTTCACTATGTATATGGGTAACTGGGTACTCTATATAGCATACTTGATATCGATATAATGATCTGACAAATAAAAACTAGATAAATAAAAGAGAAATGTATTTTTGGTTTAAATGGGAATAATACCAATGGCATTCTGTTGCGGGGTTGTGCAACTTTTAGTAAGATCGGCCATAGTGGTGTGCGTGAGGGGTTGGTCACACGTAACAGCCGTTACAAGGCTCCCTTGCCTCTCACGTGCGAGGTATTTCCGGTCGGTCAAATGGTGAGGTGCCTCACCGTTGAACATACAAAGGTATATACGTGTTGGTGAGCAAAACATAAATAATTATATTCAAACTTTTAGTTATGCTACCTTACCTATAAATTACTCGATAATTTTATTCATAATAATGCAATATATGTTTTCACATATTATACTACTAGCCAAGTACCCGCGCCTAGCGGCAATGGTGTCTAGTTCGAGAAAAAAGTTAACGGCGAATGAATTTTTTTCAACAAATTTCGACTGCAAATAATGCTCAAAAGATACTCATGCGTGGTATCAAATAAGATTCAAGTTTGAACCGTAAATACTATAATACATCCATCCACAAAAATGTTATAATAAATCATCAATTATAGATTTAGCGGGGATGGTGTATAGTTTTCGAGTTTTCGATAATAATATAGTAAGGTGAACATAGCGGCAAAAGTTTTATGCGAATAATTAATTTGAATGGCAAAACTTTCCATTTGCGATTTCTATTAAATACGGTAATGGTTGCGGTTTAATGTGTAATTATTCAATGAGTGCATTTTAAATGAAGCAGCATTGACGTGATTGGGTTGACGCATAAATATTATAGTATCTTTTCTTTCTTTGTTTTGCGTGTAAGATTGAATCTTTTTATGTAAATTAAAAAAATGGTTTTAAAAAATTAAAACAAATGTGTTCATATCTTAATCTTTTTGTTGAGCATACCTTGGTCCTTTTTGTTGAGTAGTTGTCGTAATTTAGTTTTTAACTCCGTTGACTATTAGTTACTGTTGTTGGTATTAAATTTTTTGCGTGTGGAGGATCTCGAATTTTAATGCAAACTCTAAAATATCCCGCCAAGTAAACTTATTTCAAATTTCAAATAAATTTTGGTAATTTCTTACCTAATTTTCGCCAAAGATGCAATTTATGTGTATATGAATTATGACGTTTAACATGTATTCATCCTTTCATCACCACCCACACAAATGTGTTGTTTAATAAAGAGTATCCAAACAATATGCATCCAGTAATATCATCACTGTAATAACTTCATAGGCCACAACAAAACGATAACGATTCACCAAAACCTTGTGATATCGTCAATACTTTTAACACAAATTTAACTACGTAATTTTCCTACAAATTATAATAAATTTACCAACAATTTAGAACAAAATTTACAAATATAGTTGCAAAAAAATTTACATACCAAAATGCACAAATTCAACATAAAAAAATACACAAACTTTACATAAACTTATGTCAAAAATACCAACAAACATTAAGGCTGTGTAAGGTTTTTCATTAAAGAAAAGGAAAATAAAGTGGGAGTAAACACTTCACTTCCTTTTCCGCCCACTTTTGGGAGGAAACCATTTACTTCCAAAATCACCCAAATAAGCCTAATTTTACTTCCATTTCATTTTCTTTTCCTCCTTAAGTAAAACTCAAGAACACAATGTGAAAATAAATATCTTTCACTTTACTTCACTTTCATTTTTTTTTCCTCCTTCATCCAGCTCGAGAACATAGCGTAAGAGGTAGCCAACCATTTTCCGGTGGCAGCAATCGACACAGCAACACATTCCGCCATCGGCGGAGCAGATTCCGGTAGTTAAGCAGATTAGGGCGAGATCTTATCTATAAAATAAATATACACAATGATGTTTAAAAAAAATTGGCAAAAAGTTAACAAACAAAAACTATAACAAACTCGTAGATCTAAAAGAAAAATAGAACTTTCTCAGGCGCAACAAGCCTCTCGCCGACAACAGCAACCCTCTCCGGCAACAACGACGCCGGCTTTGAATTTTTATGGCGAGACATCGGCGGCACTAACAAAAAAATACCAAAAACATTAATATGCATAGATTAACAAAAAAACCTATAGATCTAGAAATAAAATCTATAGATCTAAAAATAAATAAATGAATAAATAATAACCTTCTAAACTCATGGATATATTAAAAAAATACCTCAAAACTTGAAAAACTCTTTTGGTGATTGTGGGTCTTGGTAGTTCCTCTCGATGGTAGTGCTATTGTGGTGGTGGGATGACGGTGAAGGGTGGATTTCGGTCGTGATCTCATGGAGTCGGGTGGTGGTGCCGTCAGGTGGTGGGGGTGGTATGTGTTGTGGTGGTGGGGATAGTGGAAGAGATGAGATGTTTTTTCTTTTTGTGAGATAAGAGGGTTTTCTTTTTTTAGTTGTAAGATCATAGTGGTTGTGTGTGTGTGTTTTCTTTTTTGGAAAAAGTGAATCGGAAGTAGATGAATGAGAGGATGGGTGTTTGTGGGGTATTACCGTGCAAAGTTATACGAAGTATTCATTTTCTTCATTACAGCCCATTCAATTTACCATGCAAAGTTATAATTGTTTCCTTAATTACCATGCCAACTTATACTTGTTTCCTGCATTACAACCAATTTATTCTTTCCATAATTCAATTTGCCTTGACCATTCAACATTCAACAATTCAAGTTTGACAATTTTTCTTTTTTATATAGTAAAGATTATTCCACAAAAAAATTATTAGAAGAATGGTGTTTTCATTTTCATCCGAATGTTACAAGCAAATAACGTTGATGCTTAAACAAGAAGCTGAAAATTTGCGATATTTGAAGAGGAAAATAAAGTACATGAATGTAGATCGAATTGGTGCACATGATTGTTTTTAGCCGTTTACTTTTACGAAGATATGCTATATAATGCCTAAAGGTTCAAGTAGAGGTTTCGAATAAGTCGGGAATACGCACAAACATTGTTGAAGACGTATCAAAACAGTGTATTTATTCTCAATAAAATAACGAATATGCATGAAAAAAAGTGTTTTTTTTCATTGATAAAGTGCACATTACCAATTTGTCAATTGACATACAACATAGTTACTTACTATGTTTCGAAAAGATAAAAAAAGCAATCTCTTTTGAATTTCATACGAAATTCATCTGATATTGATATTGAACAAAGTAAAAACAAAATAAAATTGAGCAATCTGATTGACTAATAAAAGTCAAAATTAAAATATTACTAATTTAGAAATTGACTCAATTTTGTTTTAAAAATTAAAAAAACAGCATTACGTTTAAATTGTAATAAAAGTTGACCGATAAAATTAATAATAACGCCCATAAACTATTGAAAAAAATATAATTTTGAATTTCAATTTGTAGTCGTAGATGTAAAATTCTGGATTTGTATAACTCAAGGTTGCAAAAATCGTGTCGGTAGTTGGTTGTTCGACTTCTTAGTAGCTTGTAATCGGTCTAGGTGGGATTAATCGGTGATTAATCAAATTGACATTTCCGGTAAGTTTTGGGTATTTTCGGCAAGTATTGGGTATTTCCGACAAGTTTTTCCTTATAACACAACTTGTAATAGATACAAACAGCGAATATAAGTGATAACACAATTTTACGATGACTTTTGGGTATTTCCGGCAAGATTTGCAGTTCTGACAAGTTTCACCACCATTGAGTCGTTGACTACGGTTGAATGATTTGTTAGACCGACTTACACAAAAAAAATGTTATTAGTTGATTAGCACTTAAGCAACACTGGTATAAATTGACAATACTCGCTCAATTTACACCTGTTATGTAAATTAGTAGGGTACCCGCGCGTTGCAGGGGAGGGTACTCTAAAATAAATGTTAACGACATCAAAGGTCAAAAGTCGCTAGTGCCCGTTTTGTATGTTGCCCGTTCGAGCTTGAATATTTGTATAATATTCTTCAGAGTTAATTGCATTTTTGGTCCTTGTGGCATGGCCAAATTGCAAGTTTGGTCCCTAAATCTTTGAAAATGCAATGATAATCCTCATTTTGAAGTTTGGATTGCACTTTTAGTCCCTGGATAAAATGAAAAACTAAAATACCCTTTGTCTTATTCGGAGAATAGAAGGGTAATTTGGCCATTTCACACCAATAGAAGGACCAAAAATGCAAGCCAAACTTTAAAATGGGGACTATCATTGCACTTTCAAAGTTTTAGGGACCAAACCAGCAATTTGGCCATACCACAGGGACCAAAAATGCAATTAACTCTATTCGTTATTATTTGTATTAATGACATTTAATGCAGAAATTGCGTTTAAGTTGATTGTATAATATGCTTAATAATTTATATTTCTTATATAAGGGTTATGTTAATAACTGCATTAATTGTATTTATTTAACAATTAATTAATTGATTACATTAAAAATATTAACTATATTAATATTAGGGCTGAGCACCGAAGGTTCAAAACCGAACCGGATTGACGAAACCGACCGAACCGACAAAAACCGAACCGGACCGACAGCCCGTCGGTTCGGTTTCGGTTTCAGGTCCTACATGCTTTCGGTTTCGGGTCGGTTCGGTTTGGCCCAAAACCGACAAAAACATGCCAAAATACACATAGACCGACAAAACCGAACCGAACCGACAACATTCGGTTCGGTTTCGGTTCGTGTTTTTCACGGTTTTCGGTCATCGGTTTTGTCGGTTCGGTTCGGTTTTTGACCAACGCTCAGCCCTAATTAATATCATTAAAATAGTTGTACTTTAGCTTAAGAACTTGTAACACTGAGGCTAGCATTTCATTAAAAAGTGTATTGAAGCTTTAAAAAAGTATTACTACTAGTATATTTGTATTTAGTTAAGGAGGAGTGGAGGTAACCGACAGAAAACAATAAATAATTAAATTAAAAATTTAGACAAGAGGGGGGTTAGTTATTAGTAGAGGTGGCAAAATGGTTGGGTTGGGTTGGGTCTTAGGTCTTAGATGGGTATGGGTCTATATGGGTATGAGTCTATATGGGTATGGGTCTAGATTGGTCACTTGGAAGGATGAGTCTAGATGGGTATGAGTATAAATGGGTAAGAGTCGGGTCGGGTCGGGTTTTTTTGGGTTTTGCTAGTTTTTTTTGTTTCATCATGGAACATAATAATTAATTATTGTAAATAAAGACAAAAAGTATTCAATATCCATTTTTTTACGTTTTCATCAGTTTTTATACGTTTTCGTCCGTTTTTACACGTTTTCGTCTGCTTTTTTACGTTTTTGTCCGTTTTTACACGTTTTCGCTTTTTACGCTTTTGTCCGTTTTACACGCTTTCTGTTTTGTTACGTTTTGCCTGCTTTCACACGTTTTCGTTTTTTGGTTTTACTCGTTTTCTCCGTTTTTACTCGTTTTCGTCTGTTTTTTAACGTTTTCGCCCGTATTTTAACTTTTTTGTCCGTTTTAGTCAGGTTTTTTACGTTTTTGTCCGTTTTTACACTTATTCGTCCATTTTTTACGTTTTTGTCCGTTGTTACACGTTTTCGTCTGTTTTGTTACGTTTTTGCCTGTTTTCACACGCCGTCCCTTTTTTCGTTTTCTCCGTTTTACTCGTTTTCATCTGTTTTTTAACGTTTTCGCCCGTATTTTAACTTTTTTGTCCGTTTTCGTCAGGTTTTTTACGTTTTTGTCCGTTTTTACACGTTTTCGTCCGTTTTTTTACGTTTTTGTCCGTTTATACACGTTTTCGTATGTTTTGTTACGTTTTTGCCTGTTTTCACACGTTTTCGTCCGTTTTTTAAATGCAAAAACGGATAAAAACGCAAGAAAATGTTTAAAATGGACGAAATCGAAAAAAACAGACGAAAACGTGTACAAATATTAACTATATTAATATCATTAAATAGTTGTACTTTTAGCTTAAGAACTTGTAATACTGAGGCTAGCATTTCATTAAAAAGTGTATTGAAGTTTTAAAAAAGTATTACTACTAGTATATTTGTATTTAGTTAAGAGCACAAGGTATGGTAGCCATTTAACATGCCATTTGTCGTGCCATTCGTGAGCCACCATACCGGCCAACATGCCAAAGTTGAGCCAAATGAATTTGAGTTAGTGAAATGGCTCAAGCCATTGGTAACTTTGTGTTTTTTCTTATTTTTTATTTTATATATTGTGAGTGAGTGAGTATTTTTAGTGGGGTATTTTATGGGACCCAATAACATGTTAGTGGTGTGTTATGAGGGAGGGGTGTTTTAGTTATTAGTGTGTTATTGGATGAAAATGAGGTGGCGCTGATGTGACATACCAATAACGTGTTATCGGATAACACCATGCCTAGTGCTCTAAAAAGGAGTGGAGGAGGTAACCGACAGAAAACAATAAATAATTAAATTAAAAATTTAGACAAGAGGGGAGGGGGGTTAGTTATTAAGTTAAGAAAAGTAAAAGACCAAGTTATGTTTCTCTTTGTTTGTTTAGCTTCTAAAACAAGTACTTCTTCCTTACATCGTGTCCGTATTAAATCAATTAAATAATTCTCATCTAAAAAAGCAGCGTTTGAATTTTCCAACTAGAATCACAGATCAAATCTGTGAATGTAATAACACTTATTCCATTCCATCTATAACATGTCATCAACTTTTATAAAACCAAGATCTACCACATCTTCTTCATCTTCTTATTCAGCTCATCTGAATTAAGCAATAAGCAATAATAAGCAATGTCTGGTGGATCTGAAACCCTAGGCGGCCAATCACGGTGCGGATGGCTACTCGGTCCATCACTAGACAAAATCATAAAAAATGCAGCATGGCGTAAACACTCTCACATCGTCTCGGCTTCTAAATCCGCTCTCGACATTCTCCAAACCCTATCCGACGATCCTTCCTTTTCGAATACTACGCCTCTTTTCGGCGTCTCGTCTTCGTCCCATGCCGAATCGTTGATCCTTCCTTTGATCTTAGCTATTGATTCCTCTTCTCCTAAAGTCGCTGAGCCCGCGCTAGACTGCGTTTATCGTTTGTTCTCGTTACGTCTTATTAGATGTGAAATTGATCAGTCTGGTAATGTCGGTGATCTTATTTATCGGCTCGTTGATTCGATATGTAAATGTGGTGGTTTAGGTGAGGAGAATGTGGAGCTTGGTGTGTTGAAATGTTTGTTGTCTGCGGTTAGGTCTACGACTGTTTTTATACGTGCCGATTGTTTGAATCAGATTATTAAGACGTGTTATAACGTGTATTTGGGAGGGGTGAATGGGACTAATCAGATCTGTGCTAAGGCGGTCTTGGCGCAGATGATGTCGCTTATTTTTGCTAGAGTTGAAGCTGATTCTCAGCTTGCGACGTTTAAGACTGTTTCTGTTACGGAGTTGTTGGAGTTTAATGATAGGAATCTTAACGAAGGGAGTTCTATTCAGTTTGTTCAGAATTTTATTAACGAGGTTGTTTTTACTAGTGTCGTTGAGCTTAATCATAATGGTAATAATGATAGTGGTGCTCGATCTCCGTTGTCACCAACGGAAATGCAACGGGATGATGATAATGTGGATGAAAAAGGCGGTGAAGCGGGTGGTGATAAGGCGGGGGAGGATTTGAGTGGTTATACGAAGATAAGGGATGATGGGGTTGCGGTTTTTAAGAATTTGTGTAAGTTGTCGATGAAATTCTCTTCTCAGGACCAGTCGGATGATCATATTCTGTTGAGGGGAAAGATGTTGTCTCTTGAGCTGTTGAGAGTTATCATGGATAATGCTGGTCCGATATGGCGTACAAATGAGAGGCAAGTAAATCTACCACCCGATCAGAATTTTATTGCCGAATTTTATTTGTTTAAGATGCTTTAGTTACGCTGGTTATCATATGTCTACTTGACCAAATGCCGCACGACTTAGCTATGAACTCAATAAAAATCACCCATATTGTGCTAACCATGTTTCGTATTCAACTAGCAAATAATATAGTCTTAACTGTAAAAAAAATGAGACATTTCTCAGTAAAAAAGTAAGATAGTATATTAGAACCACAGCTGATCAATCTCGTAAGCATCAAAATTAAGATAAAGATATGCATTAATCATGTTTTGAGATTAGTTGTACCATAGGATCCCGCAGGTCACAACAGTGATGAAGCTAGGATTTCTTAGTCGGGTGGGCCAAAAAATCTTCAAACTATAAGTAGTAAAAGTATTAATCCCTAACAGTAATAACCATCAATTTTTATACTCATGACAAGTAAAACAAATCAACAATTGAAGAATGGTGTAGTTCATTAGGTTATAATTATTTTGCTCATTTATTGCCGATCAAACTTACTTCATTCTTATTTTTAATTTAACGCCAGAATGCCACATTCAACTCCTAATTTGTATCTAGACGGGCCACTACTTTTACTTTGGGTGGGCAAAAGAACAAGCGGGTGGAATAAATACCTTACAAGTTACCATATATGGAGAGAATTACTAATACGGAGTAAAATTTCAGGGTAGGCCATGGCCGATCCCATGTACTTAGTAGCTCCGTCCCTGGGTCAGAACAACTCAACAAGTCGATTTATTAAATTCCAAATCTTAGAGTTTTGCAATTTCCATAGCTTAACAGCAACCGTATACAAAATTGTCTTGCTTTCTTAACTATCAATGGCATATATGTTTTAGAGCACAACTGCGGGGCTGGCTTCAGATAATGATAACCCTAGTAAAGCTTCATTTATTCTATGTATCTTTGTTCTTCTAATAGAAGTGTCAGACATCATATACATGATGTGCCAAATTGCTTCGTTTTTATGGGAAAAGTATGTGCTTTTTTGTCATGTGAAAGCTCAACACCTTAATTTCGAAATCCAGTTATTGTGATGTCATAAACTTGTCGCCAATGTCGCAACTGATGCATAGCAAAATTGATGTGTAGAGATGTTTAAGATAGCTGTTATGTATGCTTGCTCAAAAACTATATTATCATAATTTGATAATGTCATTCTTTTTTTCTCTTTGTTTCCCGTAGCATGTGAGATGACTTGTTATATATATTTTTCTACAAGATTAGTTTAAACGTTCAGGATTTCTGATGCATGTTGACTGGATATCATATTCTGCAGGTTCCTAAATGTGATCAAACAATTTCTTTGTTTGTCCTTGTTGAAGAACAGCGCGCTGTCAGTCATGTCAATTTTTCAGCTTCTCTGTTCGATATTTCAGAGCTTATTGTCAAAATTCAGATCTGTGTTGAAATCAGAAATTGGGATATTTTTTCCCATGCTTATTCTCCGGGTGCTGGAAAATGTGCTTCAGCCGAGTTTCATACAGAAGATGACAGTTCTCAGTTTATTGGATAAAATATCTCAGGATTCACAGATTATGGTTGACATTTTTGTCAACTATGATTGTGATGTTGATTCTCCAAACATTTTTGAAAGGTAACTAACCATTAAAAAATTATTTAAGGTACTCATATGATCGTAGCTGCTAGTGAAAGTTTACATGTTAAACTTGCAGTTGATCAAGAACGTTGATCCATAGTCTAGACTGTGTTAGCAAATCCTACTTGGTTTGCTGCTATATTTCTTAAGTTTAATTTCTCATGAGTTTCTGTAGGACTCATTCTATAGTTGATTTAGAGAATGCAGTCTATAGTAGTGATGGAAATGGATACTGATTTGTGTCTCTATAAGGCAGCATTTTGCGTTTTTGCTAATTCTTAGGTCTGTAAGTTTGCTGATTATCATAGCCAGAAAACACATGCTATATGGTACTGAAGCCTGGCCGCCTGGGTTACTGATTAGTGTGTATAACTTTCCCACAACAGAAAGGTGGACAATGTTGTGTTGCCACCAGCCCACCAATGCTAATTATAAGGTGTTTCAGTATCTATCGTACTTCCAAGAGCCGTTGATCGATTTGACCTCTGTTTTTTTCCCTTAAAGTGGGTCATGAATTTTATTTTTTTTAGGGTTGTGTAAAAGCTTCTGCAGTATTGCAGCTGCAGACATTCATAGATTGAAATGCCTTTTAGATTGGTATTTGTTTATCAAATTTTCTTTTATTTGTATGTCTGTGGGACTGTTTGTCTGTGATGATTGTGTTTGTCTTGCCCTCAGTAAGAATTATACAGAAAAACTGGTTTGGTAGGCTAAACTATTTGAGGTCCACTGAATTTATAATGAGGTAGCTGAACCTAAATTCTCTTGATTGGTTCCACATGTAGTCTCTTTGTCATTATTACAATTAGAATGTAAGCGCTTAGATGCTAAATTAAAAAATTTGAGTGGGGGACAATATTATAGAGGTGTGGTAATTTTTGCTTGTCATTGTTCCAGCTATCCTTTTGTGTTTAGTATCCATAGTATTAGGTGTATTTATCACACATTATTGTCTGTCTGTCTCTTCCCTTCTTATGCCCACACACTTGCTGCTTTGTATAGTTTTCAACTTTTCATCTGTTATAGCTATTATGCAGGGATTCTGATTTAAAAAATTGTATTTAAACCTTGTTAATTCCGTCAGACATTTGCAGGACTGTGAATGGTCTTCTGAAAACTGCTCTAGGTCCACCTCCTGGTTCCACTACAACATTGTCTCCGGTGCATGATCTAACATTTCGGCTTGAATCAGTCAAGTGCTTGGTTATGATCATTAAGTCCATGGGAGTTTGGATGGACCAGCAGCTTAGGATTGGTGAATTTAGTGTACGCAACCCAACTGTTGGTGATAATGATAGTGTTAGTGCCATTGAGCCTAATACAAGTCTTGGAGGAGATGAAGCAATTCTTCCTGATATTGATTTGCACCAAGAACCAATTTCTGACCATTCCACAGCTACTTTAGAACAACGTCGAGCTTATAAGTTAGAACTCCAGGTACGAAATAGTATATCATAGATATATTCATCTTTTGTATCTGTTGAATGTTGGCTGAGCTGTTTCTCCTATATATGTATTCAAATGTATATGCTGGGAAATATGTGTTGAGGCTGCAACTTAGCCCACATCCCCAACATTTAAGGCTTTAAGCTTTACGGGGTTCTAATCCAAAACCAATTAGCAATGGAGGGAGTAACCCATCAATCCTATATGTAGGCATTTGGTTTTCTTATACATTGGGCCTCCCACCCAACAATATATATGGAAATGATTCATATAGGGAGACCCTTAACTCCATCATCATCATTTCCAGCCATCTTTTTTAATTAAGCAAAAAACAAACAACTTTTTTGATGACTTATGAATTAAGCGTTTTTCATATTAAGAAAATTAAGTCAATTTCTAACACAACTGTAATTTTTCTAGTATAACGCTGACATGATATCTATATTTATTGAACTTTTGATACCATCTTATACTAAAACTTTTACCTTGCTATTGCAGAAAGGGATAGCCCTGTTCAATAGAAAACCTTCGAAGGGTATCGAGTTCCTTATAAGTAACAAAAAAATTGACGGTACTCCAGAAGCAGTTGCATTATTTTTGAAGAACATTTCTGGATTGAATGAGACTGTGATTGGTGACTATCTGGGTGAAAGGGAAGAGTTTCAGTTAAAAGTAATGCATGCTTATGTAGATTCCTTTATTTTTGATGAAATGGACTTTGGTGAGGCTATTAGATTTTTTCTAAGGGGTTTTAGATTACCTGGTGAGGCGCAGAAAATTGACCGCATCATGGAGAAATTTGCAGAACGCTATTGCAAGTGCAATCCTAATTCGTTTACCAGTGCTGATACAGCATATGTTCTTGCCTATTCTGTGATAATGCTGAATACGGATGCCCATAACAGCATGGTGAAAGACAAGGTGAGATTATCTGTATGCTTTTTTTTGTTTTTCGTTTTTACTTGGTAATGGCTCATACAGACACATTTGTAACAGTTTCTGTATATTTATCCCGGTTGGTAGTCATTCAATATGTTTTCTTATTTTGTCTCTTAAAGCAAGGAAATGTTGTCCATAATTAGTATTGTAGAAAACAATTAAAGAATATAAAAAAGAGAACTTTAAAATTAGTATGGTAGAATCCAAAATTTGTATGGTAGAATACAATCATCAAATGCAGTGCATTTCTCGAACTGACTTCTCTACAGCAAAGTATATTTGCTTCAACTTTTAAACATATTAAATGCTATTTGAATAATGTTGAGATATCTCGATTTGTATTTATAACATTATTGGTATAAACGGGTTTCACCATTCCTTATGGAGTTTAACTTTTGGAAGTTTTATCTGGGTATGTAGATCGTTATGGTTGATACTATTCATTACATGTCGCATTGATTGCTTAGAACTTGTCTGACTTTTGTGCTGGTATATGTGTAAGATGAGCAAAGCTGACTTTATTCGGAACAACCGTGGGATTGATGACGGGAAGGACTTACCTGAAGAATATTTGGGTGCCCTCTATGATCAAATTGTGAAGAATGAAATCAAGATGAAAGCTGAAACTTCAGTACAGCAGAGCAAGCAGACAAACAGTGTTAACAGATTGCTGGGCTTGGATGGTATACTTAATCTTGTTTGGAAGCAGACAGAGGAAAAACCATTGGGTGCTAATGGAGCCCTTATAAGGCACATCCAAGAACAGTTCAAGGCTAAATCAGGAAAATCAGAGTAATATAAATTCACCTTTTGCCAAATAGCATTAATAATTTATGATTTTATATATGTCCTGTAAATGGATTTTTACTGGGATTCCTGACTTGTAATGTAATAAGGCCATTTGAAGCTCTTGACCTTTTAGTATCTAAAACTAATGATCTCGTATATCTGTTTTGTGATTCCTGATTGAAGAAATAGATTATGAATTCCAAACCATGTTCTCTTGCAGGTCTACTTACTATGCTGTTGCAGATGCGGCAATATTGAGGTTTATGGTGGAAGTCTGTTGGGGCCCAATGCTTGCTGCGTTCAGTGTAACTCTGGATCAGAGTGATGATAAAGCAGCCACTAACCATTGCTTGCAGGGGATTAGGCATGCTGTGCATGTTACCGCAGTCATGGGTATGCAGACACAGAGAGATGCATTTGTCACTACTGTCGCAAAGTTCACATACCTTCATTGCGCTGCAGATATGAAGCAGAAAAATGTCGATGCTGTCAAGGTACTCAACCATCCCTCCACCCACCCACACACACAAACACTCAAGGACGGAGCTTGAACCATTTTATTAGGGGGTCAATGGTTAATCTTGGAGGAGCTAAATTTTTAAATAATACTTTTTTGCACTAACTGAATGTACAAATTCACAGTAATAATAATAATAATAATAATAGTAGTAATAATTATAATAATACTAATAATAATAATAATAAAATAAAATAAATAATAGTAGTAATAGGAGTAGTAGTAGTAGTAGGGGCCAAGGCCCACCCCTGCCCTATAAATGCTTCGTCCCTGCACACACTGTAGTTTTCCTTTGGTGTATGTCAAGTAACAGTTTGTTAATTCATAGACTAATTTTTTAAGTTTGATTTATTGATAGGCAATTATAGCAATCGCCATAGAGGACGGAAATTATCTTCAGGATTCCTGGGAACACATATTGACTTGTCTATCTCGATTTGAGCATTTACAATTGTTGGGAGAGGGTGCTCCATCTGATGCATCTTTCTTAAGTAGATCAAACATTGAATCAGACGACAAATCACTGAGGTCCAATATTACATCGTTGAAAAAGAAAGGGACCCTCCAGAATTCAGTTGTAATGGCGGTTGTTCGAGGCAGTTCATATGACAGCACTTCTCTGGGAGCTAATACCTCCGGATTGGTGACCCCGGATCAAATTAACAACTTCATTTCCAATTTGAACCTGCTTGAACAGATAGGAAATTTTGAGCTTAACCACATTTTTGCTCATAGCCAAAGGATGGACAGTGAAGCAATAGTTGCTTTTGTAAAAGCCCTTTGCAAAGTTTCAATGTCGGAATTACAGTCCCCAACAGATCCGCGGGTGTTCAGTCTGACCAAAATAGTTGAAGTTGCGTAAGATCCCATCCTTGTATCACCATGAAAATGCATATCTTTTTATTCCTCAAATTCTTGTCAATATCCTTAATTCGGCTTGATTAACTGTCCACATAATCTCTTATGCAAGGGATTGTAGATTAAATTTCAAAGCCTTTTCCTATAAGAATTTCACACCTTACC
Source organism: Chrysanthemum makinoi (assembly GCA_910596185.1). Lineage (NCBI taxonomy): Eukaryota > Viridiplantae > Streptophyta > Magnoliopsida > Asterales > Asteraceae > Chrysanthemum > Chrysanthemum makinoi. Next base: position 138,748,910 of record OU343222.1, on the reverse strand, counting down.
ATTTGAATTTTCTTCAGGCACTACAACATGAACCGAATCAGATTAGTGTGGTCTCGCATATGGAGCGTCCTTTCAGATTTCTTCGTTGCAGTTGGCCTGTCAGAAAACCTCTCAGTTGCCATCTTTGTGATGGATTCCTTGCGCCAACTATCTATGAAATTCCTTGAGCGAGAAGAGCTGGCAAACTATAACTTCCAAAATGAGTTCTTAAGACCTTTTGTGATCGTCATGCAGAAAAGCAACTCTGTCGAAATCAGAGAACTCATAGTTCGCTGCCTCTCACAAATGATCCTGAGCCGTGTTGATAATGTAAAGTCTGGGTGGAAAAGCGTTTTCATGGTATGCTTTATTTATGCTTTCAATGTTATTTCTAAGCTCGTGTTCCATTCTTCAAACATAGCATTATACTCCAAACTTTCAACAGAAACGTAACCTTGCTTACAGGAAATATTGCATTAGTTCTAAAAAACTTGAGAGTGGAAACTTTCATTTTTTACAACATGGGGATGCTATTTGTTATATTCTTACAAACTAGCTTTCCTAGGATAGCCTAACTAATAGTACTGGTGATGCATATACTTGAGACACGAAGGTCAGTATATGTTGGAAGAAAGTAACTGGGTGTGTCCATCTACGCTAGTAGTTGAAGCTAGGCCTGTATATGGTGTTTAAATTTACATCCTAACTTAATTTGTGCTCACTGCTCAGATTCGGTTACAAACTGTATCTTTTCATGTCCGAACCCAGTAAAGTGAATTTTACGTTATGTATCATAATATTTGTTCTATTCAAAAATAAAGTTTGAGACAGTGATATATTTTGAAGCTAGTGTTTAAATTATTTGAATGCATATAGGATAGGATCTCATGGCATTTGTTTGTTATGGGATTTTTTTCTATTAGGACCGATTTTCGTTTGGATGACAACAAACAATATGTGCGATTGTGTCCGACCTGCATTCCTTTTACCATAGGGAGAAGGCAGGAACTATCTAAATGACTATCCTCTGGGATGGGTGTTATCTTGATGATTCTTTCAATATGCTTGTCAATGTATATATAGAATTATAGAGTTAAAGACGTGTAGGCATACATGACATCGCAACTTATATATAAACTGCAATAGGAGCTTCATATAGCATCATCTGCAATATATATATGTAACATGAAATTCAAGTAGGCTCATCATGCTTTTAAAATCTACTGTGGTGGAAGTATGCAACAAATATGCTGAGCAGTTGTATGTGGCTGACATTGCTGATTTGCCGATTTGCTGACAGGCATTAACAGCTGCTGCTGCTGATGAAAGGAAGAACGTTGTGTTGTTGGCATTTGAGACGATGGAGAAAATAGTACGCGAATATTTTCCTTATATAACTGAGACAGAGACTGTGACATTCACAGATTGTGTTAGATGCCTCATCACCTTCACCAATAGCAGATTTAACAGTGATGTAAGCCTTAACGCCATTGCTTTTCTTCGCTTCTGTGCTGTCAAACTTGCGGAAGGGGGTCTTATTTGCAATACAGAAAATGCTCCTGCTGCTGAGGATGATGATTCAAGCATTCCAGTGGTGAAGGAAGCAGCAGCTGCTGCTGACGATGAACAAGCTTTAATGGATAAAGATGAGAACGCATGCTATTGGATTCCTTTGCTCAGTGGTAATTATATATAATGCTTTAAACCATCTCATAAGACCTTTTCCTTCATTAATTATATCGCTTTCCATATATCTGTTACCAACATGGTTGCTGTAATTAATTCATCAACTCAAAAATAGACCTCTTTGGTATGTTAAACTTCTACTTACAAAAATATCACTTAATTTCTAATTTGTTTTAAATGATGTCTGGTAATATAGCCGTGTCAGATTATTATATTTAAGCTTGGATGCTGTTTCAGGGTTATCTATGTTGACATCTGATCCTAGACAAGCAATCAGAAAGAGTGCTTTGGAAGTGCTTTTCAACATTTTGAAGGACCATGGTCATCTTTTTTCTCGCTCATTTTGGAATACTGTTATCAATTCGGTAATTTTTCCAGTTTTCATACATGTGAGTGACAAGAAAGAGAAAGCAAGTAACGATCAGTCTTCACCAAGTGCATGGGATTCCGAAACTTCTTCTGTTGCTACTCGGTGTTTAGTGGATTTATATGTCAACTTTTTTGGTGTGATGAGGGCTCATTTAGGTGCGGTAGTTTCACTACTAGCTGGATTGTTTAGAATTCCAGGTCAAGGTTCTGCTAGTACTGGAGTTTCTGGATTGATGCGTTTGGTAGGTGACTTGGGGAGCATGCTTACTGAAGACGAGTGGTCATGCATTTTCCTTTCTTTGAAAGAAGCATCAGCTTCAATGTTGCCAGGTTTCCTAAAACTTATACGAATAATGGATAGGATTGACATTGACATACCAAATGTGGCTCAATCCTCCTTTGATGACGATGATGATGGGGAGACATTGACTAGTAGTAATGCTGGTACAGTTGAAGACTATGAAGATGACAACTTGCAGACAGCAGGATATGTTGTTTCAAGAATGAAAACCCATATATCTACACAACTACTTATCATGCAGGTTGTCTATCTTTCTCTCTTTCTCTTTAATTTGAAAGAGGCGATGTTTTAACCGATAAAAATGCTAATGCAAAACCGTTGCAGGTGACAACTGATCTGTACAATATGCAGCAGCACTTGCTTAAGGCCTCAAGTGTCAAGATCGTGCTTGAAATATTTTCTCAGACGGTGTCTCATGCTCATGAATTGAGTTCAGAAACAGGACTACATTTGAAGCTGCAGAGAGCATGCTCCATCCTTGAGATTTCTGACCCACCTGTAGTACATTTTGAGAATGAATCTTATCAAAACATACTCAACTTTTTGCACCATTTATTGACGAGCGACCCATCTTTGTCTGAGGAGATGGGTATAGAAACACAACTCTTTTCAGTATGTGAAAAAATTATACAAATATATTTGAAGTGTTCCACATTGGAACAGGAAGAGGTGCAGAAACCAACTACCGTTCATTGGATTCTTCCATTGAATTCAGCGGTGAAGGAAGAGTTGGGGGCAAGAACGTCATTGCTTGTGTCGGCATTGAGGGTTTTAAGCGAAGTAGACAAGGGTTGCTTTAGGAGGCATGCTTCAAGGGTGTTTCCGCTGCTTGTAGAGTTGGTGCGCTGTGAACACAGCTCACGCGAGGTGCAGCCTGTTCTAAGCAACTTGTTCCAGACATGTATTGGCCCAATTATTATCAATGTGTGACATGCTTGCTGCTTGTGTAATTACGTACAGATATATAATATATATTTGTAGGGTAGTACTTTAGCCTCTGGCAATGGCATGATTATATATCTTGTGCTCCATTTTTGGTCCCATAGTATAAGGAGGAGAGGGAGAGGTTTCTTTTTCTGCTGTATGTGTTGTATTTGTACTGTATGGGGATTCTTTTTATTGATCGATACAAACAATTTTTTCATCAAATGAAAACTAACGTAGTGTTTGGTATATTGTAATCAAAGTGGGAATAAAAGAGTTAATTACATGAATAGTCCCTGTGGTTTGTCAAGAATTACGGATTTTGTTCTTATATTTTTTTTTGCGGATTTGATCCCTATGGTTTTGATTCGTTAAGGATTTGGTCCGTTGACCATATTTTCTGTTAGTTGACCGTCAAATGGGTGTTTGGTAAGCTGAAATGATAAAAATACCCTCGTATGTGTTTCATAAATGGTCAATATGGTTTGTGGGTTATCATAAATTAGTCCTGATTTTATATTTTATATTTTTATTTATTTAACTATTTATATAAAAAACATTTTGTCGAAATTTTAGAAAAAATTCTGAAAATTTTATAAAAAAATTTATACTGTAAAAAATTCCAAAAATTTTATAAAAATTCCAAAAATTTTATAAAAATTCCAAAAATCTTGTAAAAATTCCGAAAAATTTATAAAAAATTCCGAAAATCTTATAAAAATTCCGAAAATTTTAAAATTTTTTTATAGAAATTCCGAATATTTTATAAAAAAATTAATAAAAAATTCGAAAAATTTTATAAAAATTTTATAAAAAAAATTATAAAAAATTCCGAAAATTTTATAAAAATTTGACGGAATGTTTTATAAGATTTAAAAAAAAATAACGGAATTTTTTTTAAAATATTCGGAATTTTTTATAAAATTTTAGACAAAATGTTTCTATAAGTGGGAATAATGATGTTAAAGGAAAGATACGGGAAAGCCAAGCAAACACATACAACTAACACATATACATTCGAAGTGTTGTGAAACGAATTCACTAAGCGGGTAAGCAAACACATATAACTATACTTGTCGCCGCTGCTCTGCGCGGATATCCGACTAGTTAGAAGGAATGATTCACTACATCAAAAACTACCTCTTTCATTTCTTTAGGGGCATTTTTTTTAATCTTATAATAGAATTAAAATTGCATAAAATTTCATTAATTAACCGCATTAAATAAATTTTTTTATCATCAATGGGTATTTTAGTCTTTTTCTCTAGTGTGACAGCATTATGGGATACAAAGAAGCTTCGTCACTCTTTTTAAGTTGCTTTTTCCTTTTTTTTCATCGCGATTGGGTAGAGTTGGAACTTAGCTGATGAACAAATGGACCATTGTGAAGCTTTAGTTTCTTTGCCGGCCAGAGCTCTTAGCCGACGACCGGCTACCTCTTTCGAGCTCAGCTGACCCCTTCTTGATTCTGTTTTTTTTTCTCCCTATTTTAGAGAGATAAATCAATGGAACTTTGATCCCCGGTTCCTGCTTGGTCTAATGTCTGGGTGCGTATGGCAGTACACTGAGAGCACCTTTCAAGTCGGTTGAAAAAGAAAGAAAAATAGCTTTAAAAAATTATGTTGTGTTGTAAATAGAGGATTAAAAAGAATTGAAAATTGTTGAAAGTATAAAACATGTGAGTTAACCAAAAAAAGGTGCACATTGAATAATAAAAAAAAGGAATTGATATCTACACATTTTTTTATGCATGCATAACAATTTGTGCATTATAATTTGTATCGTACAATACTCTAATACACAAAAATGTAGTGGGAGTATCACCCACTAAAAAAGAAATAATCCAAAGATGAAACATTGGGAAAAAGAAGGATATTCCAACCCAATTAGAAATGAAGGTATTGGTCTTTAGGAAAACAAAAGACAAATCCGCAAATGATAGATATGAAGCATTTCAAATAATAATAAATCTTCACTCACATTTTATAAAAGAAGAAGAAACCCTAATTTATAATACTCACTCACTCACTCACTAGCAGCCTGCGTAAGTTATCATTCTTTTCTATTTATTTAATTTATTTACATGGAAAACGAGGTGATTGAGTTTGACCTAGGATCAGGTAGAGATGATGACGTGGATAATGATGATGATGACGATGATGAAATTCATTCCCCCACTTTAGGAGTAGGTGTAAATGGTTTCTTTTTAGATCATACTAATACTTGTTCTTCATCTAGTTATTATTATCATGCTAATACTAGTACTAGTAGTGATCTCGAGCCATGCGAGGGTATGGAATTCGAATCCGAAGAAGCCGCCAAGGCCTTCTACAATTCCTACGCCCGTCGCGTTGGCTTCAGCACTCGTGTTAGCTCCTCTAGGCGTTCTAGAAAAGACGGCGCCATTATTCAAAGGTCTTTTGTTTGTGCCAAAGAAGGCTTTCGTAACTTAAATGAGAAACGGACTAAGGATAGGGAGATTAAGCGTCCACGCACTGTTACTCGTGTGGGTTGTAAGGCTTCTATGTCTGTTAAGATACAGCATTCCGGCAAGTGGCTTGTTTCCGCTTTTGTTAAGGAGCATAATCATGACTTGGTTCCGCCGGATCAGGTTCATTGTTTAAGGTCTCATCGGCAGATATCGGGTCCTGCGAAAACGCTTATCGACACTTTGCAGGCTGCTGGGATGGGCCCACGTAGGATTATGTCGGCTTTGATTAAAGAGTATGGTGGTATTAGTAAAGTTGGATTTACGGAAGTTGATTGTAGGAACTACATGAGGAATAACCGACAAAGGAGTTTGGAAGGAGACGTGCAGATTCTTCATGATTATCTGAGGCAAATGCGCGCAGACAATCCGTCTTCGTTTTTTTACGCTGTCCAGGGTCAGGGTCAGGGGGATGATCATGATGAACAGTGCAGCAGCACGGGTAACGTCTTTTGGGCTGATGCAAACGCAAGGGCTAACTACACTTACTTTGGAGATACGGTTACGTTTGACACTACATACAGATCAAACAGATACCGATTGCCTTTTGCGCCTTTCACGGGGATTAATCATCACGGCCAGCCTGTTTTGTTCGGCTGTGCTTTTCTCATGAATGAATCCGAGTCCTCGTTTGTGTGGCTGTTTAAGACATGGATTACAGCAATGTCTGGCCGACTCCCGGTATCAATCACTACAGATCATGATTCAGTCATACAATCAGCCGTTATGCAAGTATTTCCTGACACTCGTCATCGTTTCTGCAAGTGGCATATCTTTAACAAGTGCCAGGATCAGTTATCGGACGTGTTCCTCCAGTACCCAAATTTTGAAGCTGACTTGCATAAATGCGTGAATTTAACTGACTCGATTGATGAATTTGAAGCTTGTTGGTTGTCACTTGTTGATAAGTATCAACTTACTGATGATGAATGGCTTCAAGAGATATACTCATCACGCAGACAATGGGTACCTGTGTATTTGCGTGATACGTTCTTTGCTGAAATGTCTATAACACAACGCAGTGATAGCATGAACTCTTATTTCGATGGATACATAAACGCATCAACTACTTTAAATCAGTTTGTGAAAATGTATGAGAAAGCATTGGAGAGCCGCAACGAGAAAGAAGTTAAAGCAGATTACGACACGATGAACACACTGCCTCTGTTGCGGACTCCTTCACCAATGGAGAAACAAGCATCCCAACTTTACACGAGAAAGATATTCATGAGATTTCAAGAGGAGTTGGTTGAGACACTTACTCTTATGGCATCGAAAACAGAAGCAGAAGATGATGATGGCGACGTTACAACAACAACATATCAAGTAGCAAAGTTTGGAGAGGAAGACAAATCTTATCGTGTCAATTTTAATGTTTTAGAAATGAAAGCTTCTTGCAGCTGCTGTATGTTTGAATTTTCGGGTCTTTTATGCCGACATGTGTTGGCAGTCTTCAGAGTGACCAACGTTCTCACTCTTCCTTCCAGTTACATTTTAAAGCGATGGACGATAAACGCCAAGAGCAGTGTTATACTTGAAGAGAATGCATTATTTTCTAGTTATTTAGAGTCGCATACTGTGAGATATAATACCCTTAAGCACGAGGCTCTTAAGTTTGTAGAAGAAGGAGCTGAGTCTGTTGATACATACAATGTGGCCATGATTGCTTTGGAAGAGGCTGCAAGGAGAGTTTCCATAGCAGCAAAAAATGAAGGAACGATCAATGGGCGTAACAACAGGGAAGGTTTAAGAAGTAATGGAACACTGACAAAAAGGAATACGGGAAATCACCATGGAGATGTGGACCATAATTTATCAGAGGTTAGTTTCTTCATGGCTTTCCAGTTGCTTGTACTCCAAATCTTATATCCTGCAAACAAATTTACTACTACCTTGCCATGTTTTGTTTCATTTAAAAAGCGCTCTCTTATTTTCTTCCATTATGGTGCTAAAAGTAAACTTCTCTCAGTTCCTACTTATTTGGCCTGGACTTGTAGGCAGTTGAATATGTGTAGCGCGAATTTATGTATAGGCTTACCTACAATGGACAAAATTTGTTGCTATGGTTGTATCTGTGGATGCTTATTTTGACTGATGAGGGTACAGACCTTGTATGGCAAAAGTGCTTAGATATGGTTTAAGTTTCTTTTTAGTTCTAGTTCGCCCTGGAGAAAATATATGTTTTTTTTTTTTTTTTTTTTGGAGAGAAAGTAGATTTTAGTTTACAGAAAAGATCTGTTTGTAGAGGGCGAGGGAATTATAAAAATAGATACAGATTAAGAAAACAAATAGATGTGCTCATGCCTCATGGTAACTGTAATCTTTATACATTGGAAGCATCTTAATACAAAGCCATACAGAAGCCAAAAGATGCATACATGCCCTTTAAAGGTTCATCTGTTAGTGTACTCTATAAGTATAATTAAAAAGCCGAAACACCAGAGTTTCCATTGAACTAGTTAATTAATAATAATAGCTGACCGAGAGCCTCCGTATATCTAATTCAGTGTTTGGTGTCAACTGAGGTGACACTCAAGTTCTGTCACAGACTGTGTAATCACATATTACGAGCCTAAGCAATAAAGAAATGAAGGAAGACGAGCCATATTGATTAACCAATTTGGTGAATAACATCTAGCTCCAAGATAAAATGCAGTTCTGCATCACCATATACGCTGCATTACAAATTACCCACTATTAAAATTTTTTACTTGTTCAGCTATTTTAGGGAAAAAATGGTCCAGAGGTGGTGAAAGGTGGATTTCTAGAAATCGTGCACCCTAGATTAGATAATTTTGAAATGTACTGTCAAATGTGAGAATCATTTGCTAGACGGAATTCGGATATCTGTATATAGCAAATAGCCAATTATTCATATAGCTATTGCTATGCTACTAGTTAGATAATGCTAATCTGAACCTAACTATGAATTTCATCTTGTATAAAATGCAACTAATATAATAAGATAAATCTTGCAGTCCCAAAAAAGAAAATATTACTAGCATGGGCTTTATTTTGGAGCTTTAGATATAAAATTAGTTAAAAGGCTCCCTGATTAATTGAAAGACTTCCTACTTTCCTAGTAATTGACCTGTCTAAGTTAGACTTGGCCACCACCTACCTCCTCGACATAGTTGATGTATGTTAATGATCTGAGGACGGCTGGTTTCAGCGGTGCTTGTGTAGAAAGACATGTACGAAATTGAAGTTACATGCTAATGCCCCATAACTCTTCACTATGATTTTGTGTTTTCGTGCAACCAATAGCTTTTTACCATTATGGGTGTTATTACCAGAATTACTTGTGCATTGTGGTCTGGAAATTCATAATGCTTTGGCTTAATTTTGGAGCCTTAGAATCCCACTACACAAAGCAGAAGATGACAAATTGTATATGACAAAACCTGATTGCTAACTGGATGTCTAAACTTGTACTATGAATCAAAATGTGTATTTTGAATGAATTAGACAACACAAGCACCACATGACAAAGTTATGTTCTCATTAGTTGTCTGCTTTTCTGCAGGATGAGATGGAAAGAAAGATCCAAGAACTTAACAATGAGCTGGATTGTGTGAGACGCAAGTGTGAAGTTTATAGGGCCAACCTGCTCTCAGTTCTAAAAGACATTGAAGATCATAAACAGCAGCTAGCACTTAAAGTCCAGATCATAAAATATAGCATGAAAGATTGCCTGTAAAGGTTGTGCTCATGTTACAATGAATTCTTTTTTCATAGCATTGGGCTCCTGTAGCTGGCTGTTTTCTTGCTTCAAATTATTGGATGCCCGACATATATATGTACAGTTCCATTGTTCCCGTGGATTTTCCTCTCCGCGACAGTATTAATTCATCCCGCATTGGTAGTTCGGGCTTCCAATTGTACTGTCTTTGAGGCAACCATGGTTTTCATGTTATATAATATATATTCCTTTTTTGTTTTGAGTATTAGTTCTCACGGGTTTGTTCTCTGTTCAACTTTATTGAGTTACTGCTGCGTTAAGCGAGCATAATTCTTGCGGAGATGAGTTTGGCATCACTTAAGCGTTTACGCTTTTGCTGTGTTTTTTCTTCTTTCTCCTAAGGTGAAATATAAGTTGAGTGAAAAATATTGTTTATGATCTTCTGATAATATTAGTAGTATATTACCACAGATAGATTCTCATATAAAGTTGTACAAATATGTTCCCTGTCGTGAAACTTGCTCCATTCATGGCTTGTTAATTGGTTGAATTGGCTAATGATACTATCTAACCCATGACTAAATTAATGGGTCAAAAACTACTCTATTCATTGCTTGTCATAGCTGTCGGATTGACTCATGATATTATCTGAATACACGTCGCCATGGTTACACATGTACGCATCACATAAATAGTACTGTAGCAATCCATTTGTGACGAACGCTTCTTCTATAAATAGTAATCTATATATCATAGTTATTTACTCTTTTGCTAGATATCTATCAAAGACACGAAAAAGAAAGGTCAACATAATGTATAATAAGTTGTGTCAAAACTTTTCATCTATTACAGCGACACTAAGCTTTTTAAATGTTGTATGAGGTGGGATTTTGCAGGTGAGCAGATGGAAATGTAAACTATTTTTGGTCAAATAACAAGATAGTTTTCATTCATGATAAAGGAACTGGCCTCAGAACTGGGCTACAGCAGAAATAACCAAATCTCTTTACTCATTCACATTCATCTCACAAAAACAGTTCACCGGATCTTTAGATCATCCCTTCAGTTATATACAAAAAGCTTAAACCTAACAGGTTAAAATGGTCAATGTGGTAAACTCCATACCAATTGGGGGAGAATGTTTAACAGGTTAGTACTTAGTAGCATGTAAGTATGGATCCAGTTGTACATGGTTCCGCTTACTGCTATTATTTAACCAAGAGCTGCCTTCTGATATTGGGTTTCTTCAAGCAGCTAAAGAACATATGTACATCATAGCAAGTCATGAGTCCAGGCGTTCATTCTTTCAAGCTTAGTCTTGCATTCTGCACTTTAACTGATAGCTTTAACTTTTGTTCTTCCATATCTCTTAAAACTGCCAGTAGATTCGCACGATACCCTTCACACCGTTGATTTGTAACATCTAACTCACTTGTCAGTTCACGAATTTTCTTTTCCTTTTCTCCCTGAAAGAATAATTAAATACATACCCATGTCAGTCTACCAAAAAACTAAAGTTTCCAAAAAAAACTTTTAAGAGCTCACAGGACATTCCAAGTTACCTATATTAGATATAATCTCTAGATGTGGCATGTGCGATGTAAAAAACGATTGTGACAAAACAACATAGATGTATTCAAACATACTGAGGGAAAAAAACACATCAAAATAGAAAAGGTAGCCTTAAAAGAATGTATATGAATTATTTTTTGTGGAAGAAGTTGGGTTGACATTCAAAAGTCAAAACACCCTTCCAATGTGAAAACAATTAAACACGTATTATATTATTATTTGAAAATAAGGGTGGCCCTGGTGCACGTGCTCCTAGGCTCAAAGAAAAAGAAGTGTTTGCACATTTGCTTCCTTTAACTAGTTGTTTCGCACTTCCACTGACTCAAACCTAAACCTGATAATGAGTTCCATGTCCTAATATGATAAGTGAAGAATGAAAGATGAGACGTGAACTTAAAGATGTTTTAAATGCAGCAGAGAAAAATGGGCGGTAAGATGAATCAGATCAGCAAACACTTTATGCAACTGACGTCCCTGTTTTGAGCATCATGCACATGTATCCAGTATCTTAACTGTTCCCTCTACAGGGTTGTTACTAATTGCAACTGACGTCTCCACTATGTTCTACTCCATAATTGTAGCATGATAGGTTTACAGGTAACATATCACTAAAATTTGTTTTAATTGCATGCAAATTATCTATGTAGTGTAGGGTACCTTTCAGTGAAACCTTTGGTCATCCAGAAATGCAGTTTGTAGATAAATCTAGATAGTGAAACGAAACGAAAAAGAACCATAAAATCAAAACTTATAGGGAAAGAACACTAGTGGTAGCATAAGGTGGTTACCCGTGATTGATGTCCTTTCTCCAGTAGAGCAGTCTCTCCATTTGATATGACACATCCGTGAGAACTTTGTTTCTTTGATGCGGCAACTTTCTTTGCAGCCACTTGCAGAGCATCCAGTGCTTCATTGTATATATGTATAGACTTTGCTCCTTGTTCTACAAATTTCATGGCCTCGTGTCTTAGATTGTTATACCGTTCAGTAAATGGGTCCTGAGAATTGTTTGGTAGATATTCTCCTTCCATGGCAATGACATCACCTCTTTTAGCATCCCTAGTCCATCTCTTCAAAATATACTGAGATGGAAGTGTAAGAACATTTTGTGCTCTAAAAACCGACAAAGCATGGCGACATATAATGCCTGAAAACTCAAACATATGGCAGCTACAAATAGCTTTCATCTCAAATGGATTGAACTTAACAATATGTGCTTTCTGGCCGTCCCCCCCAAATTTGGCCACACGATATGTTACGACAGTCCCGTTATCTTCAAGTTTAGTTGCTGGATTAGCAAGTGTCTCCACTAGCTCCTCTTGAAATTTCAAAAAAGCTCTTCTGGTGTAAAGATTAGCGGCTTGTTTTTCCATTGGAGAAGGTGTTTTTAAGAGTGGCATAGTGGTAGCAGTCTCAAAATCTGCCTTGAGTTCCATCTCATGCCAGCTGGTTACCGCACTTTCGTAGTGTTTAACAAGTGACTGAATCGACGTTGTTTCGTTCACATAGCCATCTAAGAAGAAAAAACTATCTTCTTCTTCTTCTTCAGGAGGACGTGTCGTTGTATCTAATTCTCCAAAAAACACGTCTTTCAAGTAAACAGGAACCCAATGATGCCGTGCATTGTAGATCGACTGAAGCCATTCACTATCCGCAAGAACCGGTGAATTTCCGTCAACGAGAGCTTGCCAACAAGATTCAAACTCGTCGACCGTGTCTGTTTCATAGACGCACTCGAGAAACTCTTTATCAAACATAGGTGAAGACTGGTGTAGCTTATCACGAGTATCCCTAATAATGCTCCACGTGGAAAAACGGTGACGGGTTTGAGGCAAGACTTGGGAAACCGCAATCTGAATATGGTGATGGGGTTGCGTCGTAATGGAGAGCGGGTATTTACCAGACATAGCATGAAGCCAATTTTGGAGAAACCAAACATACGAAACTGAGGAATGCGAATTTAGGAACCCACATCCGAAAAGAATAGGTTGGGAATGGTGGTTAAGGCCGGTGATGGAGACAAAAGATGGTAGACGATGAGAGACGTGCAGTATAACAGTATCGCCAAAATGCGTGTAATTGATGGCGAAGGTTGAGTCGGCCCAAAAGATGCTACCGTTATCGATGGCGTAATAGAAAGAGGGGTTATTAGCTTGCATTTGCTTGAGATAATCAGCAAACACATCAACAAGGTGATGCTGCTCATCGCCATTCGGGATAATGCTCATATTTGTCTCTGTATTATTCAAATTAATTTATGAGTTAATGGAATATAGGAACAAAAAATGCAATACATTATCTACTAGTAATTACTTAGTTTAACAGCAGATAAAATATATATTCAGTTATCTTGCTTAAGGGTTTAGGGGTATTATTTATATTATTATTATTATTATTATTCAGATGATAGAAATGAAAAGAAGTTAATAAACGAAAAGATGAATTAGATCAAAGAATTTTGTAATCACCTCCGACTATTGAGTTTGAATATGTCGAGCTGATGACGGCGGCGGTGGTCACTCTCCTTCCCGACTCGGCTGCTGTCAAATGTAGTGATATTTTACTAATTTTTTGAGTTAATTTCATAAATGGTCTAGGTTTAACGGGTTCAGTCCTTTTACTTTTTTTTAACAGATCTTGTCTATGTGGTTGGTTTTTGGTCCCTTAGGGTACTGGGCAACCATGCCTAAACAAATTTTTCATGCCTAATCACCCATCAATAATATCCTTCCATCTCATCTCATACCAATCTCATACCTAACCATAGATTTGTGGTGGCAACCATACCTAACCCATACCTCATCTAATTTTTTTTATCCCAAAACAGTAAACAGAACATATTTCAACTCCTTCTGCTTCAGATCTACTTCATTTCCCACCTTTATATATATATCTGTTCTTTCTCATTTGGTCATCACAAAAGAAGAAAAAGAGAAGAATAGCTCTCTTCTCTTCCCTCTCCTATATCACCAGCGACATCATCACAGCTTCCCGCCGCCTATTATGCCATCGCCACCACCTCTTTAACGCAAGAAAAACAAGGCTCGAAGGTAGATCGGGTTTAGATCATGATGGTAGGGTCACGATAGGGTGGTTGAACAAGAACCTGAGGGATTTAACGCAAGAAAAAAAGGGATTTAATTTTTTTTTAAATGCTACAAACGGCTCTTTTTCACCCATTAAATGCAATATAACGTCTATATTTGGCCATGTAGAATCGGGGATGTTTGCCGATTTGGTTTGCCCTCCTTCCATGCCGCATGATACCGAATTCGAGGCAATGATCACCCCGCTCGGCATGATGCAAACCGAAGGCCACCCCGCATGGGTTGCCAGTACCCTTAGACCAAATTTTCTGTTTGTTGACTGTTAATCTGATCATTTGTCATTAAAATGAAAGGGTAGTTTTGTCTTTTCAGTTTACTGATTAACATATACCCTCTTTTCACTTCTTTCACAAAAACAACCATTAAAAACACACACACACACACTGATAATCATGAAAACAGTTGTTCTATGCAACAGATATGAAGGACCATCAACCATTGTAACATCATGGACTTCAATCAACCTAGGAAAAAGATTTTATTGTTGTGCAAAAAAAGTAAATGTTAACTTGATTTTCTTAAAAACCCCTAAGTTTGTTTTTAACTAAGTTTTTTATTTTTTATAATAGCCAATAAATTGTGGGATAATTGATTGGTATGATCCACCTATGTGTCAACGGGCTGAATAAATAATTTCAGGTTTATTGCGTTTAATGAATGAGCTAAGAGGGGTTGCATATGAAAAGACTCTCGAAGCTAAGAAGATGAAGAAGATGTTGCTTATCAGTTGGTTGTTTTTCCTTTTGTGTTTGCTTTCAAGTGGTGAATGGTTGAAACTTGATGTATGAAGTAAGTATTTAGATGGTTAGGTTATGGTGATTGTCCTAAGCAAATGTATCAAGTTGTATTTTGGCTTCATAATGAATGAAAAAAGCAGTTTCAACTTGAGGTATATGACACTGTGTTACCAAATAGTTCAAGCATTATAAACTACTTGCATACATAGATGCATATTTCTTTACATAGAAGGAGCACACATAGATGCATATTGCAACCACTACAAGCATTATAAACTAGTAGATCAAGTACCATCAAAAGATAAAGACATAGATATTAAACTAAAAACATTAGAAATAGTTCAAGCAACATCAAAAGCTAGCTCATGCTCCTTTTCCCTTTCCCTTTAGGGTGTGTTTGGTAGAGAGAAAAGAAATTAGAGAAATGGAAATTGGACTTATTTCCATTGTTTGGTACAGAGAATTGAAAAAACGAAGAATTTGGTAGAGAAATGGAGAGAAATTGAGAGAATTGGGTAGTGTAATTTGGCTAGCTCCATTTCCATAATTTTGGTGGACAAATTGGAGAAATGGATTATTATTATTTTGAAAAAATAATTTTTTTAAAGAAAGTACATAAATTTAAAAAAAATATATATTTTTTTTAAATATTTTTTTTAAATAATTTTTTTTGATATTTTTTTTAAATATATTTTTTAAATAGTTTTTAAGAATTGTTATTTAGAAAAAATAAAAAATATTTTTTTAAAAACAAATCAACAAACAAATATATGTGAGCCTTATATGACAAAATGTTATTTAAATAATTTTTTTTTTCATTTCTCGGGTCAAGTCTCTGTTGTTACCAAACATTAGAATTGAACAAAATTCTCTACTGATTTCTATTATCTGAGATTCTATTCTCTGCTTCATTTCATTTCTTTGAAATTCTCTCTACCAAACGTGCCCTTAGTGTCTGCAATTGGTCCAAGTCCAGTTGGTGTTTTTTTGACCCCAAACTTCTTCTCTTTGTTTGCTGCCAAAGTCTCCTAATTTGCAAGCCCTATGACTTGAATCCTTTTACCAGGGATTGAAAGAGTTTGAGTTTTAACCTGCTTAGCTTGAACCTGTTTAGCTTGTACATGAGCAGTGACAGAGATTTTACCCTTGTTTGACCTAGCTTGATCATCTTTAGAGCTTGAATGATAGCTAGACACATAGCTTGAAATGGAACTAGAATCTGAGCTTGAATCAGCAAAGTATGGTAAATGCCAAGGTGGACCTTGACCCATGAGCTCATCAGATGAGTCTTTTATCAGGATTTCTGATGAGCTTGAATCAGAGGAAATGTAAATTATTTCTTTCCATTTACCTGGATTGTTTTTGGAACTTATGGTTGTGATCTTTGGAGAAATTGGTTATTGTTTGACAGATTATTTGTGTATTGGTGTGAATTTATAAGTGAAATTGAAAGTAAATGCATGGTTGGTAAAGTGAGTAATGTTAATGTCAGTTGTTAGTCAGGTTAAAGGTGAAGCGTATAAGCTAAATGCAATTAAATGCAATCTATCCATGTGTGCATTACTGCAAATATGGTTTTGTGTGTAGTTGTGCAAATATGATTTCAATAAATAAGACTTTGATTTTTACAAATTGACCAAATAAAATACACATGTACCAAAAGACAGTTGTATTGGGTACCAAAACACACCCATAACTACATTCACTTTTACCAATTGACTTTTAAAAGTCTAAATACAATGTACCAAAACAAGCATAAGTTGGTACCAAAACAAGCATAATTGAATTTGACTTTCACTAAGTCTAATAACATAAGTCAGTACAAAATTACCAAAAGCATACATAACTTTGTCTTAAATACAAAAGGTATGCAGTTATACTGCATATTAGATAAGTAGTATCAATCCTACATAGGGTTACCAGGTGTTTACATATGGCAGATGTACAAAATAGCCTCACAAGTGGCTAGCCATATTTAGTCAAACTGTCAAGTCTTCCATTATTGGTTGTTGCTGCAATGCGTGTTCCTGAACTGCTTTTATTGCTGCACTGCTTGATCCTTGAACTGTATCATATTTGCATATCATTTGGCATATGCATGATCAACGCGACTTAAGCGTTAAAAAAATACCGTTGTGATCAGTACAAGATTCCCCTCGATCCCGATATCACAAAATATTTAAAATATATAAATAAAATTATATAAAAATTCATAATAAATAAAAACAAATTGTAATTAATTCGGACAGGGCCTAAAAGCCCAAACATCCACCCTTGTTACATTGGGCCTCGCCGAGCCCACTATCCCCATTATTTCCTTGGGCCTTCGTTTTAATCCGATTCATACCAAGACCAACTCATTTTCTTCCCACCTTTGGGCCTCGCTGCTTCAAGCCCAACACACCCAAATCATTTTGTCAAAACTTGTCAAGTTATATATTTTTCTTCTCTTTTGGTGACCGATCAAGCAACACAAGAAATGACACAACAAAATGTCAAGAACCAAGTCAAGTTCATCCCCCCCCCCCCCACTCTTTGGTCCCTAACCATTGCGTGTGTGTGTGAAAAGAAGGAGAGAAAAACACACATTATGCCACCCTAAACAAGTTTTAAAATAAGCCTAAATACTTTGACCTAACTTTGACTCTAAGGACCAAAGGATTTTATGTTTTCTTGCTACACTCGATGGGACTTAGCCTTTGCATGCCCATGAAATCTCGCTGCCACCACCACTCTTTCAAAACCAAACAAAGAAGACACCTTACTTTACTTGGGAACAAGAGAAAACATGTATATAATAATGCAAAGACCATACTTAAGTTTTCTTTATAAATCACTTCAAATACTTGGCAAAGTCAAAAGTCTACAACTCATTTCACTCTCATCCACCCTCAACTTGTAACTCGTCCACTGTGGGAATTTAGTTCGAGAGCAATAGGAAGGAAAAAGGGAAAAGAGTAACAAATAAAGGGTCAAATTAATCGTGTAAGGGTATAAGGAGAACAAGGGTCTTGATATCATTTCCATTCGCTCATTCGTTGCTTCCATCTTCACTCAATTCGAGTGTTGTAAGTACTTTTGAAACTTGTTTCGATTCTTCTACTTTTTTCACTCTAGTACGTTTATATATCACACATTAAACACTTAACGCACCCTAAGCACGACATTTTCTTTGTATATCACGTATACCAACTTACTCGACACTTACTCTTACACTAGAAATAACACACGAGCACTAAGTAAACTCGTAACCTAATGAAAACGATTAGAACACTCTTCTAAAACCCTCCCCTACGCCTCGTTCACTTGTTAAAACTCATCAAACCCGTTTGGGCCTCAAGGCCCAATACATGGGAAAAACGAAGCCCAACGTCCTTTTTACCCGGCCCAAGTTGGATATAAATAAGCTATAAGCTCACATAAGCTAATTATGAACTAGTAAAAGCTTTCAAAAAAGTCAAATGAAATATAAGTCGAAAAACATGAAATTTGGACTATGCTTGCAAATCGTATGGATATTGGGTGGAAAATGCAAAGTTTATGAAACTAAGGGGTATGTTTAAGCATGTTTTTGAAAGCATGGGAAGTATAGGGACTGTTATGTAAAAATCTGAAAGTTAAAGGTGTACTCGTACGTGTGCATGTATGCATGAAAAGTCCAAGGACTAGTTTTGTAAGATTGATAAACTAGTTATAAAGATGAAATATAAACTTTGGGTTAAAATTGTAAAGATGGAAACTTGGGGGACCGAATGTGTAAAAATGTAGTTTTGGATATTTTTGTAAAAACATTTTCATAGGGACTGAAACTGTCATTTCTGGAAAATTTGGAACATAAGTATTTTCGGGGTATAGAGTGTCATTTTCCCATAGTTGAGGGACTAAACTTGTATATTTTGAAACTTGAGGGTAAAAAATGTAAATTCGGAAAAAGTTTAGAAAACTTATAAATGTATCACGACTTAGTAAAAATGAGTAATTTGACTATTTAAAGTGTATAACAAGTATTTTTACTTTGATAATTCATATATATATCTATACTAATATATAAAACATTTGGGACTTTCTAATATAAGAAGTCTTAAAAAATTAAGACAAAAAACATTTCCTTAATAGGAAATTAAAAAGTCATTAGGCAATGAGATTTGAATTGTCTGAATTTCATTTGAATGTTTTAAAGAGCCCAATTCATAACAGATATCTTCCATTAAACATGTTTAATGAAAAAAGAAAACTGCAATATAATTTAGAAAAAAAAACGGCTAATCATTAATACATTTTTAATTCATGCTTTTACTATACTATAACTTATGGGATATAAATACCCACAAACAACCTACAATCAACAACACAACCACAAGCAAAATACTCAATATCTCACTCCCCATCTCACGAGATCAACATCTTCCCAAACAAAAACCGGGTACCCGCAGCTGCATTGCGCGGGTACCCTTCTAGTATATATATATATATATATATATATATATATATATATATATATATATAATGTTTGCAACCTTTCTTTTACATTTTATTATGCATACATGTTCATTTTCTTTTAGTAATTCAAGTTATTGATATTTAATTTTTATATCTTTTTTGCAGGGTTATAGACACCCAGACATTGAGGTTGGTTAATGAATACACAACAAGTTCTCCAAAACATCTACAAACATTTATTAATAATATAAGTTGTGAAAAAGCTAAAAACATTTATTAAGATCATTTAAAACCGAGGTGGCTAGCAAGTGACTTATCGCCGGCCGATGGATGGTGGCTGTTTAAATGAGGTCACTCACCGGCCTTTGTTAATCCTCACCGGAAAACCACCATCGTCATCATATCACCACCATAACAACCCAAACCCACCACCACCGTCTAAACATTAACATACATATCTTCAAGATATGATGACGATTTATCACCGAGTAGTAAAAAACGTGGAAATTTGTTTAAGAGCCGCTAAAAATGTCATTGGATAGGTTAGATGTGTATGCTTAATTGTTCGTACCCAGAACGAAAATCACAGGTGAGCGAAACACCTACTATTAAGTCATACAAGTCTGCACTTTCAGTCACAGGGATTGATCTTCGCATATCTCATATTGAAGTAAAATATGATGAATGGGCTCTTAAAGTGGTAACATGGATCGATGTTCTTATTTGGTAAACCTATTCTACTTTATATAGAATATATTAATATACTCATGATATAATATATTAATATGATGAATTGAGCTTTCTGACGTTGGCACATCCAGGTTCTTTAGCACAACTGAGAAAAAGATGGAATTAGGGTTTTAAGAAAAAGTATATTACGAATGAAGTGAGATTTTTTTTACTCGAGATAGGGTTATAAGTTGTAGAGATTGTCAAACTTATCTCAATAAATTGGTGAATAATTTGTTGTATAAGTTTATAGATTTGGATTTGCAAGATATAATCAAAAAATGTGTTGGTCTAGTGGTTATCATGCTTGTTAATATTACCAATACCCTAGGTTCGATCCTTGCAAGTGGCAAAATTTTAAAAAAAATTCTGAATTTTTTAGTAAAATAATTATTCCGAATTTATAATTATTAAATACTTGCTTACGTGGACAAAATGCGATGACATGGAAATATGACTTGGCATTATGGGATGCCAATGAGAAACAAGCTCAATGAGGGGTGTATGAGAAACGGATAAGGGAGCTAGAACAAAGGCTATCTGGTCCGTATAAACGGGGAAATTTGGTGATAGCATATCAGAGATATCTGAGGGGCATAATGGTCAATCTTTAGAGAATATGGATGAGGGCTCATATAATTATAGTTCTTTACTTGCTAGATCGGGTGTTGAAAAACATGGCAAGAGTTTGTATGACAATATGAGCGATTCTTCTGGAATGGTGAGCGCAAACACTTATTTGGATTCATTTATTAATCCAATAAGTAATATCATATAATTTAATAAACGTAAACTATAATTTAAATTAATTTATAATTTAAATAATAAATTATAATAATTATAAATAATTATTATAATTATTTATAATAAATTATAATTAAATATATAATTTAATAATATAATTATATATATAAATTCACTTATTTGGATTCATTTATTAATCCAATAAGTAATATCATATAATTTAATAAACGTAAACTATAATTTAAATTAATTTATAATTTAAATAATAAATTATAATAATTATAAATAATTATTATAATTATTTATAATAAATTATAATTAAATATATAATTTAATAATATAATTATATATATATAATTATTATAATTATTTATAATAAATTATAATTAAATATATAATTTAATAATATAATTATATATATATAATTATATATATAATTTAATAATATAATTATATAATATATATAATTATATATAATTATATATAATTATATTTATATAATTAATAATATATAATCCAATAAGTAATATCATATAATTTAATAAACGTAAACTATAATTTAAATTAATTTATAATTTAAATAATAAATTATAATAATTATAAATAATTATTATAATTATTTATAATAAATTATAATTAAATATATAATTTAATAATATAATTATGGGAAAATGATACCTGCTTTTCAAAGTAGGCAATTGCCG
Source organism: Chrysanthemum makinoi (assembly GCA_910596185.1). Classification (NCBI taxonomy): domain Eukaryota; kingdom Viridiplantae; phylum Streptophyta; class Magnoliopsida; order Asterales; family Asteraceae; genus Chrysanthemum; species Chrysanthemum makinoi. The sequence goes on along the minus strand of OU343222.1, from coordinate 138,727,448 downwards.
ACTTTGATTTGTAAAAAAAGGGGGACTCAGGGGGGAAACATGTATCGTAGAGAGCTCAGGGGGAAAAGTGTAAATTTTTTAAATTTTTTTCAAAGAGAAAGCAGGCAAGAAGCCTGCATGTTGCAGCAGGCAAGATTTCCCCTATAATTATATATATATAAACGTAAACTATAATTTAAATTAATTTATAATTTAAATAATAAATTATAATAATTATAAATAATTATTATAATTATTTATAATAAATTATAATTAAATATATAATTTAATAATATATCTATATACATTATATATAAGAGGAGGCATGCCACATAAAATGCCACTTGGCATCCCATAATGCCATGTCATCATTGTATTTATGTGGCATTTTTTTAAATAAAATTCGGTTATTAAAAATTGAAACTAAAAATAGCCACTAGCAGGATTCGAACATGGGATGTCTCCAACCATAAACAAACATCTCAACCATTGGAGCAATCCAACTGTTTGTTATTCAGTTTCCAAGTTAAAATTGATAAAGGCAATAATTTGAAGCACAAAAATTCAATAATAATCCAAAATATATCATTCGTTTTCATATATCAAAAAGAAATATATTATCCATTTTTATATATCAAAACCCTAAAACAAATCTCTGTGAACTTTAAAATCACAAAAACCCTAATTTTGTGTATTTGCAGATTATTCACAAACCAATTTAAGGCACTCTAATTCAGGTGTGTGTTATTATTAATAATGGCAACTGATAGAAGCAATATATTGACTAGCATGTTAAATATTGGTATCATTGATTTATAGGTATGCTTTTATCTGTATTCTTACTCATTGCTGATCTAATATTAACACATATTTACATCATTATTCAGCCATGATAATGATTCAATGGGGCGAGTTTGGAGTAGGAAGGAAGGTGTTTGAGCAATAACTATTACTGCTTGGTCTTCTGTAAGAATGTCTTGAGCTTGAATCTATTATATTTTGTTTAACCCAACAATAATCCATTTTTTACCACCCTTCTTACCCATCGTGAGTTTTTATTGTGTAGTCAATTTGTAATTTGTTTTCATCTATTCATAATTCATTGTTGATCTTCATAATACTTTTCTGTATGTTTACAAGTATGTTTCTAAGTTTTGATCAACACACACCCTACAATTCTCATTCGCTCATTAGGGTTTAAAAACAGTAAGTGACTCATGCATCTATCTTTTTTGTGCATATTATTTTGTTTTTATATGGGTATTCTGTTACATACATCAGTGAATCCAAGATTAGTGATTTCAGCAAAATCCTTATGGCGAGAGGTATCTAAGTTAATTTTTTAGAATGAATTTAAATCCTTATTTTGCTATGATTTTGTACCATGTCGAATTTATTTCTTCAATTTAAGTATTTGACAATTGACAAATGGTTGATTTGGCTCGGTTTATTCCAACAGGTATGGCTCGGGTGCTGCTGTAATTTCCAACGATTTGGACCAGTATGATCGTGTAACAAGGGTACTAATATTATATAGTGCTGCAAGAACAATAGGTTATTACTTGATAAAGACACGAAGGTTATTTTTTGGTGAAGTATACATCATACAATTGAAGTTTGACATGTATATATCAACTGTTAGTAGTGTTTTTTTATATTGGTCTATGCAAACCTTTGAGAAGACTGAATAATCTTACCGATGATTCGTATATATAGTTTTTTTTGTGAATTACAAGGAGTCGGCCAGATGGTGATTTTTGAATATCAAAGGGAGAGCATGATCTTGCAGCAGCCTTCTTAAAAGTTTCATTGAGTTGGATGATAAATGTAACAGTGGGTTTGGAAAGATAAAAGTTTTATGAACCCATGGCCGGCTTTTTGATGACACCCTATTATCTAAAAAGTGACAGATTTCTTTTTCAGTTTCTTTTTTTTAGGTAGTGAGCCCATGGTTTTGAAGTTTATACGCGACCTTTCTCTTTGAAGTAAAGGTGAATTTTGATCTGATCGAATTATCTATTTTTCTTTTACGCACATTAAGCTTCAAGCTACATGTTGTTCGGAGCTATTTGTATGCAGATTATGTCCTAACAATGTCAGTGACCATATATTATAGCTCATACTTATGTGACCATTTTGTTCTTATTTGAATATTTAAATCTTACCTAATTTATATAGGTAAATGGATCATTGTCGACAATTTCATTAACGAGTCAGATTGTTGGTTCGATAAGTTACTGAAATGTGTATAATGATGGTACATTAATAATATCAATCTCATAGACTCCTGATTCATTTTATCTAATGATAGACTATTGAAAGTTAGCACATATAAATTCGTGTCAAGCTTTATTAAATATTTTTAACATATAAGTTTGGTATATTACTTTACATGGTATAAATTTATGTAGATGATTAAAACTGCAAGAAACAAAATGGTCATGCATGCATTATCATGAGAAAAATTATTGATTTCTTGTTTCCGGCATGTGTGTACGAAGTTGGCATCAACAACTTGACTCTTCTTATTCCATGTTCTAATTTTGGGTCCGGAATCATAAGAAAGGTGTCATCTATGAGTATTTGAAAGAGAAGACACATTCTGAACTATCAGGAATTGAATGAATAATTTACATGTATGTCATCTATAACATTGAAGACGTAATTTTACTTATTTGTTATAGTAATAGAATTACAAGTATGTCGTTTATGAGTAGCTTGGGTTGACATTTGAAATTTTGTGTAGCTTTCTAGGAATCTCTATTCAATATAAGATATAAAGATTATGGTAAGAACAATTTCGGGGTAAGCATGCACTTCAAAAATAATATAAAACCAGTAACGAGGCATTGAAACCGAATGTGAAAGTTCTTTACTGTGCAATAACACAATAATCTTGCTTGTCACATGCTTTTGAAAATTGCACAATGAACATTCTTAGGGACCCAAGTAAAAGGCTACTTTTGTGGTGGTTAACGAAAGGAGTGTTTGGTTTGGCATATTTGTAGAGCTTATGGGCACATCGAAATGTGGTAAAGCGCTTTGCTTAGCCAATGTAAGGTAGGTCTTTTAGAAATATAAGATTATTAATAACGCACTGCTTTTTTCACACCTAATATAGTTATTGTTTGGAATCTAGGGTGAGCTTAAAACGCATTCTAAAGCGAACAATATATCACATTTGCTAATTGTTGTTGCACTTTACTAAAGTTGGGCACTGCTTCTGCTGTTTATTGTTGCTGCCGCACTTTGGGTAACAGATATGGAAGAAAAGAAACAACATGAAATATGGTCAAGGAAATATTCAAGTAAGGATGGTTGCGATAAGGGAAAACTACTAGACCCCAGGCTGCATGTCTCACGGTGAGACCTGGTAACGATATTTAACTTGAATCTATTGATCCTTTGTTTAGTTAAGACTATGCGCTGAGTTTTGGATCGGGATTAAAACTGGTATTCAACCTTAAGTAGGACTGACCGGACCAGGTAGGACTTACCCACATTCCTGTAATCATAACCATAATTGACTGGATTGAAACCAATCATGTAAATTACCTGTAAAGAAGCTAGACAATTATATATCTTCACAGTCATCAAGATCACTTTACAGTTTCAACATATAGAATAAGTAGGTATAGGTGGCTTAACGGGTGGTTCATAACAGGTCAATACAGGCTGCTTTTCCTACGAATTAAAATGGGTCATGTTGAGCGGAAGAGCTTTTCATTCAAAAAAAATTCTTAGCAAACAAGATGTCAGGTTTACTTACAAAAAATAAATTTTGCAAATAATAGTTTGATTCAATGTATGAAAGTAGTATAAGATACTCAAAGAGTCATGAATATTGAAAAAACCAAGAAAGCATGATCAACTATGGAACCAAGAAACTTCGACCAATGGGGATGGCAGCTCTTCTGGTCCGCCGTGTCCAACACTTTTAATGACAGTTGGTGGAATACTTCTTCCAGAAACACCAAGAAGCTTAATTGAACAAGGATCAAAAGAAAGAGGAAGGAAAGTTCTCAAAAGAATCCGAAGTACTCAAAATGTAGATGCTGAATTTGCAAACACGGTTGACGCGAGTGAGTTAGCTAACTCAACAAGCATCCTTTTAGAAATATTCTGAAAAGGAATAACAGACGACGATTAGTGATGACGATTTTTATGCCAATGTTTCAGATCCTTACTGGGATTAATTCTATCGTATTTTATGCCCCGGTTCTATTTCAAAGTTTGGGTTTTAAAAGAAATGCATCTTTTACTAAATAGGTATTATGTATCTGATAAATAATTGATCATTTCTTTTAGTTTTAATGTGACAAAGATTATTTTTTACATTGTTAAGCATGATTATCAAACTTTTTATGTCTTATTCTAGCTCTTTCTGTGCAGTTATATATCAGTGTTGTCGCAGGACCAAGAGCAACCAAATTTACAAACTGGAATTTCATCAGGTTGGCCTGCTTCACTCCACTTGATTGGCAAGGTATTATGGGCACCAGGCCATAGAAGGTAACATGTTTTCTTAATGAGCCTTTAGTCCCTAAATGGGTGTTTACCATTGCAGGTTGAATGCAATAATGAAAATTAGTTGCAACAAAACAAGAAGAATGATTAGAGCGGGTAGGGAATTTAACAAAAGAATCAAAGTCATATTATCCGATGTACCTTCATCTTTGTCGATACTAGATTGGAATGCCTGTTGGTAATTGTTCTCTTTGATTTGTTGTTGTTAAGCATCAATTCACATTGGTTTTAGTTTTAGTGGTGTGGATTCTGATACCTTTGATTCACTTTTTAAGTCGTTAACCAAGTATGTGATTTGAAGGTTGCATGGAAGATGTTGCATGGCAGATGGTCAACCATATAATATTGAATAGAATGCATGACAGAAATGTGACCTTATGCTACAACATATGTTCACTAACAAAGATTGTACTATTAGTATTTCTTATTAAGCCGATTGTAATAATAATATGTTGGATGTTGGATTTTGTTCTTTAATTAGGTATTGATTGTTAACATTCAAATATTTTTCTCCTATAATTTATACTTCTACAGTAGGCTTGATATGCCAAAACTATTTAGAATTGTATAGCGTATTTTATCATGTCTTTACACTCTTTAGACCTGACATTTCTTTTTTTTTTCTTTCTAGGTCATAAACGACTTGCTTAATCCAACAGGGCATAACATAAGAATACGAGAAGATAGCCAGGTTGATAAGTTAACTTCATGTTTCTCTATGATTGTTTTCCTTTTTTTATTCACAAGTTATTTGCTCATTTTAGTTTATTAATGTTTAGATAATTTTGCGGCAATTTGATTAAAACTTAAAACTTCTGTTTCTATTTCAGGGTATAATGAGTCCTCGATACCTTATTTGATGTTTCTTGTGGTGGGGATATCAATGGCACCCACACCATGGTTAGCTGTTGGAGGTCAGTTAACTGCGTCATGTTTTGAAGTGCATGATGTCCGTAGTTTATTGCCTGAGGTGTTTTAAGTTCTGTTATCATTCATTGGTGCATTTCTTTAGATATAGTTGTGACTAATAACATCAAAAACATTTTGTTGCTTTTACTGACATATGATTTGCAAGATCATATCATTATATGTGGGTTCGGACGTGTTGGCCAGGTGCAGCACTGTTGTCACTTATAGTTATTATAGTATAAAATAAAAGTAAACACAACATCCTTTTCTCTATCTTTAATTTCTATTTCCAACTATTTGGTAATTTTAGTTCATCGCTCAATTTCTTTCTGAAAGTACTCTATAAGGCGATCATTTTAATACCATAATGCAGATCTATGTCATAGGTGAGAGTTTTAATAGATCCCCTTTGCAAGCCATTCTGCATGAGCATGTGGTCATAGTGTCATACACCTATTCTGCCCTGTAATAATTTTGTTCTCTAATATTTGTCCTGATTTCTTTAAACAATTTACATTTTTCCACCTTATACTGGCTTAGGAGTTTGTTATGTGTGTATTCGAAGAAGCATATTAATGATGTTCCCGAACTTGCTGAAATGAAAAGGATGGCAAACACAAGAACTTTGAAGGAGATGGCTTTGTTTTTTACAATATCATAAGCATTATATCGATGTGATAAGATAATATAGCGAGGTATTTCGATTCTTTATTAGGACGGCTTATTTTTTATGGTGGTTATGATATAGTAGTGATTAGTTTTACTATTTAATGTAGTAGTCATTGCATGTTAATTCACAATCTATTAATTTATGTGTCATTTGTTGCCATTTCTTATGCAGTTTCATGATTAATTTATATTAGGGGCTTGGGGCATTGATCTATGCTGGGACTGGGATAGTAGAAGGCTGTAGTTCATCACATTAATGGGATGAATCAGAGATAAAAACATTTCGTGGTTTGAGTTTTTCTTCTTATGCATCTTAGTTTTCATTTTTATTGGCAAATACCATTACCATATTTTAATAGCTCTTACAGGCCTTAAATGACTAGCTGCCATCAAATTTTAAATGATGGTACAAATGGGTTAAGTCATAATACATATGTTTTTCTTCGAGTCAAAGTGTGTTTGATCGGCTTGTGTTGAGAAAGGCAAACACTCATTGACCCTATTGCATAGATTACAAAAGCTATACAAAGAATAGCACATTTTATTTTTCTAATAAAGCTGATATATAGGTCATAAATCATTTAAATACACTTTGGCTCGCTTTCAATTAGTTCAGCTCATTCTACGTGTTCCAGTTTTGTAACCATAATCATTGTATCCATTTGGAGGTTATATTATGCTTTAAAATGTTAGATTGAAATAATGAAATTTATTAAGTATGTACATGTTAAAGCCGTACATATGCATGTTGAATTTACTAACCTGTTATCCTTCTTTAAGGTATGTTAATGTAATGAGAGTTTGAGGGTACGTTTCTGCAGAAAAAATTATACCTTTATTCCATGTCATATTTTTTTGGGGTAACCAAGGTTTCCGACCTTATGGTCGACTAATCCACGACATGTTTTGATCGCATTTATTGTGATTCGAGTTAATAAACACGGTTATAATATTATTGTCAAGCTTATATGATATGCGTAGCTCTTATTAGGTCATCAAAAGTCTATGAGCTTGGACTTCTAAATCATAAATCGAAGCATGTATTTTACCCTCCCGAAAAGAAGAAATTCAAATGCCTCTATGATTATTATTCTCAGTATCGAGGTATATACTTCAAGCTCTTCTTTATCACACCTAATTGTCACTAACGATATGATACTTTGTTTCTCACATTGCAAAGATCGAGTGGTTCTTTTATATTTGTGATGGAGTGAAAGAGCAACGCAAAGAAGAATAGTATATATTGTAATGACTGCAAGGGAGATCAAAAGAGGCGAAAGGGCATATTGTTATACGGCTTTTTTTTTCCAGGTAGTATAGGAAGTAACTGAATACCAAACAACTTATATTTCACTCATCTTTTGTACTTTTAAGGCTTATATATTATTGTAGTGATTCATTTTTTGATCCCCATAGTTATTGTATCTTATTCAAGTGTTTCCAGATTTGTAGTGCAATCCTTTGATAGGCGGCTATGAGTTTGTGATCGGGTCCTGAATTTTTTATTTATGTTGGACTTCCATTTTTTCCTTATAACTGATACGGTACTCCCATTAATAGATGATGGAAGATGTTGTGTACTTTGGTATTTAATGAGGCAATAAGTCCCCAAAATGATCAGTTCGAGCAACTAAAAGTTGTTCGTGGGATCTGGCTAGCATACAAAGCATGTCTTTCTGAGATAGTCAGAAGAAAGGCATCACCTTTATATGGGAATGGTTGGACAATTAGCAGAACAACTTGCATCTAAACACTAAAAAAAAAAACATTAATAAAAAAACCAAACACTAAAAATAAAAACCAAAAATCAAAATACTTACCTGCTTTTAGCCGTTCTATAGATTACGGTAACATCAATTATTGATCTTAACCATTTCATTTAACCTTTAATTAAGTTTTGATATATATTTGTTCTACTAAATTCTAAAAATAAAAACCACAAGTCATACCCGTCCATCGGATGGGTTTTGACACTAGTATATATATATATATATATATACTAGTTTTAAAACTACCAATGGGCGGGCATGACTTATAATTATTGTTGACATATTTACTATAGGGAAAGAAGGAGTGTAAAAAATGGCTGGAAAAGTGTCTAATGAATAAATTAAGTAACGGTTAAACGAACATCGTTAAAATATTTATACAGTGAATAAAGAACAAAAAGAAATTAATGGTAATCCGATAAGAGGAAATAAAACTTAATAAATTATCCGTCATTACAAAGTATTATCTTATCAAACATGCTTACTTTTTTCGTTTCTCTATTCTCCAAGTGAGAAGTAATAACTTGTGCTCTAATTTAGGAACAACTTACATTTGTTCTCTGCACATGCAAATTAACTTCCTATACACCTTTCTTACGACATTAACCAATTAAACATAATCCAGCCACGATTACTTGTTTTATCTTTCTTCAAGATACTTTGACAGTTATATTTAATAATTAGTTATTGAATATATGCTTGTAATGGTTTTTCATGTCATTACCTCATTAATCGATAATACAAATAGTACATGGTCACTAACTTTGGGGATACAAAACAAGTTTCTAGCACCACATCCGCATAGATTTTTAATTTTAAGATCATTATAGGTTAAGAAAAATGAGCTTATTGATGAAACCAAGATTTACATGTCTTCTAAGAATCAAAATGAATGTTTCAAGTCACTAAAGGAGGTGTTTGGAATTACGTTGAATAAGTTATTATCTCATTATTATGTTTTCAAGTCACAACTAAACATTTCTAATGTTAGAGTATAGCAAAACTTATACTAATTTACTTAGCCACTTAGTGCTCAAGTACTTATTTTACTGTAATATACGCCATGTTTTTTGTGCGAATGTAGTGAGAGTTAGTGAAGGTTATATGGCAGTTGGATTGAGATATCCAAGACATGAAAGATGTTTCATTTCATTATAATTCAAGACGTTTTGTTTACATTAGATCGAAAAGGATACAAATTCCAAAGCCTATAAACAACAGCCCAATTAGCATCTTGACTTTAGCCTTCAATTCAAAAAATTATGTCAAACGATTGACATATTTTCTTCCAATATGACCTTTCCAGTTCATTGAGTTTCGCTGAATGATGTAGCTTTGTTGTTCGGTTGGGATTAAAACGAATTAAAAGTTGAATCATATCACGGGTGGGGTAGCTCATGGCCAGTCTAGTTGAAATAATGGCAACTACTCCTCCCTCTATGAAAATTACTTCAAAGTTTACCAAGATTTAAAATGATAGTTACACATTCATGCAAAACAACGAACTCTTACCCCCTCATTTGGACTCCGCAAATATCTCCTTTCTGAGTTAATTTCAGTCCAACATATGATAGATTTAGGAGTAAATCGACACCAACAACGTTCTATCTTGTAGCTAGAGGATGACATGGTTCTTCTATGGTAATAATGGTAAAATAGAACGTTCTGTGAGGGACAATGTGGCGCTCATGTCCATTCTTGATAGTCGTCCAATAGAATATGCTCTTCCAACCTTAACAAGGCCAATCATGTCTTTGAATGGCAATGAAGATGCCGTAGTGGGTGTCCTGAAGCAGAGCTTGACGCTAATTATCCCTGTATTTAAGCATCAAGTTAATTGTTTAGCTAATTATTTCATTTGAATTCTTGATGCCACAATAATCTCTATAATATTTAATACTACGTGAAAGTGACCGAACTTCGGCTCTATGTAGCCCCATGCAAGATGTCGTCTACGTTTTACCATATTGAGAAAAAATGCTTACAGCAAATGCTTCATTAATTTCATAGAAATCTATTTGAGATGCATCCAATCCGGCTCTTGAAATAGCTGTTGGAATGACAAGGGTTGGGGTAGTTAATCAGACTCGTATCTCCGAGATTAAAGCTTAATGGAGCATAAGAATTCAAGGTTTTTGACATTTCATTTGCAAGTTGACGTAGCACATAAAACATAACCACTTGTTTCTGACATTTCATTTGATCATATCCAACATAGCACCCATAGGTACATAATAATAAGCAAGAAAATGGTCAAGTATTCATACCAATAACATTTACGATCGGAAAAGAAAGCGAAAGTTTATGCATTCTGTATCAACCCTTAAAAATATGTCTCGTACATACAATTGGTGTAATTAGTTCTGGCAATTTTAGACCCATGGTTATTTATGGGTCTATACATACACTAACATTTGACTTTTGAATGGGCTAAGTTTCCCTCAGATATCACATTTTCCATCTGCCAAATCATTTAATCGGCTTTTAGATTTTCTGATCGTATCCTATATTTAAGATTTGATGATGAAAAATGGTTTGTTTATGTGTTTACTAAAAATAGCATAGGTTTGTTAAAAAAACTGTCTCATATATCATGTCACATAGAAGATGGTGAAGAAACTGTCTCAGTTCATAGATGACCAGTAACTTCTGGATCTACATAGGATACGATCAAGTTAACCCAAGCAAGCCACCATACATTTAAAAAAATGCAAAGCACATTGGCTGGTTAAGTTTTGTATTCAAAGTTTCATACGATTGTTCTCATTGTACCTTAGCTTTTGATACATTGCACTCGTACAAAGTTCATGTCAGTATAAAGAGCTAATAGAAAACAGTATGTTGACCATAAAAGAGCAAATAGAAATCCTTTAAAAGATAGCATATGAACTATAATCGTTTTTTGGGACTATCATATATATGGAACTCTGTTACCTACACTGAGTTTGGTCACAATTCCGTACGAATGAAGTCTGGATCACCCCAAACAACAGTTCGTGCTGGTGCTCCTGCACGAGCGCATGACCACACCAGCTCAAGCATAAGGAAGAAGGAATAATTGGTCCTCAGATTTTATTATTTGACTTTTAAGGGTCAGGTAACATGAATTTTATATGTTTGTACTTTGTAAATTATCACATACCACAGAGGTTGTTTCTATCGATTGTCAGTGTTGCTGCAAAAGATCGCTGCTTCTCCTCGCTTTTCCTACCCCATTCAACAAAAGGTTCAGCTTCTTCAATCATCTGCCTCGGGTCTGGTCTAGTTCGGTGTAACTTGCTGTTGTTGCCTCGACTGATGACCTAGAATAATTACTTTAAACAAAGGACCACAACCTCCTCAACAGTTGGAGTTTTGCCGATCCTATTCAACACCTTTTCGTAATAACACCTATGAATTTCAGCAAATGCCATAACAAAGTCCTTATCAGTAGTCTTTTTGACACTCGTAAAACTTACATACACATTCTCACCATCCAATATACTTCTAATTAATACTCCCAATAATACCAGGTTGATCAACCTGTCTACAAAGGATAATATGACTAATATATCATATTTAACTCACAACCACTTCAACGACACCTACTTTTGTCAAATGTGGGACCCCATCTTTTACTTTCCCCTCAGCTTGAATATCCCGAGACTTGGAGACTGCTGTCAGGAAACGGGATTTCACATCAGCAATTTGGAGTTGAATGATATGAAGTGGCTTTTTATATGACCCGTCTAAAATGACCTGTTCTTCACTTACATGGATACCTTTGGCAACCATAGTGTGGAGTATTCGGATGTCTAGATCATCAGGCGCTCCGCCAATGGCGTATGTCACTGTTGTTAATTTCATACCACTTCCGCCTGCTAGTAATTGACCTGCTAATTTACCTATTTGTTCAGTAAGTGCAAGATAGGGTTTCGGCTTTGTTAGTACCTATAGCAGCAAAGGTCATAACAAAAAAATAAATAATCTTCCTATAATGTTTTGAAACCCACAGAAAGAGTTAAAGCTGACAGTTTTGAAGAGACAATTACGGAGATCGTCACTCGTCGATATCATTTGTATTAATCGTCCCCATATTTGGACGCATGAGGAACCAAAATAGTGTCGATGATGGACGATTTATGTGTATTTTAACAAAGCACTGGCATGATTTCTGTAATTTACCCTTTGACAATTGAAACATCATCATGCTATTTAAAACATTTAGCACACAAGACAAAAGAAGCATTTTTTTCTCCTAATAACTTGATTGTAGCAGGTTGTCATTCATAATATCTATCAATGTAGCTAATAGACTTTTAATCTTCTTCAATATATGGTCTTATGAAAGTGATGGCTTCTTTTCTAATTAGAGGGATTCAATAAGTGTAAAAAAACAGTTAAGTATTATCTAGTCATGGCTAGCATTTAAGAATATAGGTCATCAGTTCAATAGCTTAGCGAGCAAGTGTCGGTGATGACAGTGTAATGAGCTCCTGTTTTTTTGTTTATAGTACATGATTCAACTATAATTTGTATTGTGAAAATTATATTGTCATGTTGGTGGATAAGCTGTTGGCTAAAATTCACTATACAAATTATAACCGAAACTTTAACCTATATACTCCACTTCATATTTCTCAAGATACCAACTGCGAAAATCAATATGGAACATAAAAAAGGCGTTTGATTTTATTTAACCGAAGTCCAGACTATAGATCCATCTTATCTAGCTAGTTACTATTTTTAGTCACTAAAGTTCGCTATACTTCCTATACAAATACAATTGCATCTAGGGAAAATTTTTATAACAAATACTTGTAACGAATAAAGTTTATTTCCAATTAGCCACAAAAACATACTATCACCTGAGAACTTGTTTCCATCCAGCCTGATCCAATGGAGGCTCGTGCAGTTCCTTATGCAGTATGGTATTGGCCCTTTGAAATTGTTTCCATTCATAGTGAACTGATCGAACATGAAACTACTACATAATCCTGAAGGTAGTTCACCCGAGAAACTGTTGTCTAAAAAGCTAACATTCGTTAGCAAAAGAATGTTCTTGCCTAAGTCTGTAGGTAGAATTGTTCCAGTAAGATTATTGAAGAAAAGTTGTAAAGCATCAAGGTTAACCAAGTTTCCAATTGTGGAAGGTATTGTACCTGAGAGATGATTGACTGAAAGATCCAAACTTATCATAAACTCCAAGTTTCCAATCTTTACTGGGGTCGGGCTTGTAAAACGTTACTTGTGGACAGGGAATGGTACTCGTGGCATTTTCTGGAGCTGGTAAAGATTCTCAATGACAACTATATGTATGCTAAAATTTCACAATATATAGGTAACAAAGCGGAGTTGTCCGAAGATAAATTAGAAAGGCTAATAGATATACTTGGCGATGAAGATAAAGCGAAGGAAGTAATTGAAGCTGCCAAAGCATCTATGGGTATGTTTATAGTTACTGTCATATAGTGTCTGGAGGTGGCACATTGTCCGGGTTGGGTAATGTGTCTTAACGGGCTCAGGTTAAAACTGGTCTAATCCTTTTCATATGGTCGTTATGGGTGCAGCATACCAACTTATTTTGTTTAGTTTTCTATAATCTTATAATGACTCATGCATTAATTGTGATTTAAAGTTATATTTTTTAAGGTAACTTTTTCACAATCATACATATTAGCATTTCTCATATACTCCCTTTGAATATTTATGAAAAAGCACTCAAAGTAGCAGCGGGGAAGGAAATATGCACTCAAAGAGAGTACTGAGATTACCTCATACTGGAAGCGTAGACAGTAGTAGGTGTTGATTTTTTTATCGGCATGATTTTTTCTGCAAAAAAAAGAGCACGCAAAATTGAATGGTAAATAAAACCAATAAAATAAAATATGAACAACTTTTAGACAAAGTAAAAAAACACTCATGTCGGTCTTCACTACTTTTGTGCCTCTTCTGAATCGTATATCATCACGAGAATCATCTTCAGTTTCCACCTTTAACTTTTCACTCCGTGTTTCCTCCTTTGTATCACTCGCTTCCAAATATTCTAAGTTCTCATTTTGTTGCCCTTCTTCTATAGGGGTGTTATCATTTAATATTGGTAAAGATACTTGCAACCCATTTTCCTCAATGTGCTGACCATCCTTCACAGGTGTATAATCTTCCATTGATGGTATAGGTAAGTAGTTGTAACCCAAGAAGCTATTGAAGGAGTGTTAGGGTTGGAGATACCATGCCCACTTCCTTTTAACCAATATCAGCTGCTGTAAACAATTTCTCTGCAATCTTTCCGCCAGCCACTTCTACATTTGTTTCCACATCACGCACAAACAACCCCAATATTAAATTACAAATAGCCCAAAGATTAAAAATTTAGCATACAAAGTTATAATAGAAACTATCGTTTTTGAACGTTTTATCTTTTTTGAAATATGAAGAAAAAGTACATATAAGATAAAATGAATACCATGTATCAAACGCGGTTTTCAGTTAGCAACTCAGTCAACGTAAACCTGTTCCTATGCATTTCTTGTTCAGAAGTATTACATTTTACGTATTGGATACTTCAGAAAATGGAATTTAATTACTATATCAGGTTTCAGAAAAGTAAATGAATGCAACAAAAATATGAAGTGGCATGGATTAATATCGAGTACTCACTTGTTTGACTATTCACTCAGGTTTCATTAGCCATATATATACATTTGTGACCTGAAAAAAACCAAATTTATAGAACTTTGTAATAGCCCATCTTCCATCAAACTGAAAATTTTGTCACCCTGTATTCAGAAAAGCCAATGTTAGCCTGACGATTAATAAGAAAAATTTAAATACATTCCTCTTCTACACTCGTTTCTGTATTGCGCAATAAAAAATATAAAAAAATAAACAACTACTTAGTTTTACATTTTGCTAAATAAAAACATATCTACACGTCCAAACAGCCCTCAAAAGGATGGTATTGGTGTCAAAAGGATGGTATTGGTGTCAAAAGGATGGGAGAAATCCCATTTGTGATTAAAAATTCAAATTGCGTACCTGGACCAAAAAATGTACACCGGTTTCCGAGCACCCTATTCAGCGAACCGCATGACATTTATGTGAACTCCATTTGCAAGGCCCAAATGGTACGTGTATAGGAGCAAGGGTTAAGGTTCAGACGAAGACGGACAACAACGTATCCTGCGGCCAACACGGTTGCAACCATGTGTATGCCATGGATGTCCTGATGTTTCAGGCACACTTTGAACCAACGCGTCACCAATAATAGATGTCATTGTCTACTACATATACACATACCCCTTGAGATGACCGGAATACATATGAGATGGTTCACGACTGTGCTGGAACTGAATGTAGAAAATATACATCATCGCCACAACGACTGCTGTTTTAATAGTCCCAGGCTCTCAGCTTTTGAAGTTGGTTCCAAAAATCATGTCGTTTCCCTTTTTTTATTCATTTAATGCGGGTGATCGAAGACCACAAAAACTCATGCCTTTCCCGTTCTCTTACAGCGTGTTTGAAAATAATCATGTTTTAAACAATTAACCACATGATAATGACTGAGAACACCAATTGGCCGGACCATGAACTGAGATCTGAAGTGCCTTTTCAGAGAAAAAGGGTTTCAAAAGCTGTGGAAGGAAAACAATAATGGCACATAACTGATGTCCCGGGCTGTGTGAAAGCATTTGCAAAGTCACATTATAACTATCCCAAAGCAGGTTTCCTATAATTATATGCATGCCGCACCCATTTGGCAGAATTGATCCAAGGAATTGGACAGAAACTGCATTGGTTTTGACCCCAAGTGTTTCAAACTATATGAAAAAACCCACCCGACCTTGCAATTTGGCCAACATTATTGTACACACTTTTAACCCTTTACTATAAATTTTGTTCTCAACCGCACACAATCCACTACAAAATGTAAGGATGAATAGTTAAGATAGCATGATGTAACAGTTTAAATTACCAAATGAAGGTGGAAAAACGGGTGGGATGGGTAACCCTGTCAAAATAGGTCTTATCAGGAAAGGGTGGCCGAGTTGGACAACCGGGGATGCAATATTTTTGTGTTCTAACTTTTTAAGTGATTATGTGGGTCATCCCGACCTTTTTCATTATTGATCGTTTTGATCCATTACTCAAACTACCCGGCCCACCCATTATTTCTACCTATCAATTAAACCCTCTGAATTTTACAGGTACCACAATCCTTTCTACTATGAAAAAAGCACAGTTGATCAAAACACAGTTGCCATATCTAAAAAACAAAAGCATTATTTTTTGTTCTTTTAGGAAAACTGGAACTTTACATATAAAACTCGTAAAGACCGTGTAGTAGTTACAAAAACTGAAAAGAGCTATACCAAAGATTTTATGGTGATGATATCATTAATCAAAAGCTTAGCAATTGCGTCTAAACAGAAGCTATTATCTCAGAATGTCTCCATTTTTTAATAGCTACAAATGAAAAAAGAGATCTTTTTACCTTTTAAGATCTTGATGATATGGTCATCATGAACGCGAGAAAGTAATTGCTTATTTTACATGATTGAGAGTCCTTATGGATTATCTTAGCTGAAGTAATCACACCTTACATGTATACCAAGTTTCAGAAATCACTACACATAGTTGAAATGGAAGAAACATAACCACATGATATATTATATCTAAATCTACGAACAGATAAAAGGGCTAAGTGCACAAGTAATAACAGGGTCAAGATAATGAGTGGTCTACCTGGTCAAGGTCCGAAGATCACCAAGATGAGTATAAATCAAAAAGGTAACAAAACTAATGTCTTATTCATTATCAGAGTATCATCAAGAACAACTCTCAAAACCAAAGTACATACCAAGCAGACTCTAAGCAGCAATGGATGGCTTAGAAGCAGTCCAAAATCTGGACCTCTTCTTTGCCAAGCTCTCACTTCGCTTTTCTCTTTGTTGTGGGACCGAGCTTACCACCTACTTTATGCTCTACAGCATCAGATATCTTGGGATTACTTCAAGGTCAGTTTTCTAAAACTTACAACCATGTATCGTGGAAACTATGTATGGTATAGCTAAATACTTGTGTTGAAATCGTGAATGAAACAGGGGAAACAGAGAGATTTTATTGGCATGGAAAGATGGGATATGTTCATATAGACGATGTACCTGAGTAATCAGAGGTATTACTGATTTAGAGACACATGGATAAAATAGGATTAGAGGTTTCTTGATTCAGGGAGTCCACACTGGTAACAAACCTAAACAACAACCTTTGATTCTACTAACACCCCCTGATTCAGTTTCATTATTTGAATCATTCGGAAAAGCTTCTAAATTTCCAACCCTTGTCTCGAGATGAGAAAAGTATCCGCAACTAAACTTTTAATTGGTCTAAATATATTTTTACAAGTATGCAAGGCAATGTAAAGAGTTCAACAAAAATTTTGATGTATCCAAGGTTTGTGCAAGCAGTGTTAAATGAATTTCAACTGCAACCTCATTCAAGTGTTTATAAAATTCGTTTCCTTAAGCCTAAAGATTTTCGAAACATGAATAAGGATGGCAATAGGGTTGTTAAACCACTTTTTCCTCAAATGCTTGCAAAGATTTCACAGGTACTGGGTGAAGATGCAACAATCCTAGTTGTATCTCTAACCACACCCACTCTCACAGTTCCAAACATTATCTACACTTCACGTACTCACACTTATGGAGGAGGCAAAAAGTACCAACTCCTTCATCACAACACACATGTCCCTGATCCTCTTGGTTTAGGAACAAGCAGTGGTGGTTCTAGGCTTCCACCTAGTCCAACTAGGAGTGAGTCTGAGCCAATGCCCTATGATTCACCTCTCCCAACAGTCACACAGCTTGGAAGTGTTGTTAAAGGCAGTGAGCAATATGGAATTGATGGAACTTTGTACCAAACTAACAAAGCAGGTTGAATCTCTGGAGAAAGACTTGGCACAAGTAAAGGAGCAACATGCCAAGGATGTTACACAAATGAAAGCAGAGATTCAGAGTTTGAAGAAAGAGTTGCAGGAGTTGAAAAAGAAAAAGAGACCTGCAAAGCTAGTGATATCATCTCCATCCTCACCTCATGATGGTGACTCAGAGGGCTTCAGAGAAGATTTTGGGAATTCTCCCAACCAGGGGAGGAAAACAGATGCTGAAACTAAGGGGAGGAAGATAGACTTTGGAGATGAAGGTGATGTTAATTTTGGAGTTACTAAGGAAGTTGATATACAAGAAGAAATTCCTTAATAACAACCAGAGCAAGCAACTTTCACTGCTACAACCACTGATACAATTCCCACTGCAGAGCAACCAATTCCCACTGCTGGACAAACTTTTACCACTGCAGATGAAGAATTTGAAAAGAAGAAAAAGGAGAAAGGTAAAGTAGTTGTGCAGAGTAAAGAGCAACAAAGAAGGAAGGTTTCAAAGAAAGAACAAGCTCAAATTGCTCATGATGCAGAGGTTGCTAGAAAGCTCACTGAAGAACAAGTTGCAAATAAGAAAAGGCTGGATGAGATAGAGATTGCAGACTTCATGGAGGCTATAAGGCTGGACAGGATAGAAACCACTGATTCAATGGATGAAAATCCAGTTTCCACTGTTCCACCTACATTATTCAAAGAAAAGAC